>PKML01011427.1:0-97618 GCA_002933935.1 Eutrema yunnanense | reverse complement strand
TTGGTCAATTTCATGCAATTACTTATTTTTTTTAAGGAAAATCTTAACAATTTAAAGTTTTTTTTGCATAATTTTTGTTTTTTCTTTTGTTTCATCTAAAACCTATTTGTTGGAGCCCTTGTAGAATACGTTTCCATTTAATATTAAAAAATGAAGGAATTTGGGCTACTTTGAAAATTTTAGTTTTAAGATAATTTTTTTTTAAATATGTTGGATGTATAGATACTATGCGCGGGCGTGGTCCACATTTTTGTTTTAATTTTGTTTTAATTGTGTAATAGTATTTTATTTTCTTGGTTGGAGTTAATGGAACTGTTTCTAACAGTTTAATATTGAGTGGTTCCTTATTTTATTTTGTTTTCCATTTTTATATTATTTTTAATCTTATTTTTTAACATCATTATTTTTAATCGTGTTTCATGTTGGATTCTAATTAGGCCTGTCAAGCGTGTCAAACTTGCCCCGCTAGATCCGCCCGTGCAGATTATTTTTTTTGTTCGACCCGCACCTGTCCCGCTTGAATTTGCGGGTACCCGCGGGTAACCCGCAAATATTCTCGACCCGCATCCGATCGACGACGGGTTAAACAGAACGGGACCCGTGGATAATAACTCAAATTGACAGCACCGATTTATGTATATTTTAGAATTTTTGTTTTATGTTTGGGTTTTTTGATTTTTTGTTTTATGTGTGTGTGTGTGTGTTTTTTTGTTTTAATGTTTGTTGCTTAGATGGAAGCTGAGGTGGCAGCATGAGAAGAAAGAAAAGCTTTCTTTATATATATAGATTCTCGACTTTGTTAAGTTAATTGTAAAAACTTATATTATAGTATTTTGTGACTCTCAAATGATGTAAATTTTATTACAAAAAATTATATATTCTCGGAACATAATTGAATAAATTTTTTTTTTCATTATATGTAGTAAAATCTATTTTACATTCTTAATTTCATAATCACATTGTAACATTTTAAATAGGATAAATATTAAATTAAAGTTTTTGGTTGAAAATCTAACAATATATCATTTTCAAGAAAATATTTCATTATTTTTTTATCCAATTAGTATTACAATTTTTTTGATTCTTAATATCGAATTATCACTTTTCTATTTTGTTAGACAAAGTTTTGTATTTTTGTAATTTGTATTAAATAAAAATAATGATAAATATAATAAATATGTATTAAATGAATGTTTTAAATATATTTTGATGTTAATTTTTTTTGTGTAAATGAGGTGATGAGGTGGACACCGTAGATTGAGAGAAAACTCTCTCATTATAGTATAGATTTCATACATGTTTATAATTCCACCAATTCCTCTCATACTTAACATTCAGGTTTTTTTTCGTTTTTTTTTTGTAACCTCGATTTTTAGAGCCATTGTTTTATTCAACCAAAAACAAACAATTCAATTGTGTTCGAAACTCTTTTTTTTTGTGACATCAGTTGTGTTCGATACAAATGTGTGTAATCCGTTGATATTGGTCGTGACTCAGTTGATAAATGTATGGTATGGATTTGTATGACAAACAGATCGTCGAAACTTCACTGTCACGGCCCGCATTGATGTGGTATAGTGGTAAGAAAGATCGTGTGGGGTGTTATCCCATTCTACTCGGATTCGATCTGTTCTGGAAATAAAAACATATCTATGTGGGAAGTCTGGATTTGGGCCGAACACCTAGGTAGTTTATCTACTAGTCCGGTAACAGGCAATTCGACTATCTTTAGCATTAGTCGGAAGTCATTTCAAAGTTGGGATAATCGGTGTGGTGGCCCGTTGATCCGATGTCAGTTCAAAACTTATAGTGTCCGTAGAACCGTTGAATCCAGGGAGTAGTTCACTCTATAGCACCTCGTACGCTTTTACTAGAGTTGACCAGATCAACCAAAATGATATATAAAAAAAAAAAAAAAAAAATCCCTGTCAGGTACGTGACTGATATACACTACAAAGGTGCATTCTTAATACTATAAACTAATAAATAAATATGGGTAATATGGTAAATCGAAAATGACAGTTTATGCTGTTATAAACATTACAGTAATCGGTTAAGTCTCCGAACCAGGTCTTTGGGTTTTTTGGTTCGGTCTGATGTAATTAACTCTGGTTTAATATAAGTTTTATTTATTTATATAAATAACATTACAGTAATATCTATAAATTTTCATTTTTGGGAAAAATCACGGAATTAGGTTTAACAAAGACGCTTTTCCACATAGAATTAGGTTTCCGCGTAAATGTAAAAGTGTTGTTACGTCCACATGTATCCAATCCGTAATAAAATACGTATAACAACTATCAATTCAGCATTGACAATTATGTTGCATGGTATATACGTACATATACTAAAAATCTATAATATCATATTCACACACACATTTTGATATTTACAATTAGAATTATGGAATATTTTCTAAGTAGGAAGTAAAAATTGCTAAGCTTGTCTAAATTTCAATGGTAAAATTGTTAGCAATTGTCTAAATTTCAATGGTAAAATTGTCAAAAAGCATGAATTTTAAAATTTTGGCAATTCAAAGCATAAATTATCGCATGGACAAATAAAATTATTAGTTTATGTTGATTTTAAATTTAAATCACAAATTTTTGTTGTCTGGATTAAATTAGACACGACATTAAGTCGATAAACAGAACAGATAAACGAGGTTAAAAAAACGTTGTAAATCTCGGTAAACTGATACGATGTCGTTTTCTCTTTCTTCTTAAAACCCCAAATCACGAAAAATCCCAACTATCTTTTTGAAGGGTTTAAGAAGACAGAAGAAACGACGTCATATCAATTAAGCGTGATTTACAACGGTTTTTAATCTTGTTTATCAGTTCTGTTTATTGAATTAATATTGTGTATAATTTGGCTCAATTAACAGAAATTTGTGATTTAAATAAAGTCAACATAAATTAATGATTTAAATTATCCACACGATAGTTTATGTTTTGAAATATCAAAATTTGAAAATTTCATGTTTTTTTTTTCTTTTTTTTGACAATTTCCACAAATTTCAATGATTCAACGAAACAAAAAGAAGAACTAATATTGATAATAATTGAGATGGGTCCACGTTGGGCCCCTAGTTTTGTAATCCTCATAATCTGTACGGAATCCAATTTGTCCAGTGTCTATTGTGGTGGACCTGGTGGTCCGTTTACAACTCTCATCCATGACAGCTCACGCCTCCTCGTCAATCCCGGTTCGGTTTCCGAGTTAGGTGAAATGTCGGTTTATTTTTTTGTACCGGAGTCTCCCTAACAATAAACCGAATCCAATCAGAGACATACGTTACGTATCACACTCCGCCTTTGCCTCTCCAATCTCTACCTGCAAATATTATCTCTCCCCCATGGTGGTTCCTCTATTTCAATCATGCCCTCTCACCCCAACTTCCTCTTCAGGTATATCTACAATTCCATTTTACATCTATGCATATACAGTAATGGTGGTATTCCGCCAAAGCCAGTCGCAAATTTTGAAAATGTCTTTTTTTTCTTCTTCTTTCTTTCTTCTGTTTACTCAACAGTGACAAGGTTTTTCTGAGAATAAATATTTTTCCCGGAGAATTTCTTCGTTTTTCTGAACTGTTCTATTCTCTAAAGTCGACATGCAAATCCTTATAATCGCTGGCTTAATTTTGTCTTTGGGTATGCATGCTCAAACGTTTTCCTGGAACGAAACCTGTCTTCAAATGTCAGATGATTGCGAATGATTTTTGCAAATAGATCGATTTTCCCGCTAATCGTTTTGTGTTTACAATTCGAATTTCAGGTGGATTGGACTGTTTTCCGAGAAATTCCGTTGGGAAACGACTGGAATCAAGGAAAACAGCAACGTCCAAAACAACGGTGGAGAATCTAGCAGCGGCGGCGACGATACGCCGGTGCTGAGCCCCGTCGAATGTTACGCGTGCACACAAGTAGGCGTACCGGCCTTCCACTCAACCAGCTGCGATCAAGCTCACGCGCCGGAGTGGCGTGCTTCCGCCGGCTCTTCCCTAGTCCCGATCCAGGAAGGATCCGTTCCGAACCCGGCCCGAACCCGATTCAGACATCTAAAGGGTCCGTTCGGCGAAGTTCTCGACCCCAGGAGCAAGCGCGTGCAGAGATGGAACCGCGCGTTGCTTCTTGCTCGCGGGATGGCCTTAGCGGTGGATCCGCTCTTCTTCTACGCGCTCTCCATCGGAAGAACTACCGGACCGGCCTGTCTCTACATGGACGGCGCTTTCGCGGCGGTGGTCACGGTGGTCCGCACGTGTCTCGACGCTGTTCACCTGTGGCACGTGTGGCTTCAATTCAGACTGGCTTACGTTTCGAGAGAGTCTCTCGTCGTCGGTTGCGGGAAGCTCGTTTGGGATCCACGCGCCATCGCGTTACACTACGCTCGCTCGCTCACTGGCTTCTGGTTCGATGTTATAGTCATCCTCCCTGTTCCTCAGGTTGCAAAACTATTCCAATATTATGAATATTACCCCATACCTCTTATTAGTATCAACAAAGCCCACATGAATCATTTGAAAGTGTTACCTTGGATTTACATTTGTTGATATGAATCCAGATTTGAGATTCTAATGTGAACTTTGGGTGTGTCTTTGTTTGCAGGCTGTGTTTTGGTTAGTCGTGCCGAAGCTGATAAGAGAAGAGAAGGTTAAGCTGATAATGACGATCCTTCTGCTAATCTTCTTGTTCCAGTTCCTCCCCAAGATTTATCACTGCATCTGCTTGATGAGAAGGATGCAGAAGGTCACTGGTTACATTTTTGGGACTATTTGGTGGGGTTTTGCTCTTAATCTCATCGCATATTTCATCGCTTCTCACGTAAGTCCTCTCAAGCTGAATAAAATGTGCTGCAACAATACACAAAAACAATTCTCTGCAATATATTAAATCCCATATGTGTATATAGTATATACTAAGTTCCATGCCAAGAAATTATATTAATGTTGGTCTTTTCACGGAAATTTTGGTGGTTACAGGTCGCTGGGGGATGCTGGTATGTTCTTGCAATACAGCGTGTTGCTTCTTGCATAAGACAGCAATGCATGAGGACCGGGAACTGCAATCTGAGCCTGTCTTGCAAAGAAGAGGTCTGTTACCAATTTGTGTCACCAACGAGCACAATTGGATATCCATGCTTATCTGGAAACCTTACCAGTGTGATCAACAAGCCTATGTGCTTAGATTCTGACGGACCATTCCGATATGGTATCTACGGTTGGGCACTTCCGGTCATCTCCAGCAACTCTCTTGCGGTTAAGATCCTTTACCCTATCTTCTGGGGTCTAATGACTCTCAGGTAGTTTCTTGTTTTCAGAGTTGCAGTTTTTTTTATCTTTGATACTTAATAACCTCTAATTGACAAGTAATGATCCTGTTTTGTGTGTCGCGTTTTACAGCACATTCGGGAACGATCTCGAGCCCACAAGCAACTGGCTTGAGGTTATTTTCAGCATAGTTATGGTCCTTAGCGGGTTATTACTCTTCACGCTGTTGATCGGAAACATTCAGGTAAACTATGCAAGGATAAGTCTTTCCGAATATGACATTGTGTTTCGATAAAATCACAAGATTTTAGCAAACCTGTTTACTTTCTTTTGAAGGTGTTTTTGCACGCGGTAATGGCAAAGAAGAGAAAAATGCAGATACGGTGTAGGGATATGGAATGGTGGATGAAACGTAGGCAGTTGCCTTCTCGGTTAAGACAGAGAGTTAGGAGATATGAGCGGCAGAGATGGACTGCTTTGGGTGGAGAAGACGAGCTGGAACTTATACAAGATTTGCCTCCGGGTCTTCGAAGAGATATTAAACGATATCTTTGCTTTGATCTCATTAACAAGGTACTAAGGAAACAAACGTTAGAGAATCTTGTCAAGACTTGTGAAAACAATAAATGTTAGGTCTCTGATATGTTTGATTTTTTCTTAGGTACCATTGTTCAGGGGCATGGACGATTTGATCCTCGACAACATTTGCGAACGGGCTAAGCCTCGCGTCTTCTCTAAAGATGAAAAGGTACTCGACCCCATAATTTCTCAAAACTAAAAATTTCCAATCTCTTAAATTGAAGATTACCATCGAGCATACAAAAATAAAAGAATGTTGCTTCGGTTTCGGTGTAAGAATTTCAGTTTCCACCTTTAAACTAGCTACACTCATCATAAGGTTATGGTTTTTTTTGGTGTCTTCAGTTTGTGAAATCTGAGTTGTTCTGTTTTGTTGATTGCCACAGATCATCCGCGAAGGAGATCCTGTACAGAGAATGATATTCATCATGCGTGGGAGAGTCAAACGTAACCAGAGCCTAAGCAAAGGCGTGGTAGCCACTAGTACGCTCGAACAAGGCAATTACTTAGGCGACGAGCTACTCTCATGGTGCTTAAGGCGTCCATTTATTGACCGTCTTCCTCCTTCCTCTGCAACATTTGTCTGCCTCGACAACATCGAGGCGTTCTCACTCGGATCCGAAGATCTTAGGTACATCACCGATCATTTCCGTTATAAATTTGCAAACGAGCGGCTTAAGCGGACCGCGAGATTCTATTCCTCAAACTGGAGGACGTGGGCTGCCGTGAATATTCAAATGGCGTGGCGGCGGTACAGGAAGAGAACTCGTGGTGGTGAAAACAACGGCGGTTTGATTAGTCCTGTGTCGGAGAATAGCGTTGAAGGTAACAGTGAACGCCGGTTACTACAGTATGCCGCGATGTTCATGTCCATCCGACCGCATGATCATCTCGAGTAAAACAAACAAAAGTGCAAAAATTATCGGTCGAAATAGTTTTTTGTTTCCATTGTTCGTCCTCAATTGTTTTGTTTTTGTTTTTTTGTTTTTTTGGAGAAGATCTCTGTGGATGATGTTTATGTACCTTATTAAAAACTAGCATTTGAGTTTTCTTCCAAAAAAGCTTAAATGGTTAACAAGTTAACATTACTGTTTCAAAGATCCTAGAACTTTGTTTCTGTACGAAGGTTAAAAATATTCATCTTACTAACATCTATACTATTAAAACAGAGATATTTTTCATATTAATATAGATATTTCTATAATTTATCCGGATCAGTTATATATGTTGTCAAACAAGTATTTTTTTTTAATAATCTACATAATATCTTTATTGTTAGATATGAATATTCTAATTAATTATAATATCTATGAATAATATTTAATCTTTATTTTATTGATTAAATTATTTAAAATATAATAAATGACCATTAGACCAAATGATTTAATCAATGTAAATATTAAATATAAATATATGGTTATTTAATTGAACCATAATTAGATCAAATGATATAAATCTTATTATTAAAAACATTATAACTTGATAAAATTTCAAATACTCAAAATTAGTAAATATTTATATTATACGGCAATATGGTGGGGTTTGTTAGCATTATGTTTTTACAATTGCGATCTTTTGCGGATTGATTTGTCAAAATATGCAAGATAGCATACTGATTCGAGGGAGATTAAAAAGACGAGTTAGTCCATTTTAACACTTATAAATATATAATTTGTGAACTTGATTTTAATAAAACAATAAAACAATTGGTTGTGTGGTAATCTAAATTCACATAATAACAAAGTTTACAATTAAAATTACATCGATATATACTTAACTAACTCATACTCTTATTCAACTAATATCTACCATATGGTAACATCATATAACTTTTATAACAATTTACTTTTTTTTTGGTTAGGTAGCAAACATTGCTACCATTTAAGGTTACAAAATTACATTATCATGAAATTTTTCATTAAAATTTAAGTCAAACTATTTTTGTTAGTGTTTGGTTTACAGAATGTTTTTTTATTCAATATAAATTTAACAAAAAATAATGTATCAAAATTATTGATCCGCACACATATTGCATAACAAATATTATATTCTCACTAAAAAAAACTAAGAATCAATAACAGTTAAGTTATATATGGAGTATTTCTTATTTCGTCTTTGTATATTTTAAAAATTAATTTACAAAAAACTTATTCCCGTGCGGGTTAAAATATAGTGGATACCATTAAAGGAAGAAAATTAGAAAACAAATCAATCTTGTTGGACGTCAAAAAAAAAAAAAAAAAATCAATCTTGTTGTAGTGCTGACGTCGTAATTAAAAAGATTATCGGGCCAAAGACCCAAAGCCCAAAGGTGTTAAATAGTCCTTATTGATAAGTTATAAACGACGTCGTCAAATAAACAGATGTATATAGAATATCGTGTCCTTTTGGGTTTGTCTTAAATTTTAGAGTTGATCACAATAAAACCTAGTCCAGAACTTTCTTTCCTAATCTCCTGATGGCTCCTGAATTTTGATTTTGATTTTGTGCTCAATATTTATTCGATTAGTTCCAATTGATATTCCCAAATTTTTAATTGAGTTTTGGTGTTTGATTTAAAACATATAGTCAATGGCGACGAGCAAGCCTCAGAGATCGCCGGCTGAAATTGAGGATATAATCCTCCGGAAGATATTCTATGTAACCCTAGCGGAATCCACCACTGATGCGGATCCTCGACTTGTTTACTTGGAGATGACGGCCGCCGAGATTCTCAGCGAAGGCAAAGAACTCTTGCTCTCCCGTGATTTGATGGAGAGAGTGCTCATAGATCGTCTCTCCGGCGACTTATCCGCCGCCGAACCGCCTTTCCCGTATCTCATCGGTTGCTACCGTCGCGCCTACGACGAATCCAAGAAAATCCAGTCCATGAAGGACAAGCACCTGAGATCGGAGATGGAGATTGTGACTAAACAGGCGAAGAAGCTCGCGGTTTCTTACTCTAGGATCCACTTGGCGAATCCAGACCTGTTTGGGAACTCGGATAAAACTAGCGGTGGACTGGATAACAAGCTTAAGAAGAGGAATGTGTCTCCGGTACTGCCACTGATCTTCGCCGAGGTTGGTTCGGGTTCATTGGATATGTTCGGAGGTAGTAGCAGTGGGGTTCAGGCTCCTCCAGGATTTCTGGATGAGTTCTTCAAGGACTCAGACTTTGATAGCTTGGACCCGATTCTGAAGGAGCTATACGAGGACTTGAGGTCTACGGTTTTTAACGTATCTGTGCTTGCAGATTTCCAGCCACCATTGAGGGCACTCAAGTATCTTGTTAGCTTACCAGTAGGAGCTAAATCACTTGTTAGTCACGAGTGGTGGGTTCCACGGGGCGCTTATATGAACGGCAGAGCAATGGAGTTGACGAGCATTCTCGGCCCTTTCTTCCATATAAGTGCACTGCCAGATAATACTCTCTTCAAGAGTCAACCTGATGTTGGGTGAGTTCGAACTAATTTTTGGGTTTCCATTGCTGAGAACTCCGTAATAGGAAATGCTGTTTAGCTTTACTCAAAGTAGACTCTTTTGATAGAAAGGAAAGAAGCAGATGTTTTGGCTTATAAGATGACACTGTTAGCTGATGTAAGCATGATTATACAAATCCAGCATAGTTACAGATATACTAGTTAACTCTCTGTTTGGTTTAGAATACATTGGATGAAATCAGTTATTTTGAGGATTTTTCCTTGTCTGTACTTAAGAATCATGACTGTTCATTGAACATTGACATTTGACAAGGATAAATTGTGCAAACGAAAGTGTTCTCCTGATATATCTCAGATTATATTATTTCCCTGTTACGGCAACAATAACATATGTCTATATTGTTTTTGTGAATGTCAGGCAGCAGTGTTTCTCTGAAGCATCAGAACGTCGTCCTGCAGATTTATTATCATCCTTCTCTACAATCAAAAACTTTATGAATATTTTGTACAGTGGGCTGCATGATGTACTGATGATTTTACTTAAAAGTACCTATACACGTGAGTGTGTTCTACAATTTCTTGCTGAGGTGATCAATGCAAATGCGTCGAGAGCCCATATACAGGTGATGATCCCTTAATAAGATGGATATTTGCATCGGATCTTTATTCATCCTCTCGGTTTCATCAAGTTGGTATTTGTCTTTTCTGCTCAATGCGGCATTCTGTAATATGCATATCTTGTATGACAGGTTGATCCAGTATCTTGTGCTAGCTCAGGCATGTTTGTTAACCTCAGTGCAGTCATGCTCCGGCTCTGTGAACCATTTTTAGACCCGCATTTAACTAAAAGGGATAAAATTGATCCAAAATATGCATTCTGTGGTAATCGCTTAAAGTTAAGGTATGGGCCTCAAGATAATTCTACGTGTATCTCCTCACTGGAATTTATATATTCTTGATGTGAAAAATATTATTTATGATCTACACCAGCGACTTGACTGCTCTCCATGCATCATCCGAAGAAGTTTCTGAGTGGATTGACAAGGATAATATGGCAAAAGCAAATGACGCTGGAAACTGGAATGAAAGTCGCTTGTTACAATCCAAAGAAGCCACAAGTTCAAGTAGTAATGCTTCTGGGCTAAATATAAAGTCAACTACTAAATACACTTTCATTTGTGAATGCTTCTTTATGACTGCAAGGGTCCTCAATTTGGGTCTCCTAAAAGCACTCTCTGATTTTAAACATCTTGCTCAGGTAATCATCATTATTTTTTCCAGAACTAGAAATATTAAGTAATTTTGGAAAAATTGGAAACGATATGATAAATTATCTTGCAGATAGCTCTTAATTTAAACTTGGTTGCTGATATATTGTCTGTACAAAGTGTTTGTCAGTGATACCGAGAAGGAACTGCAGCAAAAATATGAACTTCAATTACTTTTTGATTGTAAAAGAGTCCTTGATGCCTGGATTTGCAGAAGATAGTTATTGTATTGTTCTTTATTTTTCTATTTTTCGCATGGCGTAGGACATCTCGAGAGGTGAAGACAATCTTGCAACATTAAAAGCCATGAGAGATCAAGCACCTTCTCCACAGTTAGAACTTGACATATCCAGAATGGAAAAAGAATTAGAGCTGTATTCTCAGGAAAAGCTCTGTCACGAGGCTCAAATATTAAGGGTTTGTAATCATATTCTCTGCTCTGCGAACATCTTACGCTTTTTCTCTGGACCGAGGACTTGATAGTAATAGCTGTTTTATCTCTATACTGTTTTGAAGGATGGAGATTTTATTCAGCGAGCTCTCTCTTTCTATCGACTAGTGGTTGTTTGGTTAGTTGGACTTGTTGGTGGCTTTAAGATGCCTTTACCGTCAATTTGCCCCATGGAATTCTCCTGTATGCCTGAGCATTTTGTTGAAGATGCAATGGAGTTACTGATATTTGCTTCAAGAATCCCCAAAGCTTTGGATGGGGTGCTGCTGGTATGCTTAATATAATCTCATAGTCTGTAAAAATTCGCTTTTTGTACCTGCATTGATGATGTCTGTTCCTCCTTCTTTAAGGACGACTTTATGAACTTCATAATTATGTTCATGGCAAGTCCAGAATATGTTAGAAACCCATATCTCAGAGCAAAGATGGTTGAAGTTCTGAACTGCTGGATGCCCCGTTCAAGGTAATTTTCTTCCCATGAAAGACAGCTGTATCCTCAATTTGTGTGGCTAATGCAACAAGTTTTGCATTAAGTCGGTCCTCTAATCTCAAGTCAATTTTTGTTTGTAGTGGTTCTTCTGCTACATCTACTCTCTTTGAAGGTCATCAGTTATCGCTTGAGTATCTTGTCAGGAATTTACTGAAACTATATGTTGACATTGAGTTCACGGGTTCTCACACTCAGGTGATTGCAAGATTTTTGTTTTGTGGCTATAATATTCCTGGAGTAAGCCTTAATGGACATTCACTCTCGCTTTTAACGTTACTAAAATAGAGTGATCCAAATGCAGTTCTATGACAAGTTCAACATTCGCCACAACATCGCCGAGCTTCTAGAGTATCTCTGGCAGGTGCCTAGTCACCGAAACGCGTGGAGACGGGTAAATTTTTAGTGACCTTACTTTGGCTTTAAACTTCAACCATCATGTGCCAATGTCATAATGTTACCAATTTTGATGGGTTACAGATTGCAAAAGAGGAAGAGAAGGGCGTGTACTTGAACTTCTTAAACTTTTTAGTCAATGATAGTATCTACCTTCTGGATGAAAGTCTTAATAAAATTCTTGAGATTAAACAAATCGAGGCAGAGATGTCGAATACTGCAGAGTGGGAGCAGAGACCAGCTCAAGAGAGACAGGAGAGAACGAGACTCTTCCATTCTCAGGAGAATGTTAGTGGGTTACACTTCTTATATCTTATTTCCGACTTGGTTCACGATGCCTCAAAGAATTTTATTTTGCTCTGCAGATTGTTAAAATTGACATGAAGCTGGCTAATGAAGATGTGACTATGCTTGCATTTACATCGGAGGAGATCACAGCCCCTTTTCTACTCCCAGAGATGGTAAATCTGATTCTATACCTGAAACGATAACCTGCTCGATTTGATTACCCAAATTCCTACTGAATAGTTTGTTTGTTGTTTATCAGGTTGAGAGGGTTGCGAATATGCTTAATTACTTCTTGCTACAACTCGTGGGTCCACAACGCAAGTCCTTAAGCTTGAAAGATCCTGAGAAGTACGAATTCCGTCCAAGACAGTTGCTTAAACAGGTTAGTAATTACTATTCTTACTCGGCCTCCTCTCCAAAATGTGAAAACTGACTCCATAGTATCGTGATTCCTTTGGTGAACTTTGAAGATTGTTCGTATATATGTTAACCTCGCAAGAGGAGACTCAGAAAACATATTCCCCGGTGCCATATCCAGTGATGGACGATCATATAACGAACAGGTAAAATCCTCCTCCTAAACTGAATCCTCTATCATCATAATTTATCTGTCTCTCTACTGAACAAGACAAAGTGCTGGTTTTTGCAGCTATTCAACGCAGGAGCAGATGTGCTTAGGAGAATAGGCGAAGATGGAAGAATCATTCAAGAGTTTATGGAGTTGGGCACAAAAGCCAAAGCTGCTGCTTCCGAAGCTATGGATGCTGAAGCTGCACTTGGTGAAATACCAGAGGAGTTCCTCGACCCAATTCAGGTATATTCTGTCTAATTTGACAGAAAACTTAATCTTGTTTGAAAAACATACTCTAATATCTGTTTTTTTGTTTTTCTTTTCTTTTTGTTTTGTAATTTTGCAGTACACGCTAATGAGAGATCCAGTGATACTTCCAAGCTCAAAAACCACAGTTGATCGAGCCATCATTCAACGTCATCTTCTTAGTGACAATGTAAGCAAATCTAACACATTGATGATTCAATTATGTGTGTCTCTCTCTTTGAAGACGTTGGCTTTGATCTGATCCTCTTCCTTGTGCTGCAGCACGATCCGTTTAACCGGGCACATTTGACATCGGATATGTTGATACCGGACATCGAGTTGAAGGCGAGAATCGATGAGTTTGTGAGGTCGCATCAGTCTAAGAAACGGGCAAGTGGAGAAGATGGCAGCAACAAGGGGAGGATACAGACTACAAGCAGTGATATGTTAATTGATTAATTAATTATGTTTTCTAAAAAAAGGAGAAACCAAAATAATAACAGAAACACTCTTTTTCTACTTTGTTAGGCTTTCTTTATCTATTAGAATGGTGACTTATTTTGCTGTCTTAAGCGTGTGTTTATGTAGGGATTGTTTCCATGCCATTGATTTGATGTCATGAAACAAATTTAGTAATATAAGTAAGTAAACTACTATTGTTTCGTCTGGAGTACTAGAGAATCATGGAGACTGATTTGTAATTATTTTCTACACGCATTTATTGTTGGAACAAAAAATTAATAAGCCAATGGGCTAATTAATTTGTTGAAAATGAATGAGATATAAGCTCATCAAAATGATGGCAAAGTTAATGAAGTGTGTGTGCTTTTGTCCCACATTGGAAACAATGGGAAAAACACACTAGTATAAATAAAGAGGTGTCATAGTCTTTGTTCAAAAGGCTAAGACCCATGGTGTGTCATAGAGAGAATGGGGACCCCTGCGCGCCGCCGCCGCCTAGCCTAGCTCGTGGGTTCGTGGAATGGGCCAGCGGCCCAATAAAAATTTCTTTTTGGGACAAATTTTGACTAACGTTTTTTTGTCTCAAAACTAAACTTTTTATCCCGCAGATTGGTTAGTAACCGTTCAAGATTTCGTTCTCCGATCGGTTTGTAACCGATCAAGATCCGAAAAACAAACCAAGTCAACTCTCATGTCGGCCATCTACTCTTTGTGACTCATGCCATTGTGTCGCCATTTCCATGATTTACGCGCCACCTTGCGTTGCCAAAGGTGTGCGGTACGTCATGGCATGCATCACCAAACGCCACCTTGCGTGCCACCTTGCGCGGCGGTGCGTCATGGCTTGCATCGGCGTGATGTCATCGGCGGCTACTCCTCCTCTATATAAAGAGCCTTCACCTCTTCATTTCAAAACACACCAACATCAACTACAATTGTTCAACAAGAACAAATCTCTCTCTCTCGTATTCTTCTTCGTATAAAGTCGTAAGTTTTTACGTCGAGAGTATATCGTATTATACAGTTCGTAGATTCTGCTTTCAAGTGAGTGTGAAACGGTCTCGCCACGGTTGTATCCTGGGATTCAAAAATCCTACAATTCCGTATCACTACAGGGGATTTATTGAATTAAGGAAAGAGATAATATCTCGACTCCGTGTATCCATTTTAACATGGAATAATTCTGTCTCGAATGTGATCTTTCTTAATCCGTTTATGATATATTGTTTGTAATCGTTAAATTAATTGCAAGTTTTGAATCCGGTATTTTACGGTACTACATTTATTTCTCTCATTACAGAATCAATGAAATTACTTGAATAAGTTGCAGAATTCGTGAATTTTCTGGTTGGGTGTTTGTTCGCATGGAAGAAATGGTTTTGAATTTTGCATGAAGCTTATAAATTTGGTGCAATTATTACCCAAAAAAAAAAACATACAGTTTACTGGGCTAATGCAAGGTTCAAAGCTAATTTTTTGCAGGACCGGGCTAACGCAGGTTGACAACATCTCTAAGAATCATGGAGAAAGCGTTATGCCTACGCCTGGGTTCTCGGTTTTGTATTTTTTTTTTTAATTTAAAACAAATCGAAATTTATCAAAATCTAAACAAAAAAATAAAACAAAATTGAGTTTTAAGTAGTATTTATAAAAATCATTGATTAAATTTAGGCTAAAAAAATTATATCAATGATCCAATAACACAAGACTTTAAATGAATTCTTAAGTTAGATCCAATAAAGAGAACTAAGGTTACATTTGGAACAAGAAGGTAGAGATTTTAATGCCCAATTATGGGTATTGTTGTTTACGTTTAGCGAACTCGGAAGCAATACAAAGTGAGCTTCTACTGTGACGAAGTGAAAACTCAGCCATCAATATCTCTTTCTCTTCTTCCGACAGATCTCCATGACTTCCCTGTTATAATAAATAAACGTTATAAAAACATAACTGAAAGCTAACTAAAAAGATTCTGTAGCTGTGTCGATTTGTTATTTTTACCAGACGAGTGGTTCTGTCACAGACTGCGTGGTGCATCAGAATCCCTGCAGCCACTGAGACATTGAACGAATCAACCATTCCATTCATTGGAATACTACAATGCAGATCTGATAACTCCAACGCTTCTTCACTTATTCCACTGCAGATTTCCCCACAAAAAAAAAAAATCCATTTAAGAACATTAAGAACCCGCGAGCTTTGAAACTGAGAGATTATATATATATATATATATCACCTGCCCTCGTTTCCAACAACTATTGCTGTTGGACATGACCAGTCCATATCGTAAATGGAAACCTATGAGATATTACCATCAAAAAGGTGTCATGAGTACACTCATTTTTGCCTCGTTGATGAGAGAAACGACCCAAACAAATCTTTGGGAGTTTACCGTGTCCATTCCCAAATGAGTTGTGGCGATCCTGTAACCGCGAGACTTCAAAACTTGGAAACATTCCTTAGGTGTGTCCCAAAGCTCTATGTCCAGCCATTTCTCAGCTCCCATGCTCACATGGCGATTGTTCCTATACCTACACATACATAAATATACACACACAGAGTGGCAAATGAATTCACACAATGCAATCAAACGTTTTAAACATTTCAGTCGGATCAATCTTTTTTTTCCTATGACTCTTGTGTCACTACACAGTTCAAGGAGATGTAAGAATCCCAATTCCATCGTATGAACCAAGAAAAAGAAATGCCGACTTATGATCAATCTTGGATTCAAGAGGACTATGTAATCGAAACTTGTTAGATCTCAATCGCTAATCTACGACTTAACCTTGTAACACTGTGTAGGTTCCAGCTCATAAAGTTGAAGAAAATGTAAGAATCCTCACTATCCCATCCTATAAACAAAGAAACATAACTGCGAAACCATGATTTCAAGACAATCCGTCATAAAATCCCAACCTCAAAGGCACCTTTTGGAGCTGTCAATTGAAACAACGTGCACGGATTGAATCCCTAACGCATCAGCTGAGCGGAAAGCAGCAGAGATGTTTCCAATATCAGAGAGACCTTCAACGACAAGACACACCGAGAAGCTTCGGTTCTCCACCACACGCCTGAACCTATCTGACCTCTCCTCCATCATGTGAGGGCTCACCGCCTCCAGAACCTCACGGCTGCTAAGGTGAACGTCACCGCACCTGAACCTGTCCTCGTAAGGGAACCATGATCCTCCATGGTCACCCTCAGGTTGGCTTAAGGAGCACCTCCGCTCCATCTTCATCATGGTTGACGCGTCATCACGACTGGTTGTTAGCAATTCCTTCACAGTCACAGAGAGATCCCTGGGAGAATTCTCCGTGAAGGTCTCCAGTGAAAGAGCCGCAGCTCCATGAACAGTGCGCCGAGCTGTTCCGATGCCTTTTAGGTGAACTGAAATCGCATCAACAACAATGTTTTTTGAATTGAAATCGGACTGACTAAATTAAGCAGATTCAACAAGAAAAGGAGGAACAGACTATTCAAACTCGTATCATCAAATCTCGAGTGTGTACATGGATTTGGATGCAGAAGGGAGAGAGAAGACGAATTAGGGTTTGGAAGAGGAAGGAATGGAAAGGAAGAGAGGGAGGCACGGAATAGGGTTTTGCAGGAGTTCATGCCCAGCGTCGTAGCTTGAGATTTAGAGCTTCAAGAACACCAAAATGAAGAAGAGAATCACAGAGCAGCAGAGGGGACACTCGAGGGCTCTGCATCTTTGATTCCCAAGATAATGTTGCGCGGTTTTTTCAATTGGGCCAACTTTTGTGAGTTTTGGGCCCACGGGCTAATGATGCGCGTCATTGTGCTCATTAGATATGTTTGGCCAATCGGCGGCTCTCTTAACCAATCCGGTTGAAGAAAACTAATAAACTTCGTTTTCCGGTTCTTCGCTAACCGAAACAACCCGATACTGCTTTCCTCGGCTAATCCAAATAGATTAACTTTTTTTCTTCTTCTTAATTTGTTGCAAAATTGATTTTGTTTTTATCGGTGTAGGGAAATCAAATGCATAAAAGTGTGGAACGTTCATCAAAACCATATCATCATCACATGCAAAAAGCGTATAATCTGTCTGATAATTTGAAATAAAGTATTACAATAATATAACTTTTAAACGAATATAATAATCAAAAAATAAACATACAGCGTGATGTCCTGGATTTTATAACTAAGCATGCTTTTTGTCAGCTCAACCTTGACTGGATTCTTTCTCTTTTTTAAAAAAAATCTCCATAATCTTTGAATTCGAATAATTATTTTTACATAAGTTATGCAAACAAATATAGCATATGTATTCGTTTAGCGTGAATGTGATCAATACCACATTTAAATAAGCAGCAAATACAAATAACTAGAAAATTCGTAACTTGGTTGGGATTTGTGAATGGCGACGCGTTTGTGCCGCACCAAAAGTAGTTAACGCAGAATAAAAGCAAACGCGGTTTATTTTTATTTTTTAATAATTTTTATTAATTTAATTATACAGCAGTTGAAAAATCGGCTATGAAAACCCACCCACTAGTCCACCTCTAAATCACACACAAATTGCGCAACAAAGTCTAGAAAGAGAGAGAGAGAGAGAGAGATGGCGAGGTTCACGGTGTTAATCGCGGCGGTGATACTGGCTTTTGTAGTGGTGGCGCCGGTGCCGGAAGTGACGGCGAAGAAGTATACAGTCGGCGACAACAAGTTTTGGAATCCCAACATTAACTATACCATCTGGGCTCAGGGAAAGCATTTCTACCTCGATGACTGGCTCTGTATGCTCGCCCTCTTCCCTTCTCTACATTTCTATACTCTCCCTCTGTTTTATGTTAGATCTGATTTGAAATGGCTTTCGCTTTCAATCTGGTGGTGATAGATTCGAACCTTTCTACTTATATTTCAAAGTTCTTCGCTTTCCGGTTTTCTTCAATTCGTTGAAACAGATTTCATCAATGTTGTGTCTATTGATGAAACAGATTTAATCCACATTTTTGTTGGGTTTTTTTTTCATACATGTTTCTTAATTAGTCCAGATCTGGTTAGAACACACTCTCTTAAAGGTTGTCTGAGTGAGACACAGTAAATCCATCTCTTTCTGTTCGTTGTCTGATAAACAGTAATCATTCTTTGTCACACTGGTTAAAGTTGAAATCTTGAATCAGACATTTCCATTATAGCTCAAATTCAAATCATGGGTCTAGTGCTGATTTAGTGACTCCGTACCAAAATCTTGAATCAAGCCATTGTCATTATATAGCTCAAATCCAAAACAATGATCTTGATTGGTTCTTCTAATCACAAATATCTTTTTTATGGTCTCTCGTCGTCAGATTTCGTGTTCGACAGAAACCAACACAACATTCTGGAAGTAAACAAGACCGACTATGAAGGCTGTATCTCCGACCATCCTATCAGAAACTGGACACGTGGAGCTGGGAGAGACGTCGTTACTCTCAATGTGACCAAACATTACTATCTACTTGACGGAAAGGGTGGCTGTTACGGCGGCATGAAGCTCGCTGTTAAAGTCGAGAAACTTCCTCCTCCACCGAAATCTGCGCCTGTCAAGAACATTGCATCAGTTTCCATGGTCACAGGTCTCGCTCAGTTCATGATTCCGGCTGCTCTTTTCTCTGTTTCGACAATGTGGGATGCGCTCTTAAGGATGTGGTAGTGACCGATCTCAGAGTTCTTTAGTTGGATCCAATCTCGATTTGAAAAACCTCAAATTCTTTTCAGGGAAAGCTTTTAAACTAGGAAATGAATCAGTTGAGTTCTTTATCTTTGTAATGCTGGATTGTTGGTTTTAATCTTTTGTTTTGTTTGTCTTTTGAGTCAATTGTTGAAAAAAGTTGTATTTGATTTATTTGAGAAATTAATTACTGAATTTTTCTTTTTAATATTCGAAAAATCTCTTTTATTTTTGGTTTTGTTGCATGTGAATGAGTTGTGTCGATCGTTGATAAAAAAAAAAAAGAGAGCGTATCTGGATTATGTGTTTTAAATTATAAAAACATAGATTTTTTTCTTTCTTTAAATTATCGTAACGTATTTTGGCTCATCTGTTCCATGTGGGTTTATCTGTGATTGCTCGTATTGTAGTATCAAATCCAACTACCACATGTCCCTTTCATAAAGCTGTCAAATCTATTACCAAATGGATTGAATTACATGTTTGAAATATGAAACGAAACGAAACGAAATAACGAATATCTAGTTATTTTATCAATGTAGTGTGTGTTTTAAAATTTTGTTTGGAGGGTAAATTTCATATGGACCCCCTAAAAGAATATAAAATGATGATGTTGATTGGTGGGGACGTGGAGAATTATAGATTGATATAATTGTAGGACCAAAATTTAGCACAATAGACAGGAGAGATTTAATCACGATTATATAAATAAACAGTTAAGGTACAGACGATTCATATAACGATAAAGCAATAATAAATCTAAGGAGGCGAGATGAATCTCTTTCCTTAACTCAAAGAATCTCCCGTAGTGCGACGGGTTTTTTATAGATCCATGAGTCCCAGGATACAACCAAAGTAATCTGTATCATCTACACTTGATATCAGATCTAGCGAACATTATACTACGATACTCTCGAATAAAGACTTACTCTCTAGACAGAAGGGAATTGAAGAAACTATTGCTAGAACTTTTAGAATGTGTTTATTGTGTATCAGAGGATGATTTTTTAGGTGAAAATCGTGTTGTATATATAGGAGAGAGGCTAGGGTTTTTCCCTGACAGAAAAGGAATATTTCCAGATCATCTTAGGCGGCTGCGATTTTTAAGTCGGCCTGTTGAGTATCGATCGATACCAAGGGGTATCGATCGATACCTCAAAAAGTCCACGGGCCCAAACAAGGCCCAAGATGCGAACGTCGCACGTATGGCTTTTCTTCTCTCATGTTGTTCGTTTAAGACACAACTATTCCAACATATATACACGAGAAAACATTTCTCGGTTAATGAAAACATTTCATTAGAAAGAGCTCAACTCATTTCTTTTCACACTAACACAATTTTATCAAGCCCTCGAGCTTTGACAAAAAATTAGTTCCAACAATCCCCCACATGAATAGAAATGACTCTAAAACATATGAAAATTGTACAGACTAGACTTTACTAGACATACTTGACTAGACTCATCTAGACGTAGACAGACTTTCGAGAGTATACGAAAATGTAACTGTATCTGAGAGGTAGCATTTTCCAGCTTTGAACCAAACATTTTTAATATCTGTCGAGTTTACTCGGCCAGGAGGTGAACATGATGTCTTGAACCGCCCGGATTTTGATGTAAACTTAGACAACAGGTATCGCACAGAGACATCTTCTCGTAGAACTTTGTTCTATATTGTGTTCATTGTGGCCTTGAACATTCCTGGTATTCGTGAGTGAAATTGGAGAATATAGCCTTATCCTTCATTCTCCTAGAAACGGCCCCATTTCACACTTCACTAGGTGATTTTTTATTAGCTTGTTTTCAGAAGTGTCCTGTCACACTCCACTATCTACACAGCTATGCAATCATTAAAAGCCAACGCTTATCCTTACTATCCACAGGTAGCACTGTTTTATTATCTAGGAACTGGGCAGAGACATCGTCTCACAGTGCTCAACTCGAATCGGTTTAATTTTGTTTCCCTTTGAACCTAGATCTTGGGATCTCCAGTCACATAGGTGGGGTATCTGTCAAACGTCATCTTTTTCTATAGGCTGTAAGCCCATTCCTTTCGATAATTTCACAATCTGATCTCGCGGCAAACCTTTGGTGAACGGATCCGCTAGGTTTTCTGCCGATCTGATGTAATCTATCGTTATTACACCAGTTGAGATCAATTGTCTAATGGTCTTATGACGTCTTCTTATATGACGAGACTTGCCATTGTATAGATTACTCAGTGCCCGAGATATAGCCGACTGACTATCACAGTGTACACGTAATGCTGGCACTGGTTTCTCCCACATCGGGATATCTTCCAAAAAGTTTCGAAGCCATTCTGCTTCTTCAGCAGCTTTATCTAAAGCTATAAACTCTGACTCCATGGTTGATCTGGCCAGGAGTGTTTGTTTGGAAGATTTCCAGGATATTGCTGCACCAGCGAGAGTAAAGACATATCCACTCGTGGATTTGGAGTTTCGTGAATCTGAAATCCAATTGGCATCACTGTACCCTTCCAGCACTGCTGGTTCTTTACCGAAGTGCAGCCCATAACTTTTGGTGTATCTTAGATAATTTAATACCCTAGTTATGGCTTTCCAATGGTCATGGCCTGGATTACTCGTGTAACGACTTAGTACGTTTACCGAGTGTGCTAAATCGGGTCTAGTACAATTCGTTAAGTACATTAGACTCCCGATGACTCTTGCATACTCCACTTGTAACACTGCTTCACCTGAATTCTTTGTAAAGTGAAATTGAGGATCAAGCGGAGTTTTTGCAGTCCCATTGGAGTAGGTCTTAAACCTCTCTAGGATTTTAGTAGCGTAATGATCTTGAGACAGAATTATTCCTTTTGAATTTCGAATAATCCTAATCCCTAGAATTACATCTGCTAATCCCATGTCTTTCATGTCAAACTTTCCATTTAGCATGTTCTTAGTTTGAATGATTATATCTTTGTTGCTTCCCATGATTAGCATGTCATCTACGTACAAACACAACAACACATAACCTTGTGAAGTACTTTTGATATAGATGCACTTATCACATTCATTAATGTGAAAGCCATTTGACATCATAACACTGTCAAACTTTTCATGCCATTGCTTTGGAGCTTGCTTAAGTCCGTATAGCGATTTGACAAGTCTACAGACTTTCTTCTCTTGTCCGGGAGCAACATAACCCTCAGGTTGATTCATATAGATCTCTTCCTCTAAATCTCCGTTTAGGAAAGCAGTCTTAACATCCATCTGATGTATTTCAAGGTTTCTTAACGCTGCGATTCCAATCAACATGCGAATCGAAGTAATTCTCGTCACTGGAGAATAAGTGTCAAAGAAGTCTACTCCTTCCTTTTGACGAAATCCTTGTACCACAAGCCTTGCCTTATATTTGTCTATAGAGCCATCGATTTTTAGCTTAGTGGTGAAGACCCATTTAGAACCTAGAGGTTTGCAACCTTGAGGTAGGTCTACCAACTCATAAGTATGATTTTGCATAATCGAGTTGATTTCACTGTTAGATGCTTCCTTCCAGAAAGGTGCATCAGGTGTAGACATTGCTTCCATGAAGGTTCTTGGACCACTTTCCGCTAGGAATGCCATTATGAACTCAGAGCCAAATGTCTTCTCCTTACGAGCTCTCTTGCTTCGTCTAGGTTCAGCTACTTCTTCTTCTGCAGAAGTGCCTGAAGTGCTTGCCTCATTGCTAGCATCTCGTTCGTCACGAGTTCGTTTAGGATTTCCTCTATCCTTGCATGGAAACACATTTTCGAAGAAGGATGCATTCCTTGACTCCATTATTGTGTTTGCATGAATATCTGGTATATCTGATTTATGTACCAGAAATCGATAGGCACTACTGTTGTGTGCATATCCGATGAAAATGCAATCTACCGTTTTAGGTCCAATGGTGACCTTTTTCGGAAGTGGTACTGCAACTTTTGCCAGGCACCCCCACACTTTCAGGTATGCATACGAAGGTACGTTACCTTTCCAAAGTTCATAAGGAGTTTTTCCTGTGACTTTGTGTGGAATTTTGTTGAGGATATAATTTGAGGTAAGCAGAGCTTCCCCCCACATGTTCTGGGCTAACCCAGATTCCTGCAACATTGCATTCATCATTTCCTTGAGAGTTCTGTTTTTCCTTTCAGCAACTCCATTGGATTCGGGTGAATAGGGGGCAGTTGTTTGATGAATAATGCCATGTGCTCTACAGAATGCATCAAATGGTTCACTGTATTCACCACCCCTATCACTTCTGACCTTTTTTATGGTCTTGCCGAGTTGGTTTTCAACTTCCAGCTTATATTCTTTAAACTTGTCCAAGGCTTCATCTTTACTTCTTAAAAGAAAGATGTAACAATATCTCGTACAATCATCTATGAAAGTCACGAAATATTTCTTGCCTCCTCTGGTTTGAATATATTTTAAATCACATAAATCTGTGTGAATTAAACCCAGAGGTTCTGTTGTTCTTTGAACGCTGGGTGATGGCGTTTTAGTGAGTTTGGCTTGGACACAAACCTCACATTTGTCTTTGCTTAATTTGCATTTAGGAATCATGTTCATGTTCATTAATCTACTCATAGACTTAAAGTTAACATGTCCTAATCGTTCATGCCAAATATTAAAAGACTCAGCCAGATAAGCAATTGGTTTCTTATCATTAATCTTAGGGTTCTTCGAGGTGGAAGCCTCGGTTACATTATCCTTTCGGATTACAGCCTCAACAGACATCTTAAAAAGATTGTCACAGACAAAACCCTTACCCAAATACATCCCATTCTTCGTGAGGATTAGCTTATCACCTTCCAGCTTCACAGAGAATCCATGCTTACTTATAAGCGATCCAGAAATCAGATTCTTGCGAATGTCTGGTACATGAGCGACGTTCGTAAGAACCAGCTCCTGTCCAGAGGTGAGCTTTAGAACAACCTTCCCGTGACCATCAATAGTCGACGAGGCAGAATTACCCATTAAGAGTTTTTCACCATTCTTGGTTTTTGTGTATGTGGAGAACAGCTCTCGATCCATACAGATGTGTCTGGTTGCACCAGTATCGAACCACCAAGTCTTTGGATGGCTTTCTGCAACATTGGCCTCAGTGACCACAGCACACATGTCAGCTTCAGTCAAGTTAGCTTGAGCCTTCTTGCTGCGACAATCCACGGATTTGTGCCCTTGCTTCCCACAGAAGTTGCACATTCCTAAGAACCTTTGAGAAGTCTGACCAATCTGACCACTCTTGTTCTTGAACTTCTGGATGTTCTTTGGTGGCATCTTCCCTTTGCCTTTGTTAAGACGGCCTTTGTTCTGCCACTTGGGGTTTTGGTGTTCAACCATGTTCGCATTGTGTTCGCGAATTTTCACACCTACATTGATCTGTTGTTCCCGATTCGTAGACTCTACGCGGAGCTTCACAATCAGATCTTCAAGACTCATCTTCTTTTTCTTTAGCCTGAGGTAGTTCTTGAAGTCCGTCCAACCAGGAGGTAGCTTCTCAATGATGCAGCAACCTTGATAGGTTTCACACAGCCGCATTCCCTCAGCATAGATGTCAAGTAAGAGCCTCTGCACCTCATCGACTTGTTCCATGAGTGGTTTTGAATCCACCATCTTGTAATGCTCGAACTTCGCCACGGTGAATTTCTGAGTGCCAGAATCTTCAACGCGGTACTTCTTGTCTAATGAATCCCACAGATCCTTAGAGGTCTCAGCATTTTCGTACACCCCATACAGAGAGTCCGACAGGCTATTCTGGATGTAGCCTTTGCACAAGAAGTCAGCATGTTCCCAGGCGTGGACACTCGCAAGTGCACGTGGGTCAGTGTTATCTTCTGGGAGAACAGGTTTCACCTCATTGGTGTATTTCTGCAGATTCAAGGTTGTCAGATAGAAGAACATCTTCCTCTTCCACATCTTGAATGCTGTCCCATCAAACTTGGCTGGAGGAGCGACGTGATTTCCAGTAGGAACTTTCACCGTCTCGATTTGACTAGCAGTCATCTCAACCTTCTCACTGGTTTTCTCCACAGATCCAGAGTTGTTTTCCATCTCAGTTGTCATTCTGTTTAAGACAAGGAAACAACTTTTAGTTAGTATCGATATATCAATTTAAGAATCGCAATTCTAATATCGAACTAAATCGCATTGGTGTCGATCGATACTCCATGGTATCGATCGATACACATCCAATGTCTATCGATGTACTCGTAGGGTGTCGATCGATACACCATAGGTGTCGACCGATGCTCGATGCACATACTGTGTCATTCGAAGCCACCTGGTGTCGATCGATACACGTTGAGTGTCGATCGATGCTCGATGCACATACTGTGTCATACGAAGCCACCTGGTGTCGATCGATACACGTTGAGTGTCGATCGATACACCCTGGATTCCTATCGATGTTCGATGCACATACTATGTCATTCGAAGCATCATGGTGTCGACCGATACACGATAAGTGTCGATCGATACACCCTGGGTGTCGATCGATACAAGTGAATTTTCACAGGATCGATCCTAGCACCACAGTGTCGATCGATACCTGTGTCTTATACACAGTATCGATCGACATAGACCAACTTGGTCGATGCAAAGTATCGATCGATACACTGAGGTGCCGACCGATACACTGTTTGCATGGTATCGATCGATACACTTAAGTGTCGACCGATACAATTTAGTGCAGTATCGACCGATACCATAGGGTGTCGATCGATACTCACAAGGCCTCGATCAGAATCGAACCTATCAACAACAGATGTATGTTCGTTGATTATACCGTTCTTTAATCGCAATTAAAGACGGTTTTTTAGAAGATGTTTAAAAGCAGATCTGCTTCTACTACACGTTTCAAGTTGCTAAACAGCGGTTTGATAACGTTTGAGTATCACTAGCAGAAGAACATCTTCTTAAAAATAGAGAGAGATGAAGATTGCCTCTACTACACGTTTCAATTTGCTAAAAGCTTTTTGACAACGTTTGAGTATCATCAGCAGTAGAGAATCGTTTAAAAAACCGTTTGAAAACGTTTATTTACTCGTGATTAAAGATCCAATTGAAGTATAAACAAAAATTGGATCTTCTTAGAGTTAAGATTGTAGGACCAAAATTTAGCACAATAGACAGGAGAGATTTAATCACGATTATATAAATAAACAGTTAAGGTACAGACGATTCATATAACGATAAAGCAATAATAAATCTAAGGAGGCGAGATGAATCTCTTTCCTTAACTCAAAGAATCTCCCGTAGTGCGACGGGTTTTTATAGATCCATGAGTCCCAGGATACAACCAAAGTAATCTGTATCATCTACACTTGATATCAGATCTAACGAACATTATACTACGATACTCTCGAATAAAGACTTACTCTCTAGACAGAAGGGAATTGAAGAAACTATTGCTAGAACTTTTAGAATGTGTTTATTGTGTATCAGAGGATGATTTTTTAGGTGAAAATCGTGTTGTATATATAGGAGAGAGGCTAGGGTTTTTCCCTGACAGAAAAGGAATATTTTCAGATCATCTTAGGCGGCTGCGATTTTTTAAGTCGGCCTGTTGAGTATCGATCGATACCAAGGGGTATCGATCGATACCTCAAAAAGTCCATGGGCCCAAACAAGGCCCAAGATGCGAACGTCGCACGTATGGCTTTTATTCTCTCAAGTTGTTCGTTTAAGACACAACTATTCCAACATATATACACGAGAAAACATTTCTCGGTTAATGAAAACATTTCATTAGAAAGAGCTTAACTCATTTCTTTTCACACTAACACAATTTTATCAAGCCCTCGAGCTTTGACAAAAAATTAGTTCCAACAATAATGGAGATTCTGGACAATATATTTTGCTTTTTTCTTTTCTTTCTTTTCCAAATACACAAATTTTCAGTTTTCATTGTATGTATTCGTTAGTGATAATTTAGAGGTTAATCTATTGCCCAAATGTGGATATAGTGATATTAGGTTCCATAACAGAAATGTCTATTTTATTAAAAAAAAACTTAGTAGTGATAACACGTTCTAGAATCAGACGTTTCACCAAACTCGAACATGTCATCTTAGACGCATTGTAATCATTGACTCCCTCTTCCACCATCGAGATTCTCTCCAACAATCTAGGGGAAACACCTACCCTAGTTTGATGGTGGAAGGGAACGTTAATGATTAAAATAAGTCTAAGATAACATGTTCGAGTTTGGTGAAACGTTTAATTGACATCATTAGACTGGTTAATACCGACGATAATGATGCACCAATCCGCCTTTTTATCATATGTGCCATTTTTATCATGTAGTAAGGAAAGTGGTTCCAATATGCCACATTCAACATCTCTATCTCATGGAAGGTGTTCTTTATTTCAAGCTCCATAGCATTTTGGAGGGTGTGAGAATCTTCAATAACATGTCGTACAATAACATCTGCCTCAGTCTCATATCCATGGAAAACACACCTTGAGAAAAACTCATTTAAACATCCACTTTTAAGAAACACAAGAGCTAGATCATGCATTTTGGTTATTAATTGGAAATCAGCTTTTTTGTTTATTACATATGAGAGTTCCTACTTTATGACGCAAACGACAGTTTCTAAAGCTCTTTTGCACGAAAAATGCACGATTTGAGGATTCAATGTGATTTCTGCTCATTATTTACCGAAGAGAAATTCAATGTGAAGATAAAATTATAGGGTTTATCTACTTTCGGCTATTAATTCTTTACTGAAAACATAGAAAAATCAATGCTCACTACACAAGAAAATTATTTTGAGAGGATTATACCTTTTTGTGATTTTGGATTCTTGTCATATGGCCATGACATCAATTTTCCGGGGAAATAAAGTAGATATCTTCAAAATTGTAATAACTATTTTTTATTTCATTAAACTCTACAATAAAAAAGTTTTCTAAATTAAAAGTTTTTGAAAAGTCAGAAATTTTATTCTTCCTATTATTGTTATGTTTCAAAACATTGTAGATAAATAGTGTGTCAGCAAATTTACAACACAAATAGTCTAAATGTAAATTTGGCTGAATGTCAAATTTGACGGAATTTATTCGTGATTTTTTTGCGGAATCTGGCAGAATAACAATATATTCAAATGGCAATAGAGGAATTTGGCTGAATATAGCGGAATATAACAAATAATTGATTAACGAAATAAATAAATTTATGTCCGGTTGAGTAACAGAAATAATTGAAATATATAAGTATGAAATAAAAGTTAATAATATTTTTTAAATTACATTAAATATTAATGGTTAAAAATATTAAAAATGTGAGCTTGTTAAAATGGTTTTAATGTATTGATAATGTACTAAACAACATAAAACGTCAAGAACTCAGAATGTGGCGTCGAGGTGGGATTTTGATGCAAGGAAGATTTTTCATTTTCCCGGAAAAATTGAACTCAAGACGAGAAGTTCGAACGGGCGAGCGCAAAGATCTAACGCCATAGCTCGAGGATTCTATCAATTATAGGAATTAAGAAACAAAAAAGGACGAGCATTTGATCGTAATCTTTATGAAATGCTTATCCTACCAAAACGTTCGTCTCCTTCTCCGACAATGCGCGCACCGCTCGTTTCTCCGCCCCGGCAAGCAACTACACGCCGTTTTGACCACTTCGGGATTGACGAAAGTTCCGAGGTCGTGCCTTAGCAACAAGCTCTTTCAGTTTTATGCGGCATCCGGTGATATGGCTACTGCACATAAACTGTTCGACGAAATTCCTCTGTCGGAGAAAAACAATGTGGATTGGACCACTTTGTTATCCTCTTTTTCCCGGTACGGATTCTTGGTTGATTCGATGAAGGTCTTCGTGGAGATGAGAAGGAAAAGAGTAGATATTGATGACGTTTCTGTATTATGCTTGTTTGGCGTGTGTTCCAAGTCGGAAGATCTGGGGTTCGGTGTACAAGGACATGGGGTTGCTTTAAAGATGGGAATTTTGACTAGTGTAAAGGTTTGTAATGCTTTAATGGACATGTATGGGAAATGTGGTTTCGTGGGCGAAGTCAAACGCATATTCGAGGTGTTAGAGGAGAAGAGCGTTGTTTCATGGACGGTGGTTATGGACACGGTTGTGAAATGGGAGGGGTTGGAGAGAGGAAGAGAGGTGTTCGACAAAATGCCTGAGAGAAATGCTGTTGCTTGGACGGTTATGGTTGCTGGGTATTTGGGAGCTGGGTTTACAGGTGAAGCATTGGAGCTTCTGGCGGAAATGGTGTTTAAATGTGGGCATGATTTGAATTTCGTTTCCCTTTGCTCGATGCTATCGGCTTGTGCCCAATCCGGAAACCTGGTAACTGGAAGATGGGTTCATGCGTATGCGTTGAAGAAGGCAATGATAATGGAGGAGGAAGAGAGTTATGATCCTGTCATGGTGGGAACCGCATTGGTTGATATGTATGCCAAATGCGGAAACATCGATTCTTCCATGAAAGTCTTCAGATTGATGCGTACGAGGAATGTGGTCACGTGGAATGCCATATTTAGCGGGTTAGCAATGCACGGGAAAGGTAGAATGGTGATTGACATGTTTCCAGAGATGGTAAGGGAGGTGAAGCCAGATGACTTAACTTTCACTGCTGTCTTAAGTGCTTGCAGCCACTCGGGGATGGTAGGAGAAGGGTGGCGATTTTTCCACAGCCTCCGGTTCTATGGTTTGGAACCCAAGGTTGACCATTATGCATGCATGGTAGATATTTTGGGGCGAGCTGGTCGTATTGAAGAAGCAGAGATTTTGGTGAGGAAAATGCCAGTGCCTCCGAATGAAGTTGTGCTTGGTTCGCTTCTAGGTTCGTGTAGTGTCCATGGAAAGCTGGAGATAGCTGAACGGGTTAAAAGAGAGCTCGTTCAGATGAGTCCAGGCAACATGGAATACCAAGTACTTCTATCCAACATGTATGCTGCAGAAGGAAGGAGTGACGCTGTACATGTGTTAAGAGGAAGTATGAGAAACCAAGGAATCAGGAAAATACCTGGTATGAGTTCCATTCACTTGAACGGCTCAGTTTATCGGTTTAGTTCAGGGGATAGATCACACCCGAGAACGAAAGAGATCTACTTGAAGTTGAATGAAGTGATTGAACGCCTTAGATCAGCTGGTTATGTCCCTGGTGTCTCTGGCCTGGTATCTCCATCGGAGGGTGACTTGGAGGATAAAGAGCAAGGTCTGTCCTGTCACAGTGAGAAATTAGCCGTCTGTTTCGGGCTTCTGGAAACAAACCCGAGGACACCTCTTTACGTCTTCAAGAATCTGAGGATATGTCGGGATTGTCATTCGGCTATGAAGTTTGTTTCAAAGATCTATGACCGAGAAATCATAATCAGAGATAGAAATAGATTTCATCAGTTCAAGGGAGGCTCTTGTTCTTGTTCCGATTACTGGTGAACACATCAAATGGCTGGACAATTTTGGTTCTCGAGGCTATTTTTCAAACCAATTTGCAAAATGAGAGGAGGTTGGGACAATGGAGAAAATTTTAATCGAACATCTATAAAGTACTGTTCTACAAATTCAAATGCATACAGAAAGACGTGATCTCTGCAACATGTAAAGAACTAAACTGAGATTCAGACGGGTGTTAAAAAACGCAAAATGTGTTAATTTATGACAAGTTAGGGTGAAAGTAAGAAGCAAATTCTCAAAATCTTGATCACAAGGAGCATGATTCTCTTCTGATCAGTGGGAAGGTCCAGAATCTTCCTTCTCTGATTCATCTTTGCTCTGCAAATCGGCAGAGTTTGGAGAGTTTTCAGCAGTTACCGTCTCATCGTCCTCGTTGTTAAGAAGCGATGAGAATGATAGGGGATTGTATGTCGAGCTGGCCTTTTGTAACCCTCGTATGGCTCTCATTGCAGCGAGTGTACTCCTATATATATCAAGATTTTCATTGCCGAGAGTTGAAGAAGTCTGGGCTGAGATTCTTGGTGAGTTGTTTTGATGTGAGGTTGAGACTGTGTTAGAAGACTCTACAACTTCTGCTTCTGATGGGAAGAGAAGCTCAAGATTCGCCTCACATTCACGGACTAACCTTGTAAGTGGCTCTGTTGTGAAGAAGGGTTGATGAAGAACAAGCTGTGTGAAAGGCAAACGTAAAAGGCCGCCTGTTCTTTTATCATACTTCTTCAAAATTTTGACAAGTCCTGAAATCCAAGATGTTTTCAGCATATACAGTAAGAAGATTTGTTCTCTTTATAAATAAATAAAACATATCATACCTGCAAAATTTAGGGAACTGTAGTTTTTAAGGAGCACCATCTCGCCATGAATGGTGACAAGGTCTCTGCGAATATCCATCATTTCTTCACTGAACTCGCTTTCTGATGCGAATTCCCCATCCTTACCGTTCTTCTCCTTAATTTGGTCGATTCTTTCCTTGAGCTCCTGTTTGCGAAATAGATAATACAATGATGAACCTAAACACAATCCAATTAAAGCTTTAGTTGAACCACGGACGTGAAAACTAGACAAGCAGAGCAAGAGGATGACCAAGAGTCATAGACCATAACTCAAACTGTGATATCATTAGACAATCCAAGAACTTCAAATCAGAAATATTACAGATAATTCTGAACGATACAAGTCTTGAAAGTCCTGGCTTTTACATTAAGAGAAGCACACAAAAACTGATCCGATAAAAGGGGAATTAAGCCATGAGGCATCTTTGATTAGAGAGAATAATTGGTTTGAGGCTATTGAAAATCTTGGTTTCTAAGATTCGAGATTAATCATCCTATTGAAAATCGATCCAATTCTATAGAATCAGTATAGAGTGAGGAGCAAAACCTGTAATCTGATAACGAAATCCTCTTCTTTATCGACGTAAAAATCGTTAAACTTGTCAAGCTCCTCGTTGAGTATCCTCACAAACGAACCCTGGAGATCTTCGTTAGGGCTGACGCCGGGAAGAAGAAGGACGGAAGATGTGTTAGTAGTGTCGGCAAACACCGGGCGGAAGTCGATCTGATCGGGATTTGCGGATCCGAAATGGGCGGGGGAAGGGTAATACTTGAGAAGCTTCTTCAAGGGTTTATAGCAGAGGAACTTGTCTCTCCACTCAGGTAAGGTTTCTTCGAGGTGGGTACGAAACTCTTTGCCGAATTTCATGGGATCTGAGAGATATGGAGACGGAGATCGCGATGGTTCTGGGGTGGATAAGAACGGTGGGGCTTTTGCAAGTATATTTCTAGAGAGAGAGAGAGAAAGCGAGGAATCTTACAGAGAGAGAGATAGAGAGAGAATCTGATGAAGTTGACGTGGATGCCTTTGAGCAATTTCTTAACGTGGATGGCTTTGAGCAATTTCTTAATATATATATATATATATGACTTAAGATTTTGTAGATTGAATTTGCGGGTCGTTGAGTTGGACCGGGTTTATGTAATATGCAGTATGATTTTTAGTTCGCATGCAAATTTATGTAGTTTTTTTTTTTTTTTTTTTTATAACGGTGGCTATCCGGTTCAGCCCCAGGGGATCGTGCCATATGTCACACTGGAGTTGATGCCGACCGACTAAATGCCAGCGGGTAGCCGATTCGCCCACTACCGGACTACCAGGTTAATTGCTTGAGCCTTCGGCCCAAGCCCGGACTTCTCACACGTTTGTGCTATTGTTTCGGGGGTCAGCGTAGATGACCAGAATCGAACCCTAGTTGATACTAATATGGGGAAGGACCCTACCACTCCACCTACCACCCGACTACGGCCGTGTGGGCAATTTATGTAGTTTTAGTTAAATACAGATGAAAAAAAAGGATCAAACTTTTGTTGAATATCATTATTTGTGCTATTGCCATTTTTCATTATCAAATATTAAGATTCTCCATCAAAGAAGAAAAAGAAAAAGAAGATATTAGCATTAACGAATCTTTAATTTATCATATAAATTTATCGAAACAAAGTGATTCTATTTATTTTCTTTTCTTTTTCTTCGGCATTTGATTATATTAATTTAAATCCAGCAACTTGTGATAAGTGATTATGCATATATTTGTACAGGAAGGTCCATGAAATAACATATTATAATCAAACATAACTATTCTACTATTTTCTAAAGTGGCTCTTAACCAGATCGTCCACCTGAGATGAACCTTAGACGGGCTTCAACGGCCAAACAGAGCTATAAAATATACTGAAAAACTAATCTATAATATTCCAATATATAAGATTCGTCTTACATATAATGAGATTCCTCTTTTTTTATTTATTTAACGTATAAGTTATAACTAGCAACGGATCCGCACAATTAAATTCTTATATATTTTATTATATCCCTTTACACACTTTTATATTATAAATTATACAATTAATTGTTGATGTTATATAGTCACGACTCTGGATTATTATTGGCCTAAAGTGTGTGACCAAGAATAAACATCTTACTTTTATCATACTTGTTCAAAGTTTTTACAAGTCCTGAAATCCAAGATGTTTTAGCATGTGATAATATTTGTTTTAAATATAATAATATATCATACGTGCAACATTTAGGGAGCTGTAGTTTTTATTACTGGGTTTTATTTCATTTCGTGTTAATAAATATATATTTCTAGACTTTCAATTCAACTATAAATACTTTTTTGTGTCTTTTTCATATATATATTTTTTATAATGACCCTAGTAATCTCTTTCATCCGGTTTTTTCCGAATATTTACTTATTTTTTACACTTTTTAACTTTCTCAATTTTACCATTTTGAGTTTATGTATTGACATATCTTTCACTATTTTGTTTCTTTTTTTTTACGCTTTTAAATTCTTGTATTTATCTTTATTTTCGTTTTATACATATATTTTTTATCTTTTTCTCTTCATTTGTTGATAGCTTGTTATTCATAATTTTTTTCCCACTTACATTGAGATTGAATTATCTTCGTTAGTTTAAAAATAACGATTAAATCATACAAAAAAACAAAAAAATGCATTTAAAATATTGTATTATCTTATACGTTTAATATTTTAATGATTTGTAAATCAATAGGATTATTTAATCAACGTTAAAATATTAAAATATTAACACTAAGTTATTTTTCAATTAAATTTGAATTTAAATATGGATCTAATCAACGGATCCGCACATTAAAATATTAACACTAAATTATTTTTCAATTAAATTTGAATTTCATTTATTATATGTTAATATTTTAATGATTTGTAAATATTTAAATTCAAATTAAATGATTTTTATATGTAATAAATAATTGGACATATATCACATTTTTTATTTGTTCTGAAATGATGAAGTGTGAGAGGCTCTTATTATATTATACTAGAAAATGACCCGCTCGATGCGCGAGTTTTTGTTTTCTAAGTTTTATAATAGTTGAATTTATTTACGGAAATTTTTCTTATTCATTTTCGGTAAAACAAACGATTGTTTTTAGATTGCAAGCTTAATATTGTATTTGAAACTCAACTAATTGTTTTTTTATTTCTACTTCCATTAAAATTAAAATGTAAATTAAAATGTAAATTAAAATGTAAAGTGATAGTCGATCACTTCAATATCTACGATTATTATTTAAAATAATCATGTTTGTTTGGAACTTTCATATATTATCTATATTTAAAGACCAAATAAATCTATTATCTAAATAACCGATTACGATTTTCAAAATAAATGTTATCGATTCTTTTTTCAAAGTATGATTATTGAACATTTTTTTTTTAAGTTTTATACTTTAATCTTTAAATAATTCGGCTTTTATATATAATTAATATATTATATATTTAACAAAAGTTAGTATAATATTTCATTATTAAGCGATAATGATTTTACTTTCTAGTTATTAGATATTCTTGTTTTTTTGTAAAATAAATTACTCTTTACATATTTGTGACATGTTAAATTAATAAAACAATGTATATTTTGTATACTATTAATTTGTATTAAATAACATCTATTTACCGAACCTATCTCTTTGATATAAAACTTTAACTTTGAAACTATAATCAAGTGTTGAATATATTAGTATAACCAAAATTATTAAACCTATTATTCTTTCAATAAAGTATGTTGATTTTTTTTTCTTCAATTTTATGATGTAGAATATGAAAACGACCTTTCGAATTCTTATAATAATTCAATAAAGGTATAACTGAATTAAAAAACATATATATTGTCAACAATTACTTTGGATCAAATAACATCTATTCATCTAACCTATTTATTCGATAGAAAAATTTTACATTGAAACTATCATAAAGTGTAGAATATATTACTCCGTATAACCAAAATTATTAAACTTATTATTATTATTATTTCAATAAATTATCTTGAAATTTGTACAGAGGTATTATGATATATAATATGAAAAATGACTTTTCAAATTCTTTCATAATTCAACTCATTTAATACTAAAGGTATAGTTAATATCTTGATATGTAGATCAAAGTTTTATTTCAATAAATTATCTTGAAATTTGTACAGAGGTATTATGATACTCCTTATGTTCTATATTAAGTGATGTTTAAGGTTTTTGCACACCAATTAAGGATTTATTTAAATTTTTTTTCTATACTAAAAACATCATTTATTGTACATTTAAACACAATTCAACCAATAAGAAAACAATTTGCAAAATACAAAGGGTACAAAACAATTAAAAGTTATTTAATTTTGCATTGATTTGTGACCACATCACTTATTTGAAAACATCACTTATTACAGAGAGAGTATATAATATGAAAAATGACTTTAATTGTTGGCATTTCTGAAAAATGACAGGAACGGCTGCATTTAAGGAACGACTTTAACGGCTAGTTTTTAGTGGAAACGGCACCGTTCTGGAGGAAAACGGATGATGTTTTGGCGGGTACGGTTTCAAGAGCCTGAAGAATGTCAGCCTTCAAGTCGTCAAAGTCTTCAACACCAAAACTGAAGCGAACTAAGTTGTCTTTGAGTCCATAGTTGAGCCTTTCTTCTTGTGGTACATCCCTAAACCAAAACATTTGTGTAAACCAAAACTAAACACAAAATTATCAATGCTTTAATTAGTGGAAAATCATACCAGTTCCTGGCGGCGGGTTGGTCCACGAAGCTCTCGCATCCACCAAAAGATGTTGCAATGTAAGGGATCTTCAGAGAATCGACGAACTTGAACGTAGTCTCCAGATCTCCAGCAATCTATTTAATTTGCAGATAAAAGGAAAGGAAAGAAAGAAAAAAACACATTTTCAGAAACTTGGAGATGTGATGAATTTGATTATTGCTTTAACGTACCTCGAAAGTGACCAGACCACCAAAACCAGTCATTTGTCGCTTAGCTATGTGATGCTCGGGATGACTCGGAAGGCCCGGATAGTAAACACGACTCACCTAACACAATTGTATTTGAGTCTGTTTTTCACATACCATATTATTAATAGATAATGTATCTAAAAGAAAGAGTGGGTGAAAACATATATAAAACCTTGGGATGTGCTTCTAAAACTTGAGCCATCCTCAACGCGGTTGAATTCTGTTGCTTTAGACGAAGATGCATCGTCTTCATGCTTCGTATGAGTAAATATGCGGCGTTCTGTTTTTTCACACAATTAATTATCCAAAGGTTTAGCCAAAGTTTGATGAATAGGAGCATTAGAGGAGGAGGAGGATCAATCATTTTTTTGTGTTTGTTTTACCGGATTAAGCGTGCCTCCCAAAAGATTATGCAAAATTCGAATCTCGGAAATCAACTTCATTGAACCAGATATGCATCCAGCAAGAACCTACATGGAACACATAATCATTTTCTGATTATTGACTTTATTAATGCAGGCACTAATTAGGGTCCGGATTTTGATTTTTACGCACATCGTTGTGGCCTCCAATGTACTTTGTAGCAGATTGGAGAACGAGATCAGCACCCAGAGCAAGTGCCTTTTGATTCAAAGGTGAAGCAACGGTGCCATCTATACAAACAAGAGTTCCTCTTTTGTGACATATTTCTGAAACTAACTCAATGTCCACACATTTAAGAAACGGGTTTGTTGGGGTCTCGGTGAAGAACAGAGAAACCTGCAGATAGAACAGACCACATACAGTATATTGTTTTTCCAAAAAGAGAAATTGTTTATATAAGTTATAAAGATACGTACCTCATGGTTATTAACTAAAGTTTCGAGCCCCGAGATATCAGCAGAGTCAATCAGAGTCACCTGGAAAATACACGTAACAAAAGGGTTAATCGATGGATCTCAAAACGAAACAGAAAGATAGTAATGAAATGAAACAGTGGATTTTCCTTACAGTGATTCCCAATTTGGGAAGAAAAGTCTCCATGAACATCCTTGTCTCCTTGTAACAGTCTCGAGTTGTGACAATATGTCCACCAGCATGAACCATTGCCAAAAGCATAACAGTACTTGCACACATCCCAGATGCCACAACCAAAGTTGATTCAGCACCTTCAAGTGCACTGATCAAGACAGCATCAAAGGAACAATTAAGAACAACACTCAATAGAGAAACATCAAGAGAGAGAGAGAGAGAGAGACCTAATCTTCTCTTCGAGCACCATAGTTGTTGGGCTTCCATAACGAGTATACTCGTGACATACGATCCGTTTCTCCTACAAAATTGAAAGTCAAGCTATCTTTTTTTTTTTTTGAATCGCCGAGGTTCCAGGCTTGTACGTCCGTACATCCCGGAGCGGGGCCCAAACTATGTTAAAGTCATTCTTTCGGAATAGACCCTCCCAACGGGAATCGAACACATGGCCGGTAGGAGAGGCACATACCCACTCCTCCTTAACCACTAAGCCAACTCAACGTTGGCAAGTCAAGTTATCTTTGTAAACAAAGACTACCTTTTTCGATTAAGCATCACCACAGTGTATTATTTATTCGATCAAAGCAACAGACTTTTACAAAAAGAAAAGAAGAAGAAGCATGTATCTAAGCGGACCTTGGAGTCGATAAGCTCCGAAGTGTTCTTATAGAAGTAGGTAGTTGTGTTGACTACAGGGGTCGTGATCGAACTTGTCACTATACCACGACCTAATCTTTCTCCTGATTGAAACGGATAACAAATATATATTTTGTGAGGGACTATTAGTAAGAATTATCATAAATGGATGTATAGGTGTCGAACAAACCAACCAGCATGAACAGAGAGACTCCCATCAGAGCTCAAGAATGTGGGGTTCATGTCCTCCATATATCTTCAGATTTTCCAAATAAAACGATAATTAGGAACGAAAAATATAATCGTGTTTTTGTTATTGAAATTATAAATACAAATCAATCAAACTTAATGGTAGATGATTGCTTACTTAAATAGATAAAAGATAATAATACAAATGAATGCAAAATACAAAACTAACTTGACTGATTCTTCTTATAAGACCTATGAACGGATAGAAGAATGATAGAGGCTTGCTTAGGCAAACTATACTCTGTTTTTCTCCGAATTTATTTAAGAAGAAGAATAAGAAAAGAATCTTTTTAATCTCTCTTTCTCCAAGTGGCTTTTTCAATCGACACATGTTCTATTTAATTTATCTGATTTAGTTAAATTTAAACTACGTGGAAACTTTATAACTAGGAAGAAAACCCAAGGATGGATGGTAAAAAAATACTTGTATCACTAAAATCTCGAAATCACCACTTTTCTCTTAGTAAATAAAAAAAATAAAAAAAATAGTGGATTTACCTACGATCAAATACAGAAAACTAATTTTTTTAATTAAAAAAAATCAGAAATGAAATAAAAGAAACTTTTATTTCCCTCTTTCTTATTTCGCCCTCTCTATTTCTTCTCTTGTTCTCCAATGGATTTGTAGATATTCTCAAAGTCTTGATAATGCACCTATTTATACTTAGTTAGTAAATGCGATTATTTGTTTGTTCGTTAAGAAAGAGGAGTGATGCATATGTGTAAGTAATATTTTTATATTTTGACCAAACCAATTGATTCGATCAGCTGCTGAACGACTCCGAACCTTTTTGCGCCTTGGTCGTTTACAATTTTGAAAATTTTAAACTATTAAAACAAAAAAAATGGAAAACCAGAATTAACATTGTAAAACCGGCCCAACCAACTTTGCTTCTATATATGTTTCACTTTTTGTTTGGGTAGGGTTTGAAGATTACTTAGAAAACAGGCTATTCCAGAGAGATTTCCAACAAGATTTTCGTTGGAAATTTCCGAGGAAAATATTTCTGACGGATTTTCAAGAGAATAAAATTCCTAACGGATTTTTGAAGGAATTATTACCGACGAATTTCCAAATAAAATATCTCGACGGATTTATGAGGGAATTATTCCCAACGGATTTCCGAAGGGTATAACAATTATTTTTTATTAAAAAAATAAATACAATTTTTTTTTTTGTAAAAATTGAATGAAAATTAAATTATAATTAAAATTCTTATTAAATTTAAAAGGGTTTGAAATTTTTGAAACTGTAACAAAATTACAAAAAAAAATTCATGATAAATCTGACGAGAAATCCGGAAACTTGAATTTCATGAAATATGTCATGCTCGTGAGCTTTGCCTTTGCAGTGATGAGCTCTTCTTGCGTTTGTGATTTCGCCGCCTCCAAAGATTCAAATTTCCCCTTAATCTCTTCATTCTGCCGGATCATGTCTTCATCGTACGCGAAACCATCCAAAGAAGTTGTGTCGTCGCTACGCGCAACCTTACTCAACCCCCGCCGACGGCCTTAGAAGGCGCATGACTTGGACTCGGAGTGGCAGAAGTGCTCCTCTGTCGCGGTTGCGCCGATCAGGACAAACTGTCACCACACCCGAAATAAAAATTTGCGTATAACCTACAAAAATAAAACCACAAAAATGTATTAATATGAAAAGAAAAAAAGAAAAAAATTAGCTACACAATTTAGGATATTTTTAAAAAATATTGAAAAAAATACAAAATCAATAAAACATTTTAATTTATCATTACAAATAAAAATTTATAATTACAAAAACCAAAAAATATATTCCAATAATAAAAACGTTTTTAAAGTATGCAAAAAAAGGTTTCTTAACTATAATAATTAATATTCCCTCTATTTCACAAAGAGTGTCATTTTAGAGTAAATTTTTTGTTTCAAAAAGATTGTCATTTTACATTTTCAATGCAACTTTTCAAACTATTTCTCATAATTACCCTTTACCCAAAACTAAAAACCTTTGTATTTATATCATTTTGAATTAATTATGGGTATATTAAATATAGGCATATTAGTATAATTTCAAAATTTCTTAATTTGTGTGAAAAACATCAAAGTGACACTTTTTACGAAACAGAGGGAGTACATTTTTAATTATATGCAAAATAGTTTTTTAAGTATAATAATTAACAGTTTTTTGTATCATAATATAACACTAATAATGGGACATCCATATGTGGCCATTGAAGCAAGTAGACCCTTTGCTTATTGTCATCTTAAGAAATTCATTAACAGAAAAATAAGTTACATAATACAACTATACAAGACACATCCCCATACTATATTCCTTTTGGGCTTAAAGGCCAATGTATTAACGGCCAATGTATTAACGGCCAATGTATTAAAAGTCCACGTCAGCGCGTGGTATTGCAACCAATAGGATGATGAGGTAAGATATGCGTAGGTTCGATATTGCAATTAATTTACACAATACGAGAGGAAAATTTATCAACCATCCACATTGCAGACATCAATTTGATATCTTCAGATTTAAAAAAAAAAAAAAAAAAAAATACGGTAGTTCAACCGCTTGTTTCAACCGCCTCGATGATTGAAGTCATCGGAGTGGTTCGTCTCCAAACACTGCGTTTATATGCAACCAATCAGAGCCTTCGTTTAATAAAAACGGTGGCGTTTGATGGTATCAAGAGCCTGAAGAACGTCACCCTTGACATCATCAAAGCCACATAAGCATAATATCTCAGCAAAATGGGCTAGTTTCCGGCGACGGCCTTAATTTTTTATCTGTTAATTGGTAGTTGGTACTGAAATAGTATATATTAATTGGTAAATGAATCATGATTATATATATTAATCAATAAACATCATTAAAAGAGATACCGAGCTGTTTGCATAATATGATCCACGTAAGTTAGCAGTTATATATAGAGAGATATTAAATTTGAGCTACATCTAACTATATTTACATGTGTGAGGCTGTGAGCTACATAATAGAACATTTAACAAACAAAAATTGTTGCCAAGATACATAAACGAAAACTAAATCATGCATGTAACTATGTAAGTGCAACATTAATATTTTACGAATTACTTACAAATATATATTGATACAATATTCATCTTCTAATAGTTTTGGAATGAATATGAATTTAAGAAGGTGTTTGAGGGTAAGTTTAGATCCTGGTGCTCTCTCTCTCTTCGCAGCTCCTGCTCTCTCTCTCTTCGCATAGTAGATCTAGATCTATTTCTTCTCCGGCGCCGGCGGCTCTCTTAGCGCCGGCGTCGGACCTTGCTTATCTTTTCTCGTTTGTACAGCCGGTCGCCGTGCTGGTTGTTGCTGCGGTGAGTGGTCTCGGCGGTTGGTTCTCGCCGGCGGTGGCGCGGGCTTCAGCGGCGTCGTTGGATCTGCGGTGGAGGAGGCTCGCCATCTTGCGAGGTCGGCGTTCTCTCCCTCGTCTACCTTGGTTTCTTCGGCCGTTACTTCTCTCTTCTCGCGACCGGCGGTTTTCTTCTTTCCGGCGACTCCTCGGCGTTTCTTTTAGGGCCTCCTGCCGGCGGCGAGCGCTTTGGCCGTAGTCGGAAGTGTGGTGGTGGTGGTTGGCTCTCTCGACGGTGGTCCCTCTCAAGCTTCTTTCCCGAGGCGGAGGAGTGGTGGCAAGGCAGATCGGACCTCCTCGGAACCGGCGGCGGAGTACTTGGATTTTGAGGACAAATCTGAGCTTCGGTTAAGGTGTCGAGGGTGGCTCTTGTCTCTGTGGCAAGCCTCGGAGTGGTGGGTCTCGTTTTCCGGCAGGTGTGGCTCCACCGGCGGTGTCTCTCTGCGGTGGGTCGAGGCGAGTGGCTCGACGGTAGCTTTGTTCGGCTCGTGTAGCGGTTAATTAAGCTCCGACGACGTCTTCCATCGGTGTGGCCTGAGTTTCTCGGCGGTGAGTGTTCCGACAATGATGTGGCGGCAACACGTCTGTGCGAGAGGGCTCGGCTAGTGTTGGCTCTGGATTTAGTCTGGTGTAGATGGTGGACCGGATCCGGACGTGAGATGTCGAGGCAACGGTTTGTTGTTGCGGCTAGCTTTCAGCTGTGGGAGCTGGTTCCTGAGGAGTTTCTTTTTCTCGGGAATGGCGTTCGGAGGTGACTCTTCGATTGCCCACTCGGACTCCCTTGTCGACGGTTGCAAGCTAGTCCGTTACGGAAACCGGAAATCCCGTTAGTTCTTGGAGAAGCTGTAGGCATCTCACTCTTGAGGTTTGAGGACGTGCCTCAGGATGATGCTCGCGGCAACAAGGATGAGAACTCTAGTTCTTCGGAGCTGTGGCAAGAATGGGATGGTTCGCGTTTTGGCGTGTGACTGCTGCTTTCACGTCTGGATTTGTTTTGTTTTTCGCTTGCTCTTATCTCGCTAGCCGTTTTCTTAGCTTTTCTGTGCTGTTGTTGTTTTTTTGTCGTTGTCTGTAGTTTTTCGGTTAATCTGCTTTCTTAGTTTCCCTGTAATTTCTGTCAAAAACTTTTAAAAACTGGTAATAATTCTTAACATTTAAAAAAAAAAAAAAAAAAAGGTGTTTGATTTAGTTTGTCGTTAACGTCGAATTATCGTTATTATGAGATGCGATGTTTTAGAAAACTTTAGAATCAACCAATTTTTTTTTTAATGGATGGTGTGGGGACTGATGATGCTGATATTTTGATAAACATTATTTTTAGTTTAGCTTCTTTATAAATAAAAAACATTATTTTTAGTCTATTTTCTTTAATATTGCCAATCGATAATACTTGATATTTGACCCCCAAAAAATACCAAACGGACTAGGGTCACGCATTTCAGGACCAAAAAAACATATACTTTCTTAGACCCGATCCAGTTCGACCAAGTTCTCATTGAGCTGGACTAGGCTAGTCCGGTTTAACCGGGAACCCATGCCTATGCATTCCAAAATGAAGAACAATACAGCGATCAAAAATCAAATGGTCGAAAGCCATATAACTTGACGATGTGAGTAATATAATGACACTTGCAAAACGAAGTTTAAGGCAAAACCATGACATTGAGGTCCTTAGTGTCATTGTGAACCTGTTTAAGAGGTAAAATGAATGTGAATGGTGTTCGATGACAACCAAAGGAAAGATGTTCTTGACTCGGATTTCAAAAGAGTGGCAATTTTGGCTCCGAAAAGATCTCAAAACCGTATAAGATACTTTTCAATCACACAATTGTTACTTGTTTGTTATGCTAAAAGATGAATCATGAGAAAAAAAATTGCTAACCGGGGAGACACACCACCCCCAGCCTTTCGCTTCTTATTGTAAAGACAGAGGAATGGTTTAATGGTGAGCATTGGCTTCAACCTTCTTTTGTGACTTCGATTTTATCTGCAGGTGAAAAGCAATTTGTTAGTACTTAGTTATCATTATCATAAAATTCAAGAACATTTCATCCAAGTTTTAAAAACATTTCTGGTTTTTTCAAAGAGAGAATTGGTTGAAGACATTATAACCAGGATGAGCAAACAACGCAATGCAACAAGTAAACATTTACAGGGTTTGCAATATGTTGTTGAATAGCCAGAAATATTTCTGAAGGTATACACAAAAGATCTTCTTTACGTTTACAGACGAGACTCGCAAGCAAAATCTTTAAAAAGCTAGCAACTTCAAAGCAACATCCAGAGAAAGATACCACAAATCAGTATTTCAAACGAAGACGACAACTTGTAGAAGTAGCATAGGACTATCTAAAAGGGAATATACGATCAGAAAACAGACTTAATCAATGAACTAGCAGAAACAAAAGGGGCAAAGAAGCATCCTGCAATTCACATCTATATCTAGAGAAAACTGCAAAATGGTTGAAACACAATAAGGTATGTTAAAAATCAACCCTATAAACAAAACTTTGCTCTCTCGCTCGAACAAGATCAAAAATACGAATCTTCTGATAATAAGTGTAGCCACCAATTTTCGAAATATCATGTCGGCACCAATTCAAATGTCACAGTCATCGGATGGTGAAAAAAAAAACAGAATCAATACCCTTTCCGAGATGAATCAGAGATAATGTATTGCAGATTCATAGCAGATGATAAGAGCATTATAATCAGAAACTGATGACAAAAATTTCGATGAAACAAGAGAAAGTGGGAGAGAAGTTTACCTTCAAGACCTTGAGCTTCATGTTACCGTAGACGAGACCCAAACCAAAAGCCGAAGCACGAGCCACCTGATCATCAAAGCGAAAGACTCGATGAATCAAACAAACTCAGAAAAAGAAGAAGAAACAAAAAAAAACGAATCGGCGATGCAGATCGAGAATCGGCGTACAAGAGCAAGAGAGCTGGTGCCGGAGTAAAGTCCTGGAGGCAGCGTCATTGGCAAATCACTGTTAGTCCCTAGAGTTTGTCCTCAAACCCTAATATCCCAAATCAATCGAAGCTCCCGAATTCTCAATTTCTTCGTGATGGCGATCCTCTTTGCTTCACCTAAAGCTGATTTTGGGCTTTAATGGGCCTAAAATAAGAGAGACAAAATATTACTGACACATTTTATACGTATTAAAAAAATTATTTTTAAAATTATTTTTTATTAATACATTAACTAATTTTTTCTGTTTAATTAATACATTAAAACTAGTGATCGGGTCCGCGCCTGGCGCGGACTAATATGCTTGATTAACTTATTATTTCAAATAATTGTTTTTATGTATATTCATCATGTGTTTTATACATGATATTTTTTTTTTTTCAATTTTTTCTTTATAAATATATATTTATCTTAAAAAGAGTAATCTTTCTCCCTAATTTGTTTTATGTATTAATCATATTTTTATTACATATTAATGTTTTGGTAATTTGTTGTATGTATTTTTGATATATTTTAAAAGCTTTACGTTCGCGTGTTGATTCCTTATTATCCGATGCTATATTTTGTTTTAAGAGTTTTTTTTTTGAAATCTAAGTTGTATATATAGTTTTGATTTTTTTTTCTTTGCTGATGCGGTTAGGTTTGCAAAATTAGTTAATGTTAAGAGACTTGACGGAAATAAGTTTCGATGTGGTAAAAAGAGATATGATGTTGTTCCTAATCAGAACAACTTTGTCTTAGGCTAAAAAGGAAAGAGCAAAAACGTGTAATAGTATGACCAGAGAATGATTCATTATCACAAAGAAATTATATGTATACTTACTATATAATAAATTATATAGTAAGAGAAATTTTAGCCATTTTTTCCCAATTATTTACCAAAATTATGGGATATCCCAATATATAGAAAAATTATGATTAATTTGCTTTGACAGCCCAAAACTATAACTAATTAAAATTACATTTCAAATTATTTATACGTCGGTTGCTTTGAAGCTAGTATTTCCAAATCATAGAATGAATTAATTTTCTATGTTTATGATTATGATAATAGAAAGTATATAATTTTGTCAATATCGTAAGATTTGTTTAACATTAATTTAATGAATTACTGTCAATATATTAGGATTTTTCTATTTTAATGGAACTTAAACATTATCGTTAAGTCTTTCCTATTTTATATCCAATTGAATTTGTGTATATCAAAAGAAAGAGGAAGTAGAATTTATTAGTAGTTTTCCATTTAAAAGAGACCCAAAAAAATAAATTTAACATTATCGTTAATCATATATATGATATATACTTAAATTTCCTTTTATTATTATCGTATAATTTTGAAATTTAGAATATTTGTGTATATCAAAAGAGACCAAAAAAATAAATTTAACATTATCGTTAATCATATATATGATATATACTTAAATTTCCTTTTATTATTATCGTATAATTTTTAAATTTAGAATATTTGTGTATATCAAAAGAAAGAGGAAGTAGAATTTATTAGTATTTTTCCATTTAAAAGAGACCAAAAAAATCCCTAACGTTTACGGTTTAGTATACTATAAACCGTCATTAACCTTGGCGGTTTTGTATATAGATAACCATAAAATTGAAAATTGGTCGAAAATTGGTATAATTTAAGTGATTCGTACACATCATCAAAGCTAGACGAATAAGAATACAACACATAAGCCATCGATTTTAAAAAATTGTATAAACGTCATTCCGCAGCCGAAACTCGCTGTGAACGCGACACCTAAGCAAATCACTACACAAATAAGTATATAGATAATAAAATTAAAATTAGATTTTTATTGAAAATTATGTATTGTAAACATAAACTGACATTTTTTTGTGAAACAAAAATAAAACTTTAAAACGACAATCTTTCTGAGATGTATATAATATATTTTTAAATAGATTTTCCGTAAAATATTATGACTGTGATTAGTTGATATAGTTGGAACTTGGAAATAAGGAAAAGAGTGTACTTATTATTATTTTTCTCCAATTTCTTTGTTATTTGATCAATCAGCTAATTATAAGAGGAAAACAAATGCAGCTAGAAATAAAGAAAAAGTATTAAGAGAGGGTAAAGTAATCCCTCTCTCTTCCTTTTTATATACCAAACCCTAATTTTTTAGTTTAAACTCACAAAAGGACCTATTCTCCACAGGTCCACACGCAAGTGTATCCGATTTTTTTAGATTTTTATTGTAATAATCATTTACTTTTCTCAGTATATATCTTTCTGAAACTTTGGGGTCCACTTTCATGGGGTCATATCCAAATAAATAGTATCCAATTATCAACACGATCATATTTATTATCTCTATATAATATATTGGTTTGGTCTTTGGTGTTTCTAAAGTTATTTTTCACATTTAATTGGGAAAAAATGGAAAATCGGAGCAAAGCCAAAGGCAGAAGAAAAGGACATGAAACAACCAACATTTAATTTAGTTTTTTTTTTTATGTTTACCAAAAAAAAAAACATTTAATTTTATCTTATAGTAATCGACATGTCAACGTGGCAGCCACATTATCATTATGTAACTCAGTCTTTCAAATCTCTTGCATGGTAATAAACAAAACAAATTATCGCCATGTGAAAAAATCAAAGCAAACAAAAAAAAGAATGATCGCAAAGTTTAGAGTTTGGTGGTTTGTCTAGTGATAAGTGGTAGTAGTCACGACGACTCACATGCGGATTGATTTGAATGTGGACACGAAACAGAGAAAACGAGTTGTCTTTCCTGAAAGTTATGTGATACTTTCCTGTTCGGGAGATTAGTCTGGGCCCCGTTAAAAATCTGGGATTACTCCTGAGTCTAATCAAAACAAAAAAGTTATGTGATACTTAAGCCATATAAAAAGACTACACGATTGGTGAAAGAGATGGTGAAGAAAAAATATCAAGTTTTTGGATTTAGATTGGATTAGTCTAAAATTATCTAATCAGAGTTTACACGCACACAAAAACTAAAAGAATCAAGGACATTCCCAATAAATATCGACCCTTGATTCAGAACATCGGCGGTGAATCGGACGGCGAAGGATCCACAAAGCTGAAAATGCTGTCCAAATAATTCTTGTTGTCCTCGTAGTAGTTGTTGCAGTCACCACCACTGCTCTCACCGGCCGTCTCGTTTTTATCGCCGGAGAATCCCCGGCCTAGTGAATCGCCGCCGAGCAAGAGACCCGTGAACCCTTCTTCGATTCCTTCCGCCATCTGCGTGGCTGCGAATTCGTGAATTGTTGAATTGATCCAATCGTTTTCGGGTTCTTTGATCAGAGTCAGACCCGTTGATGATCCGACAAACTCTATCTTTGTTGGGATTCCGGTTGATGATTCCTTCATCTCCGAGAATGACACTGTAGATGTCGGAGATTCAAGCTGTTGTTGTTGATCTTCATTGCCTAGAGAAGATAGAAAATCAAACAAGTTTCCAAAATAATAACTGCAGAAATGAAATGAAGTGCTTTGTTTTATTTATTACCTTGGTTTGTTTTTGTTGTCCAATTGGTTAACAATGCCTTGTGAGTGAATCCATGATGATGAGATGATGCTTTGCTTTGGTAATGAAGAAGCTTGGATTCTCTAGCTAGCCTTGCTTCAGCTTCGAGCCGAGCACTTTCCCATTGAGCCATGTGGCTAAGTGTGGCTGCATTCTTGGACAGACCAAGAGAGGATAAAGGAGTCTCGTTTTTGGGTTTATGAGTCACTGGATCAATCCCCATTTTAACTAACCGTTTCTTCAAATGCGTGTTCCAATAGTTCTTGATCTCGTTGTCTGTTCTCTTTGGCAAATGAGTCGCAATCGCCGACCACCTATATGATAATTAACAACAAAACTCAGAAATGTCCTGAGGAATATATATATTCAGATTGTTTGTTTTGTTGCAGACCTGTTTCCCAAGAGAGCGTGGAGTTGAATGATGGTTTGTTCTTCTTGCAAGTTGAATTTGCCTCTTTTGATGTCAGGTCTTAAGTAGTTAGTCCATCTGAGTCTGCAGCTTTTGCCGCATCGATGGAGACCTGAGAAGAAGGATGACAGAAAGTTTTGAATATTTAGAGCAGAGAAAATGTGGAAAGATCTTTAGAGAATTTTCAATAACCAGCTTTCTCAGGCAATGAACGCCAACTTCCATGGCCATGTTCTTCAATGTAAGCCAAAAGTTTCTGATCTTCTTCTGGTGTCCAAGGCCCTTTCTTCAAACCCAATTTGTCGCAGCACGGTGATCTACCCATTTTTTTCCAAAAACCAAAACTCTCTCAAATCTTATTACTACAGAACAAAGAAGAAGAAGAAGAAGAAGAAGAAGAAGAAGGTAATAAGAGATATCTCATTCATCACATGATCATGATCATGATCACAACAATAAGATCAGAAAGGAATGGTGTTTTTGGCTACAGTTGTAGAAATGTTACAAGTGAAGCATACTTGAGTGATGAAGGATGATATATAGAGGAGGAGATAAAGACACACACAAGAAATGAATCCCCTTTTTTCCCCGGCTCTCTCACATGGATGAGCATTTATTAACAATGGGGTCTCGAGAAGTTATTACCTTTGTGGCTCAAAGACCTGGATAACAAGTCCCCTCGCTCAATAACTCGCTCTCCTCCATTGAACTTAAGTTATAATAAAACATTAAACTTTCAACAACCTACTTAACACTACGGTTAAACAAAAAAAAGAAGAAAAGGTTACTTTTACAGGTAGTCTAATGAGGCCTTAAAAGACCACAATGTTCTCTCTATGTATATAGTACTCTAACTAGTAATCTTCATTAAGTCACACTACATTATGTACAAATTGGTTTCACTACAAGAAAACTGCCGTTTTACAACTAAGGTAATCGTCGTAAATCGGTCGTAAAACATGATTTACGACGGATTACCGACGAATGACAATTCGTCGTAATATGATCGTCGTTAATCGGAAATCGTCGTAAATTGGTCGTAAAGTTAAGGAGGCCTATAAAGCGTCGTAAAATCGTCGTATATTATTCGTCGTAAAATCGATGTAAACTTACATCGATTTTACGACGAATCTATTACATCGATTTTACATCGATATTACGATGAAGCAGTACATCAATTTTACATCGAATTATACAATTTTTTTTCGATAATTCGTCGTAAAATCGTCGTAATATGATGAAAAATTACATAGATTTTACATCGAATTATACAATTCCTGTTTTGATAATACGTCGTAAATTCGTCGTAAACGGTAGCTGTAAATACGTTGGTAAATCGATGTAAATTATTCGATGTAAATTCGTCGTAAATTTTTGAACGATGTAAAATAGATGTAAAAGTATTGATTTAAAATCGATGTAAAATCGATGTAAATTATTGAACGATGTAAAATCGATGTAAAATATTCGATGTAAATACGTCGTAAATTAAATATAATTTTTATAAATAAATTCAAAATAAATTCAAAATATAAATTAAATTAATTAAAATTTTAAAAAAATAATTAATAAAATTATATATATAAATTAAAATTAAATATTTTTAAATAAATTCAAAATAGAAAATAAAATTTATAATACAAAATAAAATTCTTAATACAAACTACTGCCTAGCGGGAAAACGTAAATTATCAAAAAGCTCGTCGTCCGATTCATTCTGCTCCATATTCGCTCGTTCTTGTGCGAGCGGATCACTCGGCTGGCCTGATGTCGATTCTTCCTGCTGCCTCAGTGCAGCCGCCAAAGTCGGGTTAGTCAGGGCAATAATATCGAAGAGAGTGTCGTATCCTTTGATTGTTTTATCGTATCCTTCGATCTTCTCATCGTATACCACCTGCTTCGCCCGCAAAGTTTGGATCTCGGAGTTGGCGGTGTTTAACTCCGTCCGCAAAATAACCGGATCGTCGAAAACCTGACGACGGGACGACGCGGCGGCACTATGTACGATCGATCCCATCCCTAAAACTCTGCCCTTTCTCTTCGGGGCAACCTTTAAAAAAGAAACGTAAAATTTAATAAATTGTATAAAGAAACGTTAACTTTTGTTAAAAAAACGTTAAATTACCTCTGCGTATATATCGTCCATCTGGGCAACCGTCAAAGTCGCAGTGGATTGGACCGAACTACCGCCAAGTGATAGCTGCTGAGAAAGCTGAGTTTGACGCTCTTCGATCCTTGCATGCGCGTCATTGTAGATCGCCTCTGCTCGAGGATCTACAAAAGATCCGTCTTTCTTCTTGTGAGTTTCCGCAAAAACTCGGGTCATTGGAGGAAGTTCGCCTCCATTTGCCTATCAAAAAAGACATTCAAAAAGAAATTAAACCGTTGATGGATAATATAAATTAATAACAAATTAAAATAACATAAATAAAATTGTAAATGAAAAAATTATTACCATTTGAAGGCGTCTTCCCGCAAATGATGTTTGACCCGACGTATGAGGCATAAGCGCTGGAAGACCGTCTGGACCCATAGTGTTTCGAGAAGCCGAACACTTAGCGGCCACTTGCTGCGCATGCGGATCTCTCCAATATGCCGTCAAGCCGTTCCAAACAGCGGAAGCCAGGTAAGGCGGCTTCCCATGATCGCCTTTAACCTCCCACTTCCTCTTCCAATCGGAGACGGTATTGTTGAGCCGCAATTTTCCCTTCTTTTTGAATTCCGCCTTCACCGTCTCGTTGATCGCAACGTCCCAATGCCATTTTTGCTATACAAAAAAAACAAAAATTATAAACGATATATTAAAGATAAAGAATTTTCCAAAATAATAATGAAATTTTAAATAAAAAAATTACCGCAAAACATTTAAACTATGTCTCGACAACGTCTTCCGGAACCGAAGACCAATTGCGGTGAGGCTCCATGTAATAGGTTTTAATGGTGTCAGCCACACTCCGTCCAACTTTGTTATCTTCCGTAAACCTGAGAAAAAAAACAAAAATTATTAGTAAAAAAACCAAATTCATAATGTTATTAAAAAAAAAAATTATAGTTACGTACCAAAAAGTATTCGGGAGTCGTCGCGGATCTAACCGGGGTAAAGTATCATGCCCCGGTGACTGCAAAATATCTTCGACCGTCAATCCCGCATACAACAACGGCGGTCGATCAGCATCTGCTGCTGGAGGCGGCGCTGGTTCGGGAAAAGAATCTGGAACAGCGGACCGCGTCGTAGAAGATGACGGGAGTTGCGTATTATCACCCGGTCCCGTCTCGAGAAACTGGCGATAGTGTGAGTTACGTGGCGCCATATCTAAAAAATATTTAAAATTAATTAATTCAATTCTAGTGTAATATAATTACATTCCTAACTAATAATTACAATCCTAACTAATAAATATTACAATCCTAACTAACAATTCAATATCCTTACAAACAATAATATAATTTAAAAATACAAATGCAAAAAATGTTACCTTTTTTTAGAGAGAAGGCAGAGAGATTTATAGAGAGAAGGCAGAGAGATTTGTAGAGAGAGAGAGTTTTATGAGATTGTGAAGAAAATCTGGTCACGTATATATAGATTTTGATGTCGTCGTAATTTCGTTGGTAAGTTACGACGAATTTACGACGGATTCGTCGTAAATTCGTCGTAATACTGCAACCGAAAATTTAACGAATAGATTTTGATGTCGTCGTAAATTTTCGTTGGAAATAGACAGTTTTCTTGTAGTGTTTCTTTTGTTTCTCTCATTAACCTTTACTAAAAAGAGTAGGTAGTAAATGCTGTTAAAAGGGCGGTGACTAAGAGGAAACTGACACTACAATGGCAAATAAATGAGACAGAGAGCATAAACTAGGATAAAACTTAGTTGAGGCAAGTAAATTAATTATGCATGCATACACTTTTTCTTCTTTACTCAATTGTTTCGTTGTTCTCAAAATAGTAAAATTCTAACCTATGTAAGCAAACGATTAGAAACATTAATTATGACTACTTTATGAGGAATGCACTAGATAATAATCTCTCTAACATATACAATAATATTCTTGGTTTAAATATAGTTCCTTAATTATATAGCCTTAAAAATGATTTAGGAAGCATTTTCTGGTTGTAGAGAAAATTAAGAACTTCTTGTTCTTGCTGAAAAGCCTTCCCTTGTGCAGTGATTTCTTCATCATTTAATGAAATGTCCATTGGCTGCTACTACACTGTTCTTGGTATCAAGTCAATGAGTCAATAGAGTATCAATTAAAATTCACATTGGATAAAACAAAAACAAACAATGTGTTCAGAATCATTTGGAGATCCTCTGAGAACACAATAGCATCATAACTTTCACATCAATTCAGTTTGACATCCTCTGAGAACAATGAGCTTGTATTCGGTCACCGGAACTTAAATCTGCTTGGATCGATTTTTAAATCAATGGTACGGAAGCTGATTTATCTCATCTTAATTATGGCATAAACTCAAGACTTCATACCTTGATTTAATTTGATCTTATATGGTTTTGGTACCTTGCAGGTGTACATATGTTATCGGCAAGGTGGTAAAATTTCCTGCCAAGAAAGGTAGATGATTTATGAAGGCGAACGGTGACATTAAAGAGATTTTACAAGACCAAACAAAGAAGAGTAGCTTAATGTGTTCCATCAAGGCAAAGAAAAAAAAAATGGATTTATTGAGGTGGGCTCCAAGCTTGTAGGGTAGAAGAAGTATCTTCATCGAATCAGAGAACGATAAGACAAATTCATAAAGATTTGTACAAATAAATACAAAAAGAAGTCAGTTTTATAACAAAAAAAAAGGAAAAATGAATAAATGTGAATATGAAAGCTGAAGAAGAGAGAGAGAGAGAGAGAGGGATAGAGAAGAGCTCATGGATCAAAAGAAAATCATATTGGCTGCAAATGATGTGAAGGACAATGGGGACAAACTTATATAAATGCCTTGCTGACTCCATATTGCCAGCTTCTACACTCTGTGTATGGTCCTAACATTACTTCAATATTGCCTTCATAAATGATGCCACTTGTCGATTTTCTATCGATCCACGGCTTCCCACATTTGATGCTACAAATCTCCTGCATAAGTGTACTTGATCAGACATTGCAAAGATCAAGCAGTCACACCTATGAAATCAGAAAATAAAAACTGAGCCTAATTAAATCCATGCCATGCTAGAAGAGACTGCTTTGGATCATGCTCCATCTTGCAACATCCGGCTGAAAATGTTTCAACACTTCTTGCTTGGTTTGCTATAACAACAGTTTTACATTAAAAAGCTTTTTAACCAAACTATCATATATCATATATAAATATAAACAATGTCCACTTTTGACATAATTAAAGAAAAAGACCTTAAGATTAGCCAAGTCTTTATTTGCTACCTTTCAAAAGTGTATGCATGAGCATCATCACCCTGACAAACAATAGCAATTAAGGCGTCGAAAACAAGTCTTAAAAAACTCTTTCAATGGAAAAGAACAAAATTTGCTTCCTTTAATACTGAAATCAATCATAATCAATCAATCATACAACTACAAGTCAGACATAGAAAAAGAGGGCAAACAACATAACAATCTTGCTAACCACAAATGGCAAAACATAAGCATCATTTGTGAGATTTTAATTGGCCAAAAAACAACCAACTAAGAAAATCTCACTTGAAGAAAACGTAGAGACAAACAATAAGCAAACCTAGTACAAACAGAGCAATCAATTGTCAAAAAGGACTAACCTAATAAAAGGTTGAGTAGTGACGGATCAATTCCTTGCAAAGTCACCTTCAAAGGAGTAATGAAACAATTGAGACATCTCGGACCAAGATAAGAAGAAACCATAGTAACTGAGAAACACCACCAACTAGAGCAGCTAGCTACGGTACGAGATTTAACTGTCTTTTAATTGCCGTAAGGGGAATCAACAGCTCCTGTACTGTCTCTGTAAACCGTAAATCTCAAATTCTCCTTATCATTACATACGAATCATGAAACTGTTCTTTCTTTTTGCAGCAGCAACGAACATTGTGTTTTTTTCTTCACCTTTACAATGGTGTCCATATTATCATTTTGTAAAATGAACTTTATTTAATAAGTTATTACATATTATATCATTATTATAAATAAATAATAATAATTGAAATAGGAAAGAAGATAATTGTCTTTTAAAATTATTGATTATGAGAATATGAAAAATATATATTTTCTAAAAATGTTATTTACTATTTAGTTTCTTAGTTATTATGATATTATTAAAATAATCAATTCATACATATTTAAAGAAAAAATATATTCGAAATCTTGCAATATTTTCACTATAATTATTATAAAATATTTTTACTAATTTTATAAAGAGTTAAACACATTTTTTTTTTTTTAAATTTGTGGATTGGCCACAAAAATTATAGTCATTAAACGGTACATATTAGAGTTATGTTTTCAAGATTATATTTTTTGCAAATTAGCCTAAATAATATTTTATTTTATTGCAAAACGGGTTAAATAGATAATTTAGTTTGGGTTGATAGTTATATATATAATCATTAGTTAAACATATTTTAAAATTCAAATAAAAATAATTTTTCATAAATTTTAAAATAATTTATAAACAAAAATTAATCTCTGCTATAGCTACCGCGGTTTGAATCCCAGTTTACAAACAAAAATCCGAATGGGAATTACATTAAACTGTTTTTTTTTTTAATTCTGGTTCGGTTTAACTAAACCGGAAATCACATAATGAAACCGAAAGCTAACAATTGAACCAAATGGAGTATGGAAACGCGATGATCAGGAAGCAAACGAACGACCGAGCCGCCAATCGCCGCCGTCCGAAGCTATGGCAGAACTGCACGACTTTCCGATCTCTGAAGCAAATTCACGCTTTTATGGTCGTTAATGGCCTCATGTCTAATCTCTTCTTTGCTGGAGAGCTAATTTACTCGGCTTCTTTGTCGGTTCCGGGTGCGCTTAAATACGCCCACAAGCTGTTCGACGGAATTCCTAATCCAGACGTATCCATTTGTAACCATGTGATGCGCGGCTCTGCTCAGAGCTTGAAACCTGGAAAAACGGTTTCTTTGTACACGGAGATGGAGAAGCGAGGCGTGAGGCCTGATAGGTATACGTTTACGTTTGTCCTCAAGGCGTGTTCGAAGCTTGAGTGGAGAAATAATGGTTTTGCGGTTCACGGGAAAGTGGTGAGACATGGATTTGTGTCGAATGAGTACGTTAAGAACGCTTTGATCCTTTTTCATGCTAATTGCGGGGATCTGGGAATTGCAAGCGAGCTTTTTGATGATTCTGCGAAAGCTCACAAGGTTGCTTGGTCTTCTATGACTTCTGGGTATGCTAAGAGAGGGAAGATAGACGAGGCGATGAGGCTTTTCAATGAAATGCCAGACAAAGATCAGGTAGCTTGGAATGTGATGATTACGGGTTGTCTGAAATGTAAGGAGATGGATACAGCAAGAGAGCTCTTTGATAAGTTTACAGAGAAAGATGTTGTGACTTGGAATGCAATGATCTCGGGATATGTGAATTGCGGATACCCCAAGGAGGCACTAAGTATATTCAAGGAGATGAGGGATGCTGGTGAACACCCAGATGTTGTGACAATACTGAGTTTGTTATCTGCTTGTGCAGACTTAGGAGACTCAGAAACCGGGAAGAGAATTCATCTCTACATCTTGGAAACGGCTTCGGTTTCGAGCTCCATATACCTCGGCACTCCTATTTGGAATGCTCTAATTGACATGTATGCCAAGTGCGGAAGCATAGATAGTGCAATTGAAGTGTTCATGGGAATGAAAGATCGGGACTTGTCAACTTGGAATACTTTGATAGTTGGTTTGGCTTTGCATCATGCGGAGGGATCAATTGAAATGTTCGAAGAGATGCAAAGGTTGAAAGTCTGGCCAAATGAGGTGACTTTCATTGGAGTTATATTAGCTTGCAGCCACTCGGGAAGAGTTGATGAAGGGCGTCAATATTTTAGCCTTATGCGGGATATGTATAATATTGAACCAAACATAAAGCATTATGGTTGTATGGTAGATATGTTGGGACGAGCAGGGCTATTAGATGAAGCATTCATATTTGTTGAGTCGATGGAGATTGAGCCTAACGCCATTGTATGGCGAACCCTTTTAGGTGCTTGTAGGATTTATGGGAATGTCGAGTTAGGGAAGTACGCAAATGAGAAACTGCTCAGTTTGAGAAAGGACGAGAGTGGCGATTATGTGTTGCTCTCCAACATATATGCTTCCACAGGTGAGTGGGACGGGGTGCAGAAAGTAAGGAAGATGTTTGATGATACAGGGGTGAAAAAACCGACTGGATACAGCTTGATCGAGGAGGACGATGACAAATTGATGATGCGATACTTACTGTCGTCAGAACCTGAGTCAAGATCTAGAGGTCGGAGTAGTTAAGGTAAAAAACCAACGCTTCATTGGCTAAATATGGACAGTAAGATTGGACTTTTTCCTGCAATGATTCTAAATTTATATATTCTTTCCTTTTTTTGTTATCGGAGTTTTCAAGTTCTCAACTCAGAAAACTGAACTGGTAAACGCAACATGATATCCTTTTATGTTATAAGTGATTGAGCGCCGCATTCGATGTTTACACTCTAACTTCAAGATGATCCTTCGCAGATTCATTGAGTAACTGTAACATATTGGTAACCAGTTGACGTTGTAAACACAGTTTTCGTCTTGTCGTCTATTATGTCGATTTCATGATTCTGGATTTAGCATAGATTATAGAACACCGAAAAGGATAGAGGATATAAGATATTGTGGTAACTGATGGTTAAACACAACTTTTGAAAAAGTAACCCGTTACATAAATCACATAGAAAAATCACAATGGAGATGAGAAACGAAAAAAACAGAAATGCAGAGGACACACGACTGAAAGCTCAAGTTCACATTCTTACACAACAAACCATGTATTTCTTAAAGCAGGGGAAAAGAAAACTCATATTTCAGGTTAAAACCAGATCTTCAATGGCGTCGGGAAAGAGCAATAGCTGATAAGAGAATGAGAAGGATGAGGAGGACAACGGCGATGAAAGATCCAATCAAAGACCCAGAGATACGCTCACAGAAGGAGTTGAACTGTTGACAAACAGCAAACCAGTTTGTTTTATTGTTCCCATTGTGTGCCAAGTAGACAATGGCTGCTGCTGAGGATGCTCCAGCAGTTAGAAGACCCAACATTGCCTAACACATAAGGAGAAATCAATGGTGAGCAGTAACATCGTACTGTAAGCTATTTTTTCTTTCTTTATCTTCATGAATTTAATCTGGTAATCTGCGTAAATGCTCATTCCTTTTTCAGGTTGTTGGTTTAGCTATTAACGCTAACGAGAAGGCACATGCTTGTGAAACAGGACAAGTTTAGTTTGCTGATGGCTTACCACATCAAGGACGATAAGAAGAATTCTAGTGTTCTGAGTCTTGCTCTTGACGATGTGTACGAAGGCCAAAGCTAGAGACAAGATGAGGTAACCACTTACAACAGCATTTGCAACCACAAAGAACCTGTTTTATCAGTTAGACAAAAACTCTATGAGAGAACTGATCCAGGTTATTTCCCGATACCCAAAACAGGTAAAAGAATCAAAATCGCATACGTCAAGGCTGGAAGATCGTTGTAGTCGGCATGGAACCGTATGAATTGAGTAAAGAAAGGCAGAGTTTCATTTGTGGTTGCCATGAGGATTGCACTACTTATGGTGTTGAAAAAGGCAACAATCCTGAGGATAAACTCGAGAATCGCAATTCTTCTGCTCATCAGACCGCTCTTTTGGATACCTTTGCTTGTTTCCACGATTTCAGCCTGACCGGACTTCATTTTCGCTCTGTTCTAACAAGTATTTTTTAGGTTTCTTGAGGAGAAGTTAGGGTTATCTTGAGTTTCTTGGGAGGTAAGAAATGTATGCTGTGAGAGTTTGAAGAGGATTAAAAGCAACGAGTGAGTGTGTGTATATATATTGCATGCATTGGGACATATTAGTGGTTATGATAATATCCTTATCGCAATTGTACTTGCTAAAGGTGTCCCCTTTTTTAGTATTATTAGAATTCCATAAACTTTGCATGAAGTATATTCCTCATGGATCTATACGTTTAACCTTCCTAATCCACCAAACCAATATAGAATCCATCTATCCAAATTTGGAAAACATAAAACTCTGTCCATTTTTGTGTCAAAATCTTTAGTTCAGTTATTAAAAAATAATAATAATAAATTTGTTGAAGAAACCATGCATGTGGAGTTGTTCAAAATTATATGTGGAACGATAAGTTAGAATAATGGAAGTAGCTATGTTCGCATATGATTCAACAACAAACCCACTTTCTTTGAAAAAGAAAAAAATCTCTAGATAGTTTTGGACATTAAAACTAAAGTTCCCAAATGATTGGAGATGTTGAAACCCAAATGGTTCTATGTGTCAAACACAGTCTGATTAATTGATTAAAAAACTTACATACCAATTTATCTAATAATCAAATAGTTAACCATATCAAATTGAAGCAGGACACCTAAACCAAATGAAAATATTGAAATATTTACAAAAGTATGTACGCTTTTTGAATTGAAGATATGCCTTTCACTATCAGCTTTTGAGTTGGCTTATTATCTGTAGCAATTTATGTTTATTTTTGTCAACGTTGTTGAACGTTCACTTATCAATAGTTTTTTTTTTTTTTTGGAATAAGTCTCATCAATAGTTTTGGAATAAGGTCTCATAGATCAAAATCTCAAATAAACACTCTGACTCCATGTCGTTAATTTAGTTAGGGATTTCAACAATTAAAGATAATCATAAAAACAAAAAAATAAGGGAAAGCAATTTTGATCGAAATTTTACATAAAAAGGAGAAGCTTTTCTTACACTTCAAAATTAGCCCCAAACTTTTACAAAATCAGGTCATCGCTTCCAAGCAAACCCATTCCCAGAGAGAAGCCTAGACAAGAATCCTTGACCAGCTGTCTTCTTCTCCTTACAAGAGCTCATGTTACTAATCAAAGACCAATGAGTCTCAAAATCAATTTCATAGCCACACTTTTGCATCATTTCCATCATCTCTGTAGCTTTCACTGTGTTCTTCTCTACTCGAAACCGATCAATCACAGTCTTAAACATCTCTTGACTCGGTGTTTCGCCTGACCCAACCATTGATTTGACAAGTCTTTCTGATTCTAAAACTTGACATGCCTCGCAATACTTATGAACAAGACCATTCCATGTACTTATGCTTGGGCTTAGACCTAGTTCCACCATTTCTGTATGAAAGTCCATAGCTTTATCCAATTGGTTGTTGCATCTCAAAAACCCATGAATGACTGAATCATAGCTTGAAGAATCCGGAATCTTTCGGTTCTTCAACATTGTGTTCAAGAGGTGAACTGCAATGTCGAGATTCCCACGATCAGATAGTTTCTTGATGAGATTATCGTAGCTGGGAGCTATCATACCATTGCGTGTCACACGGGTCAGAAAGTCTTCAGCTCTAAGAATTTCGCCTCTCGAAATTAGGGATTCGACGATTTTGGTTTGGACAACTGAAGAACCAAAAACCCAGCCTTTTGATTCCATTACCTGCCACAAGTCCAGAGCTTTCTTCACATCTCCATTGTCACACAGAGAACTGATAACCACTCTTAAGCTTCGATTGTTCGGTTTCATCCCCTCGGAGATCATAGCCGAGAGATATTGCAGAGAACTCGAATAATCTCCGCACGAAGAGTAACCGTGTACAAGAAAGTTAAGCGTGGTTTGATCAGGCAACAATCCTCTTCCCCGCATTTCAAGCAAGACTTTATTAACCTCCAAGCGATTCTTAGTTCGAAAGAGATAGAAAATCAGCAGATTATAGATGATTACGCCGCCACGATTGCTTTCTCCTAGCAAAAGAAACTCCTTCAGACTAATTGCAGAGAGAAACTGACGCTCTGAACACATTTTCCGAACATATTCTCTGTAACTCGTAACTGAACAGATTACGTTCCTCCTCACCAAGATTCCTAGTACCTCCTCAACTTTCCTCGAGTTGTTACCTTTACAATAACCTTGAAACATCAAATTGTAGATATCTTTGTCCGGTAAAAACCCATTTGATAACATTATCCGTAACTGATTTTCTGCGTCGAACATTATCCCAGCTAAGCATAGTTCTTCTATCAAAGCATAGTAGAGAGAAGATGAATCTGATTGCTCTACTAAAGTAAATGCCTTCTCTAATTTGTTAGCTCCACAAAGTCGAGGAATTAACATCAAACAACTTCCCAAGTTTGGAATGTGTTTCTTGTCTAGCAATTCATCGAGTATAGCAAATGCAGCCGAATCATTCTTATCCTTACAGAGTCCCTTAATAAGATGGTTGTAAACCTCATCTTCCACAACGTAACCCTCTCCTTCAAGTCTTTTCACAACAGAATGAGCAATATGAGAAAACCCAAGAACTGTGAGCTTCTCGACAAAAATCTGACATGCTTCTGACTGTGATATGAATATACGCTCAAAGAGTTTAATCGCTTCCTCCACCAGTCCTTTCTGGACGAGACATCCCCATACAGCTCCGCAATTGTCCAAATCTGGTAACCAGTTAGAATTCTGGGCAGCGTCCCACACATTCAGGAGATCATTGAGTGTTTCTTTCTTACAGAAACAACTTATCAAAGATGTGTAAGTTGCGTTATCGATAGGAAAATGCATTTGAACCATTCTATGGAAAATGAGTTTGCTTTGGCGGCTAAATCCCTTCTTGCAATATTCTTGGACAAGAAAGTTAAGGGTTTCTCCATCTAACTGATTAGCCAGCTTTGGCCATTTTCCCATAAGGCTAATACTTACTCTGACATGGGAACGTGATGCACAGAGACTCTTCATTAAAACAGTAAAACCTCGACGCGATAGTTTTTGACCCCATCGGGCCATTTCATCAAGAAGCCCCAAAGCTGTTTGTATACCCCTGTCGATACATGCTCTAACGACAAGCGAATTAAATTCTGGTAGCACGGACCTGTCAAGTACCATATTCACCCTCTGCTCGTAAGCATCCAAATCAGTGTCCAAGTATAGCCCATTCCCAAGATCATCGAAGAACTCTGCTTTGGAGAATCCGGAATCATTGTCCCTTTTCAATCTTACAGCTAACGGATCAAATCCTACTAAGCTAAAAGCTTCTGAAAGCGGATCTTTGGCTTTAGATGCTTCGATTAATCCATAACCAAACATCTCGTGAACAATCGTCTTAGCTTCTTCAAACCGTCTAGCTTTGCAGTATCCAGTTACCATTATCTTAAACGTAGACAAGCTGAGCAACATTCCATTTTCCTTCATCTCATCCAGAATACAATGGGTATGTTGCCACAATCCTTTTCTAAAAAGCCCACTTAAGATAGCATTGTAACTATACACATCAGGTTTTAAACCCTTTGAAGTAATCTCGGATAAATAAAGAAATGCTCTTTTGATATCGCCTTCATAACAACACCAACCAATCAAGATGCCGAATGTGACCTCATGGGGTTTAAAACCCAAGTGTTCAAGCTCCTCCATATATACATAAGCTCTCTCTGAGCCAAACCTCCTGCAGAGAGAATGCACAATCCTATTGCCAACAAACACATCAGGTTCATATTTAACTTCACCAATGAAACTCAACAAATCCTCAAAGTCCTGCTTCTCGCTGTATCCTAAACTAATCTTACTATATATTGAGCTATTCGGGTTACAACCCAAAGCCACAAGCTTTCTCGCCAGAGCTCTAGCCTCCTGAACCCTCTGGTCCAAGCAAAGCAACTCGATAACTTTCCCAAATCTATCTAAGTTCACGTCATCTGATTCAGCCGTTGTCTCCACCCAATCCAAACAAATTCTGTATGCTGATTCTGTTCTGTGAACTCTAACCAAATGATCAATCAGAGTCTGGTAACACGAAGTCAAAGGTACTAAACCCTTACGCCTCATCCAATCGAACAGCATAACAGCCTTCCTGGAATGGAAATCATCGACATATTTCTGGATCAATTCACAGAAAATTCCCTCGTTATCCATCGTATCTCCATTGTTGTCCATTTCCACAAGCAACAATTCAACATCTTTAACCATTCCTTCCCTGATAAGCATCGATGCCACGATCTCACAAGCCTGAGGTAGATGCTTAAACCCTTTGTATTGCCCACTAGCCCATCTAAAAACCTCCCATAAAGGTCGGACCTTTCTACCTTCAACTCCACCTCTCTGGAGCTCAGATTGAAAACCCAGTAACAATTCGAGCACATGTTCGGGTTTCAAACCATGAAATCTTCTAAATCTACGGGTAATATTGGGAACCACATCGGACAAATTCAAAAGCAAGTCTTTCAGAAGAGAACCAGTAACGCCACGGCTCTCCTTGGCTGCCCCACCAAGAGGCCTCGAAACCCGATCCAATTTACCAGCGGAGAGTAAATTAAACGAGGAAGATACGTCATTGCTTCGGGTTGCTGAATCATTTCCCAGGGAAAATGAGGGCGAAGCAGATTTGGTAGTAGAGAAAAACGCGCAAGAGTAACGACATGAGAGAAAAGAAACCTTGTTAAGAAAACGAAGCCTGGTAGAGAAAAGATTAAGCATGCGAATGCACAAACTAACGGAAGTCTAGTATTTGCCTTCTTCTTCTTATTCATCTGCTGCATTCGAGCTTCAACATTCCGCCACGGAAGAAATTAACGCTGCGACGAAAGTAAAGGATCGAAACCACCAAAAACGACAGCGTTTCATAGGATGCAAAATTGGACGTTTATGAATTAAGGGTTTCTTATGGGGGCGTCCAACACAAATCTTTTGTTAGGCATTTCAATAGGGCTGGTCCGAATCCCCGAAACCCATAAATCTCACATATATTTGAGTTTGGTCTGATCCGATCCAAAAAAAAATTCACAATTCTCTAAATAAAAAATAATTAAAACAAAATAATCTAAATAAATCTAAATTGAAATGTATTATATCAAATCTAATTAAATTTAAAAGCAAAAAATTGACAAAAAAAAACAAATAAAATTCAAATAAATTGTATTACCAAATAAAACATAAAATCAAAACACTTCAAATAGAGTGTAGATTAGAATCTCATTCATCGTCTTTTAAATCTTCTAACAGCATCAAGAGCTACAAATAAATAAATAAAAAATAATATTAAACTTTACCATCTGTCTAAATCATATAGAAATGTCATTAAAAATTTATAGATAATGATTTTTAGAAATATAAATTTTAAAATAAAATCTCTCACTAATTAAAATGTAAAGTTCTGAACTTTTCGAGCTAACTCGAATAAACTTAGCTCAAAAAGCCTAAAAATTTTTGGGCTTATGTTTCTAGATCCAAGTCCGATAATTTTCAGGACCGAACCGAATCAAGTTTTATTTCTAATTGACATCCCTATCTTTTGGCATTCATCGAAATGTGAGTAACTACTATTTTGGAAAGACAAATGAACACAAAAACAAAAAAGGATTTACATTATACAAAAATTTATTGATCCAAATAATTTTACAAAAAAAAAACTGTTTCGGTAGTTCTAACTAGTTTAAAAAGTTGAAATAAAATAAACTATAGCACCAGTTTTTTAACTCATCATTCAACATTCTAGAAATCAAGAGATTTCTTTGATTTCTTTGAGATGGGCAAGAAAACTGGATAGTCAGTCCCTTAACCCAACCGTCTTTGCAGTGTTCACCTATGGCGAGATGAAGCTTACCAACAATCTAATGATCAAAAGATTGGTTTCCAACAACGAGAATCTTCCAGATATAGCATCCTGTCTTCAACAGCTAGCCGAGAAGCATATGTGCAAAGAAATAACATAGAGAAAGAGAGAGAGAAGAAGAAGTTTATATACCTTTCATGTGGACCAAAAGGGACAACAAATTGATGCCCCAAGTGGTTGATTTACCTTAATAATATGTCGACGAGAACCGATAGTTTTCACTCATCTCTTTCCCTGCATATGATCTTTAAAGACTCTGAGAGATTATAAGTTAACAGTTTTTGTGATACCGAAACCTGTCAGAGAGAGGCTTTATACATGCTGTAAAACCAAATACATGAGAGCGTTTAACATAGTTATATAATTCGTACAAACGGAACTACGGACAGCCAAAATAAAGGTCTCTGAATCTGATCCAAGGAAGACAAGGTAAACTGAAAGATAGATAGACAGCATTACAGGCAACTGGACATGGTTTAACGGGTAGGAGCTTGGCAGTATTTTGGTCACAAGCGGACATGGAAATTTTTTGAAACAAACTTAAATATCTCATCCACATGTAATCGGTTCTCCTAGGTAGAGTTTTGTGGTTCAGCTTTGTCATCTTGTTTGGTGAAAAGGCTTCAACTGTGGGCTGTGGGATTGGCTTCAGGCTTCAGGATCTCACACTGTTTTAGTGGGACGGGGAAAATGGTCACAAAGGGGAAAAAAGCAGTGTATCAGATTCTGACACCGGGACAGACCAGATCAGATTATGTCATGAACTTGGGGCTATATAGCTAGGTATACTAAGTTTAGAGGAAGGACTTAAACAAACTTATATTGTAAATCTAACCTTTTTCATCACCCACCAATAGCTTCTAATAATCATAGTTTCTGCGTCGATAGGTAGAGGAATGGCTTGATAACCTGATGACAAAGCCCATGATAAAGATCAATCACCAAGAGTTCTTAAGCAAATGAAAACCAAAAGTCTGTCTGTACATCGACATTAGAAACACTTGATAACCAAAATTCTAAATAGTAAATACTTGATATAGAGTCACAAACACATCAGGGAAGAAATGATCTCACCCAGAACTGCCACTGCGTCCAGATGCATAGCCTCCATATACTCCATATGGAGTTCTACTACTACTACCAACCTACAAAAACACGTCCGAAGATTCATTAATTGAGAATGGATAAGTTGAAAACAACATGTAATGGAACTTTTAAGAAGACATACCGGCGCACCATAAGACGAATAACCTTCAGCAGACAAGCCACTTGAGCCATAACCACCAGGATAAGGATTCCTGCGTTCAGGTCTTCTGCTATCTCTACTATCATAGTCCAATCTATCACCAGCATCTGGTGCAACAGGAACATAAGGCAAGACCGGCATAAGTGCAGAAACAGCACTTTCCCGGTCAAAAACGTTGGCTCTTAATCTTGATGTAATTTGTATGAGAGCTTCCTTGGCAACATCAAGTTCTCCAGAAATCTGACCATCAAAATTACTTCTGCTGTTAGCACTCCACGTGAAGGGATTTAAGAGTGAGAGGATAAATTGCAATGGCAACTAGAGGAGTAGCACTATGATATTGTGAATTTTACCTGAACCATCTCATCATCTTCAGATGCAACTTTTGGAAGATTTTCCTTACCGAGTACGCGGATGTTAGCTTTGGTCATTCTTCTCATCTCAGTTATGATAGCTCCTCCTTTACCAAGAAGACAACCAATCCTAGAACTTGGCACAAGAAGACGCGTGGTGAATGAAACAAGTCCAGAATCTCTTTCCACCTTGTCACTGCATTTTGGTTGCAATCGCATAGCTGCTTCTATGGTTGGGGAATACGCATCCTCAAAAACCTAAAACAGATTAGACACCGTCAAGGAAGAAAAGCTGGATAAACTATTTTTACCTAAAAGACAGAAGACCATTGAAAGAAGGTCAAACCTCTCTTGCTGAAATAGTTATTAAACAATCGTTTCCTTCAGTTCTAGTGCTATCAACTTTAATGGTTGCTCTGGTTTCCTGTCGAAGCTGATTGATTAGAGCTCCACCTTTACCAATAACACTTGCAATGTTTTCAACTGGGGAAACAAGCCGAATATAGAAATCTGTTGCCGGTGTCTCATTTCTAGGAGCTTGGTATAAAGGGCGTGACCAATCTCCTGCATCATTTTTGTATCCTCCATAGGAACCCATCAGCGGTGCTATCCCTACAATTCGAGGACCACCCGCATGGCTCATGAGTGAACCAGAAGGATATCCACCGGCCATTGCAGAAGAAAGTAGGTTCTGAGTACGTGAAGGATTTTCATGGAGGCGGGTCGCAATCTGATGCAGAGCCTTCTTAACAATGAGCAATTCTCCAGATATCTAGAAATAAAAAGAGATTTAAAAAAAAAAAAAAATTGAGTGAAATGATGTGACCACAAATGTTGACAGAAGATAAATGATGTCATCAGGAATTCGCCAATAGACACACATAAGGAAAGGTAGTAAAAGTAAAACACATAACACCTAGAAACAAAGATTTCCTTCCCAGATACCTGAATGAGCTCATCTGAATTTAAGGCACATAGAGGCATGTTTCTGTCCTTGATGATGCGAATCTGAGCACCTGTTTCACTCCGAATGTTCTGGACAATTTGGCCACCTCTCCCAAGAATACATCCAATCTGATCTGAAGGAACAAGCAGCTTGGCGGTAACTTGCTGCTCTCCTTCAGAGCTATCTTCGCTTTGTGCATCATCTGCAACTACTCTGTCATGGATCCTGAACAGTGCATCCTGCGCAGGAGAAAGAACTTTCTCTCCATCTTCAAAGGCATTGGTCTCATCACTAGGGCTATAGATCGTAATCACGCGTTCATCACATCCTGGAATTGCCTCCCCTATTCTAATTTTAGATCTAGTCTCCATTCTCAATTGCTTAACGATATCACCTCCTCTACCAATGACACTCCCAATCTTTTTAACTGGGCAAAGGTATCGGAACACAGTATCATCACGATCAATTACAAGCGAGTCTCTATCATCACCACGATATCTCCTTTTGCTTCCACCATTGTCATCGTAGTCAGACTGAGGACGAGACCTCTTTCTATGGCTGTCTCTATGATCCGGTGACATTGTACAAAAAAAGGGGAAAATCTGTACTTTCCAATCACATATACATCAAACAATCAGAATTCCAAATCTACGAGTTCGTACAACCAATCAAAGCAAAAATGTAGCACTTCATAACCATTCAACCAAGCATACAAGTGTGTAAATCATAAACAAAATTATATATATATATATCTACATGTATTCATAATCAATCAATTTTCACAGAGGATCCAATAAACATATCAAATCAGAACTCGAAACTCTAGTCTATCACACGAACAAGCTCCGCAGCTATCAAGTAACCAAAATTGAGAACAACAGACTGAAAAAAAGAGCAAATGGAAAAAGAACCCAATATAGGAAAGATTAGAGATTCCGATTAAGATCTTAGAGATTTTAGGATTGGAGAAGGAAAAAAACGAACCTTGATTCCGCTGACGAAATCGTTTCTTCGGATTTGGGGTTGTCAAAATTTCTAGGGTTTGCGCGGACTTTAATCGGTTCTCCTTGCAATTATATGATTTGCGTGTGTTTTCAGATTTTACTAATACGCCTCGAGCCTTTTGACTATTGTAATTATCTCCCCCTTATTATCTCTTATCCTATTTAGACCCTTAATCTGAAAAACTATTATTTAGATGTTGCGTTACTTTGCAATAGTAGATTTAATTAGTCCATCTTATTAAAATTAATTATTCCTTTTGAAGATCATACACCGTAAATCCTCAAATGTTGTTAATAGGGTAAAAAGGTATTTAACTTTGATTTTTAGACTTATGGGGCAAATAAAGGAAAATGAAAACTATCTGAGATTTATTATCAAATATTTGCATAATATTTAACTAACTCTGTCGTGTATTAGGAAATCAAACCGAGAATTGGAAAGCTCGTAGAACCAAGTGTTATCGAATTGTAGTTTTACGGACGTGCCAATGTTCAAAAATGCATTTGCTTCGCCTGGAAACGCTTAAGCTTTTGCTAATCAGTCTTATCAACTTGTTACAACTAACCAAGTTGTTGGTGGTCGGGTGGTTCTTTTCCTGCGGTGAGTGTCGGTCATGTTGGTTTAGGTCAGGGATCGATTCCCCGCGGCCCCGCGGGAGCGGAATTACCAGGACAATCATTTGGCCAAATGGGACATTATAAGTGGACTGTGTCACTCCCACCCGGGAGATTAGTCTGGGCCTGTTTGGACTTGGAATTACTCTCGGGCCGAAAAGCATCATCAAAAAAAAAAAAAAAAAAAAACTTGTTACAACTTACAAAGCCATTTCTTCTTTAATTAGTTTTTGATTTCAGACATGACATTCCTAACTCGGTTAATTTTGGTTCTATACCAAACTAGTACCGATTTAGTATGGATCGGTTCAGTATGACTTCAGATATGGAGGATCGGGTTCAGTTTTGAGCAAATACTCTCTAAGAACACCAAGTTATATTAGTGTTTTTTCTCCTATTCGTTTTGCTTTGAATTCGATTAGTGTTTTTTTTTTCGGTTCGGTTCGGTCTTAGTTTATCGGATATAGAATAAGTATTACCACTCTTTCTGTATTAAAATTCATTTCGATTTTGAGATAACGATTTGTTGGTTTATTGCGACAAGATTGAACTTGAATATTTTTCGTAATGAAGAAAATGTATCTTTTATACCGAATTTGTATTTAGTTAAACACAATTTGGGTGTTTGTTGTTAATTATTATGGACGAATGTGCGAAATTATGAAAGAAAACATAAAAATATGTGAATTTAAGTTTCCGACTGGTGATAAAAAAACGGTCAGTATTTTTTAACAGAAATATACAACTTTAAAGTTCCGATTGGTGATCTCAAAAAAAAAAATGGTTTGATTAGTGATACAAAACGATACTATATAAGTTTTTAACGGTAATAAATAGCCAAATAATTAGAAATGGTTAGAAATAGTGATAAAATAGTGGATTTTTTTATTGAATTGCATTTTTTGGCTAATTAATTTCCTTTTTTGTAATTGATAATCATTCAAATGGTATATAATTTGGAATAGTAATAAATATGTTTCAAGAGCAAGAACAAATAAAAAAACAATTGATGTGTCGGAATACTTTCAATTAAAAATGACGTTTTTCATGTGTCCACCAATTAAATCAAACAAAATAGTGTTACCATTTGAACTCATAATTTCCACAATTGAGAGAGTAAAAAACTCACGAAACTTAACTTGTCATAATATAAAATTATAAGCTTAGATATTGTCATGTATGTGAGTAAAACCTAAATAATATGGATTCAAGCTATTTAAAGCTTTATTAACATAGATAAGGAAGATTAAAAATAGAAATAGCTCATTGAGTTTTATTGTGCATAAAGATAAAAGAGGGAAAACGCTCTAGATTGTTTTCAAGATCAAAACTTTTAAATTGATATCATAAAGAGGACACTACAAGAAAACACAGTTTTTGCGACTACCAAAATAGTCCCAAAATAGTCGCAAATGAGTCATTTGCGACTATTTTGGGACTAAAAAAAATAGTCGCAAATATTTGGTCGCTAAATACAATAGTCACAAAACAGTCGCTCTTTTGCGACTAATACGTGACACCAAATATCAGTCCTAATTTAGAGACTATGTTTGGGACTACTTGTAAAAAAAAAATTAAAAAAAAAACAAAAAAAAAATTCCAAACAAAAATATATTCTTCGATCTAAATTAAATTACAAAAATATATTCTTCGATCTAAATTAAATTACAGAAATTTTTATATTCTTCGATCTAAAAATTCCAAACAAAAATTCCAAATTACAGAAAAAACAAAAACAAAAAAAAAATCTAAATTAAAAAAAAAAACAAAAATCTAATCTTCGATCGCATCCCTCGCCGGCGAATCTGATTCCTCGCCGGCGCCGATCTGCTCCCTCGCCGGCGTCGTTCTGATCCTCCGACCGAGCTCCTCCTCCTCGAACCTGCATCACACAGAGAAACCACCATCCCACAGAAAAATCACCATCCCGATCCCGATCTGCATCGCACAGAGAAACCTCCTTCCCGATCTGCTCCTCCTCGCGAGCTCCTCCGTCTGACTTAGACCGCCGAGCTCATCTGGTGGTGGTGGGTGGTGGATTGTTCCATGATTCCATGATTCATCTACGCATCTGGTGGTGGTACCTGAACCCAAAAACACAAATAAAATCAATTGAGAAGAGCTTGAACAATCGTGAAGCATCTGGAAGAAAACTAGAAGAGAAATCGAGGAAGAGAGCCTCACCGGTGAGCATCTGAAAAAAAAAAAAAAGTTCGTCGAAGAGAAGGAGAAAGAAGATGTCGAAGAGAAGGAGAAGAAGATAAAGAGAATAAGAGAAGGAGAAAAAGAAAATCAAAATCGCAGGTTTGAGAGAGAGAGAGAGAAAAAAAACTCAATTAAAAAAAAAACAGATTCTCCACCGTTGGATTAAACCAATCAACGGTGGAGGATCTCAATCTTCGTCACAATGAACTAGCCAATGAGAAACTTTTATTATTTTTGTCATTTTGTCGCAAATTAGTCGCAAATTTGAGACTATTTTGTGACTACAATTATAAAAAATCGACTGAAGTTGCTAAACAGTCTCAAATTAGGGACTATTTTGTGACAATAAAAAATATTTACCCTAAACCCTAAACTTTAAGAACCTAGAACATGTCAATATGATTTTATAATGATTATGTGTATCTAGCATTTCAAAAATATATTAAAACTTAAAAATAAGTATATTTTGAGAGAATTTTTATATTTCAAAATCATTCCTTATAAAAACACATGTAACACTTAGTAAATGTTATGATTAGATTGAAATTTTTGTAAGTGTTATATTTTTTGTATATTATTTGATGTTTATGTGTAAGATCTAGTTTATAATTTAAGATTTATAGTTTATGATTAAGGGTTAGAGATTTAGGGTTTAGAATTTAGGATTTATAAAAGGGATTATAAATGATCATATTTAAAAAAAACTTGTAAGTTTTGAATTTTTTGTATAATATTTGATGTTTATGTGTAAGATTTAGTTTAAAATTTAAGATTTATGTCAAGTTTATGATTAAGGGTTAGAGGTTTAGGGTTTAGGGTTAAGAGTTTGTGGTTTGAGTTTAAAATTTATTGATTTCTATAAAAAAAAATCAGTGGAGTTGCAAATTAGTCCCAAATTTTTGACTATTTTGTGACTACTATTAAAAATTAGACTTAATTAGTCCCAAATTAGTCACAAAAACTGGGTTTGTAAATTAGTGTACATGTTACCCTAAACCCAAAACTTTAAGAACATATAAGGTTTGAATATCACTTTACAATGATTTTGGGTATATAGCTGTTCAAAAATATATTTTACAATTTAAGATTTAGAGTTTATGATTAAGGGTTAGAGGTTTAGGATTTATAATTTAGGATTTTATAAAATAATTATATTTTAAAAATTGTAAATGTTGAATTTTTTTATATATTATTTGATGTTTATTTGTAAGATCTAGTTTACAATTTAAGATTTAGATCAAGTTTATGATTAAGGGTTAGAGTTTTAGGGTTTAGGGTTAAGGGTTTGTGGTTTGAGTTTAGAATTTATTGATTTCTAAAAAAAAATCAAGTGGAGTTGCAAATTAGTCCCAAATTTGGGACTATTTTGTGACTACTATTAAAAATTAGTCGCAAATTAGTCTCAAATTAGTCACAAAAACTGGGTTTTAGATTTAGAGTTTATGATTAAGGGTTAGAGGTTTATGATTTAAGATTTAGAGTTTATGATTAATGGTTAGAGGTTTATGATTAAGGGTTATAGGTTTATGATTTAAGTTTTATATTTTACAATTTAAGATTTAGAGTTTATGTTTAAGGGTTAGAGGTTTAGGGTTTATAATTTAGGTTTATAAAATTATAATATTTAAAAAAATTGTAAGCATTGATTTTTTTTTTGTATATTATTTGATGTTTATTTATTTGATGTTTTTGTATATTATTTGATGGTTTAGGGTTTAGAATTTAGGGTTTATAATTTTTTGTATATTATTTGATGTTTATTAAAAAAAAATCGAGTGGAGTTGCTAAACCGAAGCAAACCAGTCACAAATTTGGGACTACTTTTGCAAGTCTTTAAACAGTCGCAAATAAGCGACTCTTTTCTGACTAATTTTTTTAGTCGGTAATTTGAGACTATTGTGCATCTGCTTTATGGGTAGTCGCTTATTAGTCGTAAATTAGTCACAATACTGTCCCTCTTTTTTGTGACTAAAAAAATAGTCGCAAATGGTAGTCACAAAAACTGTTTTTTCTTGTAGTGGGATAAGAAGAAAGTTTGCCACAAACGGCAACTCTCAAAGATGATATTCTGAATGTCATTCACACTTATATAGTAATCATATCTTGCAAGGAACCCTAAATACATGGGGTTTGCTTATCAGTTCATTAGGCTAGTCTCTTGGATGGTCTAATAATTTATTGCAGAAATATGAGACATCAGACCATTTTGTTTTCGAAAGGAAAAAAACTGAAAACGATTTTTTTTGTTTTTTTGGGGGNGGGGGGAAGGGAATTATGAAAGTGGAGGAGATTGGGGAGGAGGAGAGGCGACGAAACCACTCCAATTGGTGTTGGACTCCGGCGGCTGGTAATCCATCAGCTCCATCGTCTTCCGCACAATGCCTTCCTGCATGTATCTTCCATATTCTTAGTGCAACAAAATTAAATATATAGATATTAATTCTTCTTTATAAAATAATTAGCTTTTTTGCTTGACTGATTTTAAATTGGGATGGGATAAGTGACATGAACTTAGATCCGACGTTTTGGATAATTTTTACTTGGACTACTTATATATTTCGATATGTTAATTCTTGTGTTTCAACTATGATTATTTGTAGTCCATTAATAAAAAAAAAGGTTTTATCTTTAAACTTGAGAAATGAAAGTGTCCATTTTTTATTAGCAAAAAAACATTTAAAAACATCTTTTTGGAATCTTAATGTTTTTGGATAATATCCTACGTAGATTAAACCCCAAAAAAAATCCTGCAGGTTGAGTTTTCAATATATATATCGTAATAACATTATAGATTCTTCTTTTTTTTATCCGATATAATTTCCTAAGACTCAATTATTTTTTTTTAATAACCATTCTATAATTAGAAGAAACAAATTAAAAATAAATAGAGAGCAGAGAAGTACCTTGTAAGAAAATAGCTCAACGGTTTTGTAAACTTCTGACAACTTTGCAGTTCGCAGGTTTCTCCCCACGGCTTGAGATTTCACAAATAAAATTAATCAGGCATAAATTCAAAACCCCAGTAAATATAAGGGTCAAAAAACATAAGCACTTAAAATCCCTATTATTTTAACAGTGTGATTAAGAAGATGAAGAAGACGACATTAGCTGTTACCAGTGGAGAAGAAGATAAGTAGTATAAGAGAGGAAACAAGAAGAACTTTGAAGAAACAAGATTGACCCATTGTTGTCTGTTTGAAGTTCTGAAGATTTTATTTATATTAAACCTTTTACTTGTTATTTTAATAACAGACTTTGTTAGTTATTAATCCATTCGTATTATAATAGTAAAACTTTAATAAAGAGAAAAAGGAACCTTTATAGTTTCAAGGTTTTCCACTTTTCCTGGAAACTGCTTCAGCTTCAGATCCAATGAAGAAATATTTAATTGAATAGAATACTCTAATTATTTTATTTTATATACTTGAGCATGAGCTATTATTAAGCATCTCCAACCCCACTCTATTTTCTACTCCAAACTCTATTTTTGAGTAAATTTCTCTTCAACCCTACTCCATTTTCCACTCCAAAATGGAGTTTCTCCATATTCTACTCCATATTTGGACTAACTCCATATTCTACTCCATTATAGAGTTAGACTTTTTTAATTGCAAATTGATCCTTTAAATATTAAATATTTATATTTTTTATTAATTTAACAATGTATTTTTCGTATATATTATCAACTATTAACATATGTGCATGTGACACTATACTAATATTTAAATGCATAAAATGTATTTAACTATCATAATTATTTAAACACTAAAAATTTTATTTAAAAAATTGCAAGTAAAATAAACTTAAAAATACATAACAAGTGCTGAAATTAAAGATAAGCAACATAAACAAATTTAATACAACAAATATGATAAATTTAATATTCCCCTAAACCGCTTCCTGGTCCACCGAGATCACTAAAAAATTGTCCAAACGAAGTTGATGGTTTGCTATTGTGAAAGGACCAGTTCGTTTTTGGAAAAAAAATGTGTTGCATAACGTAATGACTACATGTGTGATTTTACATAACATGATAATCGAGGATTAACGTGATCTCGAAGCACCAATTGGAGTTGGAATAAAAGCTCCACCTCGAGAGGTCCAAATAGTAGATGATGATAATATCATATTCCAAGAGTTTCTTGATCGATTTAGAGCAATCAAAGATAAAGAAGTTTATTTTTTCTTCGAAATGCACTAATTGATCATTTGTGGGAAAAATTTAGTGTCGTTGATGTTTAATGATATTATGTAATTTTATTTATTTAATAAATATTAAATTTTATAATATTCATAATTTATAAAAAATTGCAAAAAATGGGTTAATTTGTAACTTTTAAAAATAAAATGCATTATTAATAAAATACAAAAAGAATCTATTTAGAATATTCATTTTTGGAGTAAAAAATGGAGTTATACATTGGAACAAAACACAACTTCATTTTGAAGTTGCTCTATTTTGGAGTAAAAATGAAGATATACATTGGAGATGGTCTTAACAAAACTTTAAATTGCCAGTTGATCATTATCAAGCAAACTCGCACGTGTGGTTACACGTGTAACCCCAATGACTCCACGTGATATGAACTGGAGTCAAACTCCTCATGTCTGCCACTACCAAAGAATTATATGTATAAAATATATGAAATCTGCCAGATTTTATAAGAAAAGCAAGAATTTCTTCGTTTGTAATTTAATTTATATAATCATTAAGTTAGGCTACCGTCCACGAGGTCCACGAGGTATGGACTTTGGACTATGGAAATATAACGTGTATTTGGGGTATTAGAATTGAGAAAAGAAACTAAGTTAAAAAAAAAACAAGCAAAGAAACAAAAGTTACACATTTTCGCGAAATCCAGAAAAAATATCGATTACCGTGTTTATTTAAATTTTTAATCAGGGAACAAGGTTTGACTTAGTTTGAATTGAATATCTGTTGCCATTTTACTATTATGGATTGGCCGTCCATATAAAACTATACCAACACATAACAAGACAAATGAATCAATAATTTGTTTTTGTTTTTTAAACATAATTAAAATAAATGCTAAATTAATGTTGAAGCATGTCATTACGAGAGGTTTTTATGAAAATCAGTGCCTTGTCAAATTTTAAGAAAATAAAAAAAAAACAAAAAAATTGATATGCAAATACACTTGAGTGCAAACATTACTTAGGTTTAGTTGAATGTGTAGGTCCGAACGGAACAAAGTTAGACGAAAAACGAACCAATACACGCATTGCTCCACTATTTTCCGTTTAGTCAACTTCAGGAGATAGCTATTGCAAAATTTGGGCCTGGGCTTCATTCATGAGTCTGGGCTTTTTCTAGTGGTTATATATAATAATTTTTAAAAAGGACAAATAATAATAATTTAAAAAGCTTAGAGAAAGAGAGGTCTAGTGAGTGACCCACGAAATCAATAAAGTAATAAAGTAAAAATTAATAACAAAATTTGATTTTTTGTTTTGTTTTTAAATATACATACACTTTGGAGATATGCAGACAGACACTTACGCACGAAGGACCTTCATATCTTAAACGCGTGTGACATCCTCTCTTCCTTCCTTCGTATACGACACGATCATCGATTCGGACCGTAAAGATTGAAACTTTTAAAATGATGACGATCTAGTTTTCCTTTTATATATTGAATTCCCTGCCTCCAGATTTGTTCCATGTTTTATTCTACCGTGATGCAGTAGTTCCAACATTGCTTGCGTTTAAAATCGATCGTCGAAGCTCCGGTGTATAACGATTGGATTTGAGTTAGTTCGAGTATTGGGTTTCGGCGAGAAATCCGATTTCGTTTCGTACGAACTCGGAAGCTAGAGTTGAAGATTCTTCATCGGATTGATTTGATCTGTTTTCTTCGAATTTTATTTCGGTGGGTGGGGGGTTCAATTGGGATTTCGATCAGAGTTTGGACCCATTTTTCGATCCAATCCAATCAGATTCACTCGAGAGATTTCTTCTAATCGTATCTGATTAAGTTTTTCAGGACTTGGGGGATCGAAAGCTTTGATTTTTTTTGGTGGGTGTTTGATCGCGATTTGAGGAATCGGAAAAGAGACCGATCTGATTCGGCTTCGATTTCCGAAATCGCTCTCGAGTTCATTTCTGAGATGGTATATTTCCAGAGCTCAATCTCCGTCGTCGACCAATCTCCGATCATGGCGAACTCTGCAGATTCTCACCACCCGAAACAAAGGAGCAGCAGAAAATCGACAAATTTCCCAGTCTGCTGCGACGGATCTCGATCAGCTGCAATCGACGTGTTGATCCTAATCGCCGTGATCACATCCTCTGGCTTCTTGATCTTCCCTTACATCAAATTCATCGCCGTCAAATCCGTGGAGATCTTCTCAGAGCTCTCTTGCTTAGTCAAAGAAGAGATTATCCGTAACCCTGATCCGATCCTCTATGGGTTAATCGCCTTGAGCATCTCGTGCACTGCGTTATCTGCTTGGATGATCGTTATACTCTTGTGTAGCCGCCATAGATGTGGGAAGCCGAATTGCAAAGGCCTTAGGAAAGCTAATGCGGAGTTCGATATTCAGCTAGAGACAGAGGATTGTGTCAAGAGCTCCAGCAATGGAACCTCGAGTGGGAAGAATGTCAGCAAGAAGGGGTTGTTCGAGCTGCCTCGTGACCACCACCGTGAATTAGAGGCGGAGCTGAAGAAGATGGCTCCACCGAATGGGCGAGCCGTGCTGGTTTTTAGGGCGAAATGTGGCTGTTCGGTTGGGAGATTAGAGGTTCCTGGGCATAGGAGGCAGCAACACCAGCAAAGGAAGATCAAGAAATGAAGAAGAAAAAGGTTTCAATCTTTTTGAGATCATTACAGGTTATGATGACGATGATTAGCTTTATAAACAACTCTTTCTTATTCGGGTTTAATTATTTTCTCAAGAACTTCGAACACAAAACTAATATATGTTAATCTCCATGTGTTTAAATAAAAGCTTATAATGAGGATATTGCAGAGAGAAATGGTTATAGTGAAGAATAATGATTTTGTTTCAAGTCTTGGAATGTGTTCTTTGATTTCTTGATTCTGTGGTTTTTATTCCGAATCTACTCTGGCATTTCTGTGTTTCTGGTATATATAATCTGGTTGGGAATTTCTCACAAATGTTGAAACTTCTGGGACTATTACTTGAAACATCTCCTGAACTCAAGAAAATTTCACTTCTTCGAATATTCCAGAGTTTAGTCATACAATAGTTCAAATCATGAAGATAGTTGCTCGACGAAATGCCTCAACGAACTTTAAAGTTTTCTTGAGTATATGAGGCAAATTACGACAACTTTTGCGAAATGGGGCCACCGAGAGATTACCATGAAACTCTATTTGCCTTTTTACCCTCCAAGTGTATGGTTATATGAAATTCATTTGAAAGAATAAAAAAACTAAAGGAGATTGGAAAAGATCAAGGGTTGATATTTGTTGCAAGACTATGATTATATCAATCAATCACATTCAATCTAATATTCACACATATATGTGGAGAGTTATGATATATATATAAAAAAAGTGTTCCATAGTACAATATCTGGATCATTCAAGAAGACAATTATATGTTCCAGAGAAGACAAAAGAAACTAGAAACATCCTCTTCGTTTTAGTCCTCACTCATCATCTCCTTTTTTTTTTTGTTTATATAACAATCCCGAACATAGCACCCATCAAAAGACCAAATCTTTATCTCAGAAATTAATAGTCTTTGACGCATAATCTCCAAGAAGAACAAAGGCGTTGGCTTTGATGATGAAAATGGCATCATCATCATCAGCTTTGTCTCTCCCTCTCTCTAACATCCCAACCTGTAATAACAAGTCCCAAGAGTTTCCAAAACCGACCCATTTATCTAAATCCAGCCACAGGCATAACCCTCTTCTCAAACAACAAACTTTAGACCATAAACTCACCAAGAGAGCCCTACTGAGTTTGACTGCCTTGGGATTTACGTCATCTCTAGCAACTTCTCTTGCTCACCCCGCAAAAGCTGAACCAGAAGCTCCCATCGAAGCCACTTCCAATAGGATGTCTTACTCGAGGTTCCTGCACCATTTGGAAGAGAATGAAGTGAAGAAAGTTGACTTGTTCGAGAACGGGACTATTGCCATCGCAGAGATCTCCAATCCAGCATTAAGAAAGATCCAGAGGGTTAGGGTTAACCTTCCGGGTTTACCGGTCGATCTGGTCAGGAAGATGAAGGAGAAGAACGTAGATATCGCTGCTCATCCCATGGATGTGAATTGGGGAGATTTCTTGCTCGGTTTCTTGGGGAATCTCGGGTTTCCTTTGCTCTTACTTGGCTCTCTACTTTTAACATCTTCTTCAAATAAAACCCCTGCTGGACCCAACTTGCCTTTTGGTCTTGGAAGGTAAAATCATCTATAAATCAATTTTGAGTATTAACCCAAACATTGAGTTTTTAAAGTATGCCTTTTTGTAACAGAAACAAAGCTAGGTTTGAGATGGAACCAAACACAGGGATAACGTTCGAGGATGTAGCTGGAGTAGACGAAGCCAAGCAAGACTTTGAAGAGATAGTTGAGTTCTTGAAAACCCCAGAGAAATTCTCAGCCTTGGGGGCTAAGATCCCAAAAGGCATCTTGTTGACTGGACCGCCGGGAACCGGAAAGACTCTTTTGGCCAAGGCTATAGCCGGAGAAGCCGGTGTTCCGTTTTTCTCATTGTCCGGCTCGGAGTTCATAGAGATGTTTGTTGGTGTAGGAGCTTCTAGGGTTAGAGACTTGTTCAACAAGGCAAAGGCTAATTCACCTTGTTTAGTGTTCATTGATGAGATCGATGCTGTTGGGAGAATGAGAGGAACCGGCATAGGAGGAGGAAACGACGAACGTGAGCAGACGCTAAACCAGATTTTAACCGAAATGGACGGGTTTACGGGGAATACTGGGGTGCTAGTGATCGCTGCAACGAACCGGCCGGAGATTCTAGACTCTGCTTTGATCCGACCGGGAAGATTTGATAGGCAGGTGTGTTTGATTAACCCATATATAGGCTTGACATATATAGATCTTGCAGAAGTTCTCAAACTCAAAATCAAACTGGACCGGTTTGGTATAATGTGATGGCGGTTTTGAACAGGTTTCCGTTGGTTTACCGGATATCAGAGGACGAGAGGAGATATTAAAAGTTCACAGCAAAAGCAAGAAACTTGACAATGAAGTGTGTTTGAGAGTGATCGCCATGAGAACTCCGGGTTTCAGCGGAGCTGACCTGGCGAATCTTATGAACGAAGCCGCGATTCTCGCCGGAAGAAGAGGAAAAGACACAATTACACTCAAAGAGATTGACGACTCGATCGATCGGATCGTCGCCGGAATGGAAGGGACGAAGATGATCGATGGTAAAAGTAAAGCGATTGTAGCGTACCACGAAGTAGGACACGCAATCTGCGCGTAAGTACCACCGGTTCTCAACTCAATAACTGTGTTCTGTTTTCTCCGATTTAGCTAGTTTATGCTGAAATGAACCGGTTTGGCTTCGGTATTAGGACATTGACGGTGGGTCACGACCCGGTACAGAAAGTTACGTTGATTCCTAGAGGTCAAGCACGTGGTCTCACGTGGTTCATACCGGGAGAAGATCCGACATTGGTTTCTAAACAGCAATTGTTCGCTAGAATCGTGGGAGGACTCGGAGGCAGGGCCGCCGAGGATGTAATTTTCGGAGAGCCGGAAATAACCACCGGAGCCGCCGGCGATCTCCAGCAAATCACCCAGATCGCAAGACAGGTACAGTAATTAAAACCAAACTTTGTAAAAAAAAACTTAAAGTTTTTGAAATTGACTTATATGGTAATCGAATCTTCTGCTTCTATTACATAGAAAGAGCAATTCGATGGTACCATCGAGCAACGACCAAAAGGGCTTTTTTAAACCAAACTTTTTACCGGAAAGAACCGGTGATTTTATAATTCGTCTTTTGGTTTCAGATGGTGACGATGTTTGGTATGTCGGAGATTGGTCCGTGGGCTCTAACCGACCCAGCGGCTAAGCAAAGCGACGTCGTTCTAAGGATGCTCGCGAGAAACTCCTTGTCCGAGAAACTCGCGGAGGAAATTGATTCGTGCGTGAAGAAAATAATCGGTAACGCTTACGAGATCGCGAAGAACCACGTGAGGAATAACAGAGAAGCCATAGACAAGCTTGTTGATGTTTTGTTGGACAAGGAAACCTTAACCGGAGACGAATTTCGAGCGATTTTGTCTGAATACACTGATAAACCTTTGAATACCGAGGATGGAGTTCGAATCAAAGACTTGATTAATGTGTAAATCAAATCTAACCGGAAACACGAATAAATAAATAAATAAATAAAAAATACTGTATTCGTATTTCGTATTACAAATTTTCGTCCCAAACTTATATTTAAACTAGGACGTCATGTACCTATTGGGATTTCAAAACCTGCCAAAAATGTCCTTGACCGCTTGGTAAGTTCCGGTTATCACAACCACGATACCGATGAGTATGATACCGATGAGAACCAGTGTTTCGAACCCGAGTCTTCGGTATTTGCCAGAGATCTTTAGGTAGCACAAACAGGGCAATATAACCGATGCGGTTGCGCTCAAGAATGCTCCGACCAAGCTCATGAGATCACCGAAAAACGGAAGAAGCAATGCCATGATCACATTGCTAGCAACCAACATCGTACTAAGAACTAAACCAGAGGCTTTTTTGTTTGGAAAAAACCGGGAAAACCGGCTTCTCATTGCGTCGATAATAGGTGTAACCATGAGGGCAAACTTAGCAATGGGGTTGACCAATGTAGTGCATATCGCCACTTTTGAACTAACCTTATCTGTCGGAAGATTCAATGTTATTTGCGATTCGACATTTGATCCATACATTAAGTAACCCAATATCGCCACCGATGCATATATGAATGTGCATATTGTAAAACATATAACCATAACCTGCGAATGGAAGAAACATACAAAATTATTAGTCTGAACTTCGGACCAGAAAAAAAACTCTAATGGTATGTTTTTGATAAAACTTACGTTTGAGAATTGGCGTTTGTTTTTCATGGAAGTGTATAGAGTTGGGAAAACCGGGTGAGCGCAGTAACAAAACGCGTATAAGCTCACGGAAGTAGCGACTCCATTAAGACGAAAGATCTCTGAGTCATTGTTCTTGAACCCTACTCCTTCAAATGCTCCAACCCAAAAGATAGAAGCAAGAATCAACCCGGAGGCAAAAACACCACTCGCGGAAACATAAGAAAGAATCCTCATATTGTCTAACCAAACTGAGGGAAGAATAATGAGAGCTACAAGGATGATGAACGTTTGCTTGCCTCCGAATTCAAGTCCCATGAAGTTGAACCCAACGTTTGAGAAGAGTTTATTAAGATTGTCTCCTTCTAGGATCAAGAAACTAGTCGCCACTAGGTAAAGCTCGAGGTTCATGAAGATGGAGACAACGACCCGTCCTGTGTTACCAAAGGCTTTGTAGCCAATGTCAGGGTAAGATCTAAGAAGCGGGTCTATGTCCATACATCTCTTAATGAGAATGGCACAATAGAAAGTTGTGATGGCTACAGTGAACAGTATGATCAAACTTAGCCATCCTCCGGATGCTAAAGCATAAGGGACTGATAATATTCCCACACCTAAAAAAAAGAAAAAAAATTGATTAGAGGAAGGATTGTTTTAAACGCAAATGCAAACGTTATGTTGTTCGTGTTCGTATGTTATATGATCTTCTAACCCTTTACAATTATTTTATTTCAACACAAAGTTAAAAAAAAAAAAAATTTATTGCTAAAGGGTTAGAAGATCATATTTTTTTGTCTTAACGATCTAGGCAAAACATATTGTCTATAACTATATTATTTTTAAAGTTTACTCAGCTGAGATCGTAATCGAACAATCAAATCATATTGTCTTAACGATCTAAACCAAACTCATAATTTTTATTTTAAAGGTTTTAAAAAATTGTGGCCGGCGTCAAACATATTGTCGATAAAGTTTAAAAATAATATAGTTATCGACAATATGTTTGATTTTAAAAATATTTTTATCCACAAATACTTCGATAACGATCTAGGCAAAACATATTGATTTGATTCGGCCCGCGCCTAGATCGTTATCGAAGTATGATTTGATTTGATTCGATTCAAGTAGTTTGTAGAAGAAAAAGAACACAAATTGAAAAGGGAAGAAGTGTTGTTAATGAGTTTGGTTTGCTAAGGGACACGTTGTATGTAGATACTGAAAAAGAATTGTATTATTGTTTTCTTGTGAATTAATTGTTAGGTTTTTTTTTGTCTGCATACATAATACACACACATATATATGGCGTATAGTATTGTTTTACCAAACACGTGTAAAACTAAAAACTAGTTTGGTCTAGATTTACTAGCATATATAGTTATTGATAATATAGGAAACCTAACACACTAAGAACATCTAGTATGTAGCTAAACTAGATATTGCACATTAAAAACATCTAGAATATTAGTACTAGAATTGGTTTTCGGTTGGTTCATATAATCTACTACTGGAAACATCAATCAACCAACAATCTGAGGCAAAGATAGGAGTGAACACTACACACCAATCTAGGTACAACATAAAGTCAAAAGCTTGAGTTAAGAACATCTATAATGTAGCTAAACTTAGCCGTTTTTAATGGTGTTATCAAACCAATATGTCTTTTTTTTTTACAGTAGTGCTAACAAAAAAATAAGTTAAGAACATCTAGAATTTACCTAATTTTAGTTTTCTTTTTCTTTTTTCGTAACATGTATATATATACATATATATTAGATATCCATATATATGTGGATAAGCCAAGAGTAGGATCCTTGGCCGTGAATTATGGAGAGCTTGGGGATAAGAATAAGGAAGTATTATTGAATAAATCAAAAGGGAATTTTTGTTGTTTGTTTTAAAGAAACCTGATAAAGCGTTAATGCCATGGAAACAAGTCTTGGAGAAAGAGGTATTGCCCTGTGAATGATTATCGAACTCATAATCATGAAGCGTCGCTTCTTCATCATTAATCGTCTTAACGACGAATGGCTCCGACATGAAATCTTCCTCCTCGTTCATAATTATTGTTTAATCGTCGACTCTGCTCCTTCGATGTCGGTAGAGACAAAGGAATAGAGAGAGAGAGAGAAAGAGACAAATCGAGAACCGAAGGAGATAGATAGAGAGAAGTTGCAAGTAACAAATACTCAAAAGGCATATCTATGGGGGTATATATATATATATAAATAAATATGATTGGACCCGATGTTTATGCTTCTTCTTTTTTTGTGATTATAACACGAAATGCGTGAAAACTGGGAGTTATATTTATTTTCACAATACATTGACTAGCTCTTCTACAGGAATCCTGTAACAGGATTATCAGAATCAAGCTGGAATGCTGGATAATGTTAGAGTGGAATTTTTTTTATTAGAAAATATTATAATATATATATATATATATACTAATCCAGTAATTAATAATTAAATGGTGGTGGTATGGTAGTAAAAAGATTCGGAGACAAGATGAAAATATAATAATATATATATTTATTTTCACAATACATTGACTAGCTCTTCCTTTTTGAGTTAGATTCTTACTAGAAATAATTTCACTCCTATTTAACCATTGAAAATAGTATCACGCTTTAGATTCACTAGCAAATTTGGTGAGTATATATTATTACTCTCATTTTGAAGAAATTAGTCGAATCTCGATCCGAAATCTCCTTATTAACACACAAAACAAAACAGCAACTTTATCATTAACTACTGTGACCCATATACACTACAAGAAAAATGGCATTTGATAGAAATTTAACATAGCTCAATTTTGGTAAATGCTATGAAAAATGTCATGGATTGGTTACACTATTATAGCATTGAATTAACGCTATGCAAGAAAATTAATTTTGCATATAATATTAAAAGCATCACATAATTTGAAAAAAACTTCTGCTTAAACATGACTTAAAATAAAAACAAATGTACTATATTTTATCGATTTAATATATAAACGAAATTCAAAGTTAGTTCAGTCTATGGTTATGCTAATAAAAAAACGAATTAATTTATAATATTTACACAGAAATAATTCAGAATAAAATAATATAGTGCAATACAAATAAAAAAAATTAAAAGCAGAAAGAAATTTTTTTTTTTATATAAATTGATTCATGATGGATGAGGATGAGTAATGACGAGCTTCAAGGAAAAACATTTTAATTAAGTACGACAAGGACTTGAACATTTAATTATTACCACGATTTAAACGAGCAATTTAATTATATTATGCGAAACTGTTGTTTCTAGATGACAAAGTAGAGAAATGTAACGGGCCGGAAGCTTAGAAAAAGAAACTCTTCACTAAGTGAGAGTATGAATCAGTTTTTTTTTTGGGTTTATAAATACAATTAGGGTTTGTAAATATTCATTCACACGATTAATAAAGAAACCCTAACACGAATGTTTGTTTCAATTGCGATTTTTCTCTAGATCTTCGACTTTTTCTACTTTGATTTGCTCTTATTTCATAACATCCGCTTTTTGTGTCATTATTTTTTATAATAACTAAGTTTTTACTTATTTTTAACAATTTTGGTATCGCTTACTATGTACTATTCACAAATCACAATTTTGGTATTGGTTTCACATACTATTTAAAAAATTTATATACCACACAAACACAATTAGCACTATGATTGAATCGTAAAAAGCCTACTTAGTGTTTAAAAGACCTCTTTTAATGTATTTATTGAAACGTGTGGTTATGGTTTAATCCGGGAAAAAAAATTTTGGTAAGTTTGTGGTTCTTAACTTCTTATGAACGCGATTGTAAAACATCATTGTCGTAATTGATTGGGAATAACGCCACGAGTCTCTCTGCCTGCCCACTTCTCGACATGGAGCACATGAGAAGATAGCGTCAAACGCAATCGCGTAGCAAACGTGATTTTGGTAAAAACAAAAACAAACAAAAAAACGTAGAAATTTTTATAATGGGCTTTTCATGATTAGGCTAAGTGGGAATCAATAATGGGCTTTTTAGGGTTAGGCTAAGAGGGGCATTTTTAACTACACTTATTTTCTACATTTTTCGATTACCGTGTATTTTGTTTAGGATAAGTATATTTACAAACACGAAAATTAATGAAAATATCATTCATAGGCCAGGCCACTCTCATTTTTTTTATAAGGATTTGAAACAAAATCCCAAAGGAGTGACATAACATTACAACATTAGGAATAAAATAGATAAAACAAGTAAAGAAAAACATTGATCAAATTAAACTGAAATATAATTATCATCATCGAAATGTTTTATCATAAAAAACGAAACGATAGGGGGTGGTTTCAAGGGCATTTTGGTCCACCTTGTTGAGTTTTCCAGTTGTTGTAGCAAGAGCAAACTTGTTTGTTCCCATAATACCCCGGAGGCACACACAAACACTTTCTGCAGCATTTGTTGCAGAACAAAATGCACGCGTTGTGGTACTGTGTCTGGCCACACCTCCTATCGCATTCCTTGGGGCATTCTGGTCATTTCGCACCATCAATTTTGAAAATCAGCTTTTAAATAAAATAACTGAATCTAGTGAGAAACATAAAATGATGAAAAAACAAACAAACATGTTCATGTCTTTTTGACTCCCCAATACAGTGGGTTGCTTTGACTCTTGAACCATTATTCAGGGGGTAAAGTTGTCAATATCTAAATTATTGAGAGTCTACGGATCTGACCAAACACTCCCCATTTTCAAACTGTTCAACAAATTTATGGAACTAAAATGTTTTTTTTTTTTTTCGTTTGTGCAGAATAAAAACTTTCATTATTTTTTTTGCTTAATTAGTTCATAAACTTGTATGCAGTTAATTATCGATTTAATTGGTCTTTTTATCGTCAAATGTAAAACTAAAATACTTTTGTTTAAGAAAAAATGTGAAGGAAAACACTTACGGGAAAGTTTCAGGCTTCCTGGTCCATAACGTTTCTGAATTAACCAAAAAAGTAACAAATTCATAAGTAAATAATCAAAACACTTTTCGTTAACTTAAGAGATAAATCCGTAACAATACTAATTTAAAAGGCATTTTTTTTTTGTAAGATTTAAATAATAAAGCATACCGGGTTCCACTTCCCTCCAGATCCACTTGAAGCCATAACCTTCCCCAACAAAAAAAAAAAAAAAAGAGTACAAGTAAGTAATCTTAAAATTTTACAACCAAAAATACAATGATAGAATCACATTTGTCTCATATACTAATGTTTGAAAAATGAGATGTTACCATGGTTTGAAAAATGGAGAAGACAACGAGGGCCAAGAGGAAGAGAGCTCCATATGACTTAGCCATTTTCTGTTTATTGATATTATTATCCAAAGAACCAAACACTCCTCTAAATCTCTCAAACTGATTTGGTCTCTTTTTGTTTGAGCTTTTAAAATAAGTGTGTACTGAGAGAGGAGTTTTGGTTGAGGACCCTATGATGTTGCATATAAGCTATATATATACACACTCAGTTGCTACTATTAGTTATTGCATGCGGCGATACACATCGTTTTTACCGTATTCCTTCAATTATATACTGCCACGTACGCCTCCAATTTTAATCCTTATTTTATTACTTGCTATTGGTAAACTCTGGTTAAATGGTTTGCACGTGGTTTAAGCAACCTTGTATAGTAGTACTATAGTTTAAATTCGATGCTCTAAGTGAAAATTACGAAACCTTTGGATTTGAACTTTTTGATGGTTTTAGTTTTAGACGTATTTTAAAATCTTAGAATGATACTATATTTTGCAATACTCTAAGTGACAAGTTTTAACAGGTTATTAGTTGGACCTTTTTTGTAATGTATTAATTTTTTTTTTTTTTAAATGTTTCTCTTGAATTGCCCCCAACCATGCAAGCACCTATGGTTATTTGGTTTTCTGTGTGATTGTATATGTTAGTTCATTCATTTAAAGTAAACCAAACGAAAACTTAATTTCCATCGAGCTATGAAAGGTTGTCAAGAAATTTGAGCACAAAACCGGTTCATTTTTGTCTCATTAAATTAAATCGGTGGTTTTTATTGAAAATACGAGATGTAATATGGACGTTTTATGTTGACAAAAATAGAAAACCATATTAAAAAAATGGATCTATTATTAGAATTATAAAAATGAATAACATTATTTATTTAAAAAGAAAAGGAAAAGAAGGACGGTGCATTGAAGGAGGAGAAGGGAGTTAGATATGGCCAACGGTCCCAACTATAAATTGTAATCATAAACTTAAATAATTTTCACCATTGCTTGTTGACGGATCATGATTAATTAACTAACAATATAGAATATAGCAAGATAATTTCACTGGCTTTAACTTTTAATTAATGCCTTTTCTGTTATTAATTATTTTTAGTGCTATTATTCTTCTGATGTTCTTGAAACAAAGTCAGATCTAGATCCGCCGTTATAATCAGGGTTTTTCAGATTGATTAATTCATAGATTTCAATCATCAAATCTATCATTTTTTTCTGTGTGTGTGTCTCATTTCAGCTATCAAATCTTTTTATTTTTCTTTGTCAAGCAATCTCATCAAATCTACGTATTAACAAATTCGTGGGGAAGTGAAACAGTAGCATATAAATATTCTTGCAAAGTTATGACCTAGATATATAAACCAGATTTATATAATATTATTTGTTTTCTTACAATTATTGATATGAGATATGACAAAAGTGCGGGGAACTTAAAATACATGTACTTCCATAAGTAGATATATCAGATCGGAAATGAGACGACTGATAAAAAGAATTTTGAAGCGTATTTCTACAGTTGTACACACACATAATTGCATACACATCCCAACTATTGAGTGACTCATCCCAAAAATGAAATCATATAAAGTTGATTTAAGCGAAAAAGTTTGAAAAAAAAAAAGTGAGAAAGAGAAGGCATGTGCAATTACCCAGTTCCACATGCTGGATCCAATTATTGAGTGACTCAACTCGGAGAAAATGAGGGAACATTGGGTTATTTTTGGTTTCTAGAAATATTATCTTGTATAAAGTCAAAAACTTTACCGAAAATAAGGAAAAATATATGTAATGGGACGTGAACACACACACACACACAAAGGTAATGCATTTTTTGCCATATCCCATTTGCATTCAAATATAAAAGTGGAACCATATCAATTGACTTCGGTTCGATTTCAGTTTATTAGAAAATATAGTGAAAGACTTTTCTTGTTTTTTTTTTCATTTGGTCAGTGTACTTTTGATTCGGTTCGAATCCTTAAACGTGATTATACACGCCTAGTAAATACAAGTAATGTATATAACATGGAAGACATAATTAGCTGCTGATTGATTTATCCATTTGAGCTAATACCAGTTTATGGTTTGTTTATAAAAATAATTGATGTGATACAAGATTTATTACAAGGGTAATTGATTGATTCTTATACAAGATGTGATATAAGAAATTTGTAGGGTCGGGGTATGGCACGGCAAAGCACGGACCGTAGGACCCTTTTTAAACAAAATTTCAACAAACAAAAAAAAATTATAAAAATATTTAAAAGCATGTGATGGATCACATGGATATTGATTACTGTCCGAAAAAAAGCATATAGATCATGTCAAGTTGTTCAAACACATGCGTATCGAATAAGAAAATATAACATTTTGTTCATATAACAATAAATCATAAGTTATGTAGAGGACATTCGAAATATTTATATACTTTGGCTAGATTTGGGTTCTTTTCCCAAAACCGGAATTTGAACGGAACCAATTCTATGTTTTCTGTTACACTTTTGTTAAACTACCACTATTCTTCATAAACTATGAAATATGTAGATAGTGTGTAACAATGCAACTTATGATATATATATTTTATTTGGTCAAAGCAACTTATGTAAGTATAAAATCACAAATGGCTAGGCAAATTCATATTGTGATCTTGAGAAATGATAAGTTCAATTGAATACAAATGGAAATTTAGGGGTCATGATGACACTTGTATCCGGTCACGTTTGGCATCAGTCGTAATCCATCGGAATCAAAAATTTCCGGTAAGTATCTCCCTTTTATACTACCACATTTGTCGAGAGTTTCGATTCCTTCTGGGTTGGAGAGATCGGTCGATTAGGTTTCCTTTAACGATGTCATATTACTATCATGTTGGAAAATCGCGGATTTGATTCGGAAAAAATTAGGGATTCGAGAGGTTAATTGACTCCGAATTACGGACGTTGAATAAATTTAGAGGAATCGATTCTGAGATGTAATAGTTTGATCAGTTATTGATTGTTGAACATAAAGCCAACATCAGTTATTAACCGTGAGAAGAATAGTGCTGCAGATAAATTGGCGAAGAAAGTTTATGAAGCAGATGTTTTATTCTCTGTTTTTAATGTAACACCATCTTGGTTAATATCGTACTTGTATTACCCTTATACTAACTAAATTAATAAAATTAGAAGTTAAAAAAAAAAAGCCAACATGGTCTGTTTTGTAATTTCGACTTTTGAGGGAAAATGCCCATTTTGATTAAGAACATATTTTATGAAATGATCTATGTATAAGGGTGCTCTTTGTTCTTTAACTCAGCAGCATCTATATATATGCAGAAGAGTTAGTTTGAAGGAACTAATCACCGAGGTTCCTGTTTACAGTGATAGTAGCATTTCCGGTATATACCTATCAATCTCTTCTTTGGAAGCCGCTAAATCGGTTTTTGAAATCTCTGTGTGTATTTGATAATCTTTCTATAGTTAACTCATTTGCGTTTTGTTCTTGTTTGGGATGTTTAAGATGGTTCTTCAAGTGGGTTGAGTTTGGTCTTAAAGCGTTGGGCTACAAAGAAAACTGCTCGTGACTCTAAACCCAAGAATCTCGGCGTCAAGAAATTCAGAGGAGAGGTAAGAAAAGAAGAACGAGTGCATTAGGATTCAAAGAATCAGACCAATCTTAGTGCGCATGTGTGTGTCTGGTTTTTGCAGAATGGGATACCGGGTAACATAATAGTCCGTCAACGTGGAACTCGGTTTCATCCTGGAGACTATGTCGAGATCGGGAAGGACCATACTCTGTTTGCATTGAAGGAATGACAAGTCAGGTTCGAGAAAAACAAGATAACTGGACGCAAATGGATTCATGTTGATCCAAAGGAAAGTCATGTTCTTCACCCTATCTACACAATAGCTGCAGTAGCCAAGTCGACTAAGATCGATGGACAAAGCTTTGTCGTCGTGAAACACACATTGAATCAACAATCTAAAGGTGTTTTCTTTTGTTAGACCATGCCATCTCTTAGGCTAAAAGATAGATGGCTAAAAAATTAATAACATCTGCCGTTTTTGTTTTTCTCTTTAATTTTTGCCTGAATACTACTGATAAAGAGTTTGTTTAAGCCAGGACATAAAGTTCAAAAGATTATCAACTTTTTTTGTTTTTTTTGGTTGAAATCCTCGCAAGGTATTGGTCGGAAAAAACAAATTTCATCAAAAGGTATTATTGATTTTTCCGGCTCATTATAAACCCACTAAATAACGGGCCAACGTTTTAAGCATCAGTCAGTCTCTTGTATATGTCGTTTCCACAACTTCGAGAGTTTCAGACCTTAGTCAATCCCACTAACAAAAAATGATTCCTACATTCTGTAAAAGTGATGAGAAAAAGAAGAAAGAAATAAAAAAAAATCTTGTCATGAAATCTGTTTTTTTTTTCTCGTAAATAACTAGTTGCGCCGGGGAAAACGAAAACCATCTTATTGATGTCAAACCAACAAAAAAACATCTTATTTCCGACAACAAAAATCCCATCTTATTTTGCAATATAAATTTGAATAGTTAATTTATTTTCGGGCCTAGACCCTAATCTTTTTCATAATCCAAAACCAGTATTTACTAATATCTTATGACATAGCGTAAAACATTTTTCCCACAGAAAATTAAAACATAACAGGACGAATTGTTAACTTATTAACGCAACCGTATACGTTAGATTGAATCAGAAATTTATATCATCTTTCTCACTTTTTCAACTCTTTACCGTTAATTCAACTTTTTCAATAATACAAAGTATATATATGATCGCTTTCAAAATTCCAATAGTAATCATATATGAGTATGACGAGCCAGCTTTGTTTTCGGCATAATGTGAAATTAAGAGCCAACTTGTTTTAGTCATTAAAGCAGTTTCCTCCATTTCTTCTCAAGTTGTCACGCACATCAATATATATGTTTTTGAATTATCTTCTCTTCTATTTTACATTTTCATTATTGCAAACCAAAATTTAAACTAAGAATTATTTCGTTTGGCCAACAAAATAATGATATGTCATTTTCCCCTACAAATATGGAGAATAGTCCAAATTAATAATTTACTAACCACCCATACGTTCATCGTATATGTTGCTATATCCTTCCAATTGCATTTGCGCACATTACATAGTTCATATTTATGTATATATACTTTTTATTTATAACGGTTGATATATATATTGAGATCATGTATAAATATATTAACATATAATTTACGCGGATACATCAAATAATTGTGTGAGAAAATATACCCTGGAAGAAAACTAATATTATACTTGTTATTTGGCATCAATCGTATTTAGTGTCGGTTTGCCTTGTTCTTCCTAACCAAAAAGTATGGAACCTTATAACTTATTTAATAATATATGTCGTTCTCTGTGAAATTTTAAGATATCGTTAATGAGGTAATAATCAAGGTATATCTAAACTTATAACAAAAAAAAGTCATATACATCTAAATACAATGTTGATACGGTGGTTCCCTATTTTGGTTCTCCTAAGTCGTGCAAGTCGTAATATATACCGACATTCAAATTCTTTTAATTAGTAAACAAATTATACAGTTGTTTTAATATGAGAAGAAGAATCAAATGGTCTTGGATCATACTATAAACAAACCTGATTCGATTAGGCGATGCCATCTGGCAAGATATGGAGACGTGTAAGCTAGCTCTTTGATGTTATAGGACAAGTTCATATCCTTTTATTTGAAGGAGAGGAAAGGGTTTATGAGTTGTTAATTATTTACCATTACGCCATTAGGCACTAGCAATTCTTTATCTGAGCTTTTGCTATGAATTACTAGTTATTAGTAATTCTCATATGGACATATATATGGTGGAATGTGAAATTTTATATATGCATTTTACAGTTTTAACTAAATACTAACTACATGAACGGCGTCGTTTCTTCACGACTGGTCGTGTCATTTTTCTTAAACTTTGTATTAGCTCGAACACAAAACGTGAAGACACACAAGATGAATCGTAGTACAGTACTCGAATAACAGAACATATTATGAAGAGTAATTAAAATGAATTATAGTATTTATAAGACTAACCTTGCTGTACACAGTTAGCTAGCTATACAAGGTTTGCTTAACATCCTAACTGAATAACTACCAAAAAGACAAAGTCTTAACACCTTTAATCACATTAACCACTAACACCTTCTTTTTTTTGCTGTCTCTTCTACTTAGAACACCCACATTGGTTTAAAATGTTTGTGTCTCAATGTGTGTCTCACATTAAAAAAAAAATTAAAAGTAAGAGAAAAAAAGAAAAAAGAAGACACAATGTCTTCCCTGAGACAAAGAGAGACACATATCTCAACTTAAAAAAATACTAAAACATTAAAAATTATTTTTTTATTGTTTGAGACATAGATCTCTACTTTCCATTGTGGATGGTTTTTAAGGACAAGAGTCAACATGGATAGTAATATAAAAAAAATCACACAAAAGATCGAAGACAAATCATTTGCATAACTAGATAGGGACGATGGAATTTTAAACACTTTGGATAAACATTGATGTTTAGTTATTTGGGGGCAGTTAATCAGCATCACGAATTAATTAAGCGTAAATTATTATTTTGTCCAACAAAAAGCACGTACTTTTAAGTTGATATATTATGAACAATGATACTAAATGAAAGAGGTGACCCAAAAAAGATTATTGATAAAAGTATGAGTATATATTAATTAGTTGTCAACGTCATGGACAAACAAATTTAGCAAAAAGAAAAAGACATGACTCACATTAGATGCTGTTCTATGAACCCTATTTATTAGCCTATATTTATTACACTTATCGTAAATAGTAACCCTAGGGTCAACAAACCATGGTTAAATTCTTTTCGCCAAAGCAAAAAAAAAAAACCATAATGATTAATTGATTTTGAATCTCAACCACACAACTTAGATTTCTCATTATCAACAGTGTTCAACTACTCACCTCTTCTTCCTCCATGAGAGTAGAGTAATACAAAATTTTAACAATTTCGATTTATTTATAATCTTATGTCTGTCGAAAGACCTAAACCATATCCCAAATTCCCAAAGATATCAACTTTACAATTAAAAAACAGTTTTATTTAGTGCAACCTTTATCTTCTTACCTTCACTTCTCAACTCTTCTTCTTCTTCTTCTCCCATCTTTAGAAAAACCATACCTTTTTTTGTTGTTAGTCGTATTTCTATCCAATTAGCAATAACCATCCCAAACTCAAATATCTCAACTAAATGTTTTGAAGTCATGGATGTAATAGCTACTACGACTACTACAGTACCCGACTTCGATTCGCGGCAACCCGAAATCGAAGCTCCGACCCGGATCCAGCCGGCGAAGCCTATTTCTTTCTCCAACGGCAAACGCTGCCACCACTACCATCACCAAGCGGTTGCGGTTGCGGTTGCGACTTATAAAGAATGCCTAAAGAATCACGCCGCCGGAATCGGCGGTCACGCTTTAGACGGTTGTGGCGAGTTTATGCCGTCGCCGTCGTGTAACTCGAACGACCCCGCTTCACTAACATGCGCCGCCTGCGGTTGCCACCGTAACTTCCACCGCCGTGAAGAAGATCCGTCTGCTGTTTCAGCCATCGTCCCGGCAATCGAGTTTCGTCCTCATAACCGGCACCAGCTTCCTCCTCCGCCGCCGCCGTCGCAGCTTCATCCAGTGGGGATTCGTAGCCCAGACGACGACGATTCGGCTTCCCCGCCGCCGATCTCGTCCTCTTACATGCTCCTCGCACTCTCAGGGGGAGCCACGGCGGTTCCGATGTCGAGGAAACGGTTTAGGACGAAGTTTAGTCAGTTTCAGAAGGAGAAGATGTTCGAGTTCTCGGAGAGAGTTGGGTGGAGGATGCCAAAAGCGGATGACGTGGCGATTAGGGAGTTTTGTCGGGAGATCAGAGTCGAGAGAAGCGTTTTCAAAGTGTGGATGCATAACAACAAGATCTCAGGACGACGCGGTGGAGCTAGAAGAGCTAACGGAGGAGGAGACAGTCGTGAGAGTATTCCGACGAATGGGTCGTTATCTTCGACGTTGTGAAGAGAATTGGGAATTGACGTCGAACCGTTGTCGTTTAGAGGCTAATTCTCTTGCTTTTTTCTTTTTATATCCACGATTTTTTTTATTTGTAGTCAACGGGTCAAGTCTTTTCTATTCCACTTGAAATGCCTTTTTTTGGTTTACTAGTTGTTTATCTTTTGTTAGAGATGTGATTTGAGGTCTAGTACGAGAAAGATAAGAATTAACCTCCAATTTTTATTAACAACGTGAAATCCGTGAAACGCTTTTTTAATACTTGCTAGGAGGAGTATAAATGTCTTTTTATAGTAAAAAGACTTGTTTGGTTTTTAATTTATAACTCTTCTTTGTGCTGCTTCTATATTGTTTTTTATGTTTACATAAATGGTTAAGATATACAAACAAACAAGTACTCAAAAAGAAGAAGACATGCATTTAGTTATATATCTTCGATCCTAGACTCCTAGTAGACAACTCTTCTTGGGTATTTAGATGTTAGGATGTGATTATCCAAAATGATTAGGAGTTGGTAAGATTAGGCACCGAGTTAAAATTATTGGAGACACACTAGTCACTTCAAAATATTCTTGCTGTTCTTTTAAGGCAAGACTAGTAATTAAATTAAAAATATATGTAAAATGATACTATATTCTAAAAGTTTGTGTCTAAAAGTTTAATTTTTTCACTACTGATATCGTCTTAATTGGGTTTGTCTTCACTGTCATCCTAGGGCTGAAAAGAAAAAGAATCTTAATCCGAGCCCAAAGCCCAGGAAATACATTCGATACTACGGGAAGGCCCAATCTAGAAACAATAATTAGGGTTTTAGAAACCCTATTAATAGGCACGCCGTCTCATTGGATACTCTCTGCGTGCCCTAGTTTTCCAGATCGCCGATTATCGCTAAGGAGACGAAGATATGGTGCACGTTTGCTACTACCGCAACTGTAAGCCTCTCATTTCCTCTTGTTGTTTAGATTATAGCTCATTGTCGATTCGATCTACGTTGGGGCTTCTGTCCGGACTGACTGACAGATTCTGGATTGATTTAGATTTTTACACTTGGAATTATCTAGAATATGTGAAGCTATGGCTTCTGAATCTGAGTTTTTGTATCTGTGTAGTCGTTATCTGAGATTTCATTCCCCTGTAATGAATGAGCCAATCTCAGAGTGGTCTAGCACAGTTTCGTTTCAGAGATCTGATTCATCTGTTTGAATATTTGTTGTTAATAGATGGAAAGACCTTCAAGGGACCTCGTCGTCCTTACGAGAAGGAGCGTCTCGACTCTGAATTGAAACTCGTCGGTGAGTATGGTCTCCGTAACAAGCGTGAGCTCTGGAGAGTGCAGTATGCTCTTAGCCGTATCCGTAACGCTGCTAGAGATCTTCTGACTCTTGACGAGAAGAGTCCCCGAAGGATTTTTGAAGGTGAGGCCCTCCTCCGTAGGATGAACCGTTATGGGCTTCTTGACGAGAGCCAGAACAAGCTCGATTACGTCTTGGCTCTGACTGTTGAGAATTTCCTTGAGCGTCGTCTTCAGACTATTGTGTTCAAGTCTGGTATGGCCAAGTCTATCCATCACTCTCGTGTCCTCATCAGGCAGAGGCATATCAGGTAACCAATCTCTTTCTTGTGTTCAAGTCTGGTTAAGACTAATGTGTTTGTGGGATAAACAAGAGTTTAGCAAATAGTTCAGTCAAAATTGAATAGACTTGTGTTCAAGTCTGGTACAAATCTCTTTCTTGTGTTCAAGTCAAAACTGAACTATTTGCTAAACTCTTGTTTATCCCAGCTTGGAGATGACTAGTTTAGCTGAGCTTGAAATTGAATAAGCTTAGATTTGTACTGTTTGGTCTATTACTATTTCATGAATGATTTGACCATAGTTTATTTGTATTTCTAATGTTTTATTTCTCTTTTGCTGCACAGCTTTGTTTTGGTTTTTTTGATCTTACTACGATTTTCGTCTTGATTTGTCTGATAGATTTGGCCAACAATGTATGAAATGTTACATGTGCCTTGTGTGCCCTAAAAGTTTAATTTTTTCGATACTAATCTTGTTAATCTTACCTGATATTCTTAGGGTTGGAAAGCAACTGGTGAACATTCCATCATTCATGGTGAGACTCGATTCACAGAAGCACATTGACTTTGCTCTGACCAGTCCCTTCGGTGGTGGCCGTCCGGGTAGAGTGAAGAGAAGAAATGAGAAGTCTGCCTCCAAGAAAGCCTCTGGTGGTGACGCAGACGGTGATGACGAAGAGTAAATCTAAACTGTCACCTGATTTAGCTTATGAAGCAATCTGCTCTTTGATATTTTGTAGTCTGGAACTTTGTTCTTTGTTTTGAGAGGATTGTTTTATGGTTTCTTTATATTTCTCCAAGATTTTGTTTGAACTCCTGGCTTATTTATCTCTCACTTTATCTTTTAAAAGTTGTCTTATTTCTTAAGGTTACTTTATGTTACGCCCTCAAAAAGGTAGTTATATACGGTCAAGCCCACTTTTAAGCCCATTTCTTGAACTCACAAGCATTGCATTATCACAGCACAAGCATTGCATTATCACAGTTAAGCCCATTTCT
>PKML01011395.1:203033-218725 GCA_002933935.1 Eutrema yunnanense | reverse complement strand
TCACTAAACCAACTCATGGTGACTTTTGATTGGTTTTGTAAATTAACTAGTGGATTTATAATTATATTCTAAAGATTCACCATGTTAGTTAAGAAACTATGATTCAATTTTTTTCACTGCGATTTTACCTATGGTTGGTTAATCGGCACGTTTAAATGGTAAGAAAATCCAATTTTTCACATGTCTTGGGGATTAATCTAGATTATAGTATATAATTATCCTGGTTTTATCACATGCTTTGGATATTAGTTTAAGTTTCGGTTCCGAATCCCACGGTTATTAGAAAATAATTATTAATGAAAAAAGTACAAACATATAAATGAATCGATACTTGGAAAATGCCAAAATGTAGTGTTTGATGATATAATTTAGAATTTCGTTATTCTAATTTAGGCGCCCACATTATGCTAGTTAAATAATGTTCTTGCTTCTATACCTAGAAATAGATCAATCTAAGATACTTTTGAATATCTAATAAAAGATACGGAAACCTAGAGGATAATGCTGAAATGATACCTAAAACGATCCTAAAATCCGATATGCAATATTCAAACAGGGAAGATAATCATATAAGAAGTGGTTTTGGCGTTGGCAAAGAGATCACAAACTTAGGCTTTGATTAGTATAACTGATAGTAAAGCAGTAGCATTAAGCATCAGAAGCAGTATACTATTGAAATTATATGCTCTGATTAATATACATATTTTACGTGATTGACAGAGCTGTGAAAGATTATATATAAAATTATTTAATATATTTATTCGTAAGCATTATATCTATAGTTATATTTATAATATAATTTTTTTTCATATTTCAATTATATTTATTATATTATATTTTTATTTGAAAATTAATATAAAAAATAATGGTAAATATTGGGTTTAAAGGTATAAAATTTACACTTTAATATAAACATAATTTTTGATATTATTTAACAAAATAAATTAGTTATATAAAATTATTTTAAATTTTGTTGATATTTTATAAGTTAATGTTTTACCAAAAACTTCATATGAAAGCATAGAGGGAGCTGTGAGCATTTGCAGAGCAACTCTAGCTTCTAAATGTTTTCCTAATGCTTTATTGATTGGTTGATAAAATGTTTAATGTTATTTTAAATAATCTACCAATCAAGGCATAAGACCTAAAGAATATTGATGTAATCAATGATAAACAAAATCAAAGGTAAGATTTGCATTGGTAATTTAATAAGGCGATTATGTATATAAATCATCAATCATATCAAACAAGATCACGTAGAATCGTTAGTGCTTTTAATTATATAATCATAAGACATTGTGATCACAAAGTGTTACATAACTCTAAAACACGGTAAACATCGCAAAACACCTTAATTTGTGTTTAAGCATTGAGATCTTAAGCACACAATAAAATAAATGATTTGATATAACGATTTGTGTCTATTCTATCTATTTCATTATGTACGTTTTTTTTCCCACAAATTTTCTGATTCGATGTTACTAGTAGTACCCTAGAAAGGTTTGCTTTCAAATCAAGACCTAAGTTTCTATTTGTCTTCTCTTTAACTTGTCTTAACAAAAAAAGTAATTAATATGTGAATGCGAGGTTTTATGCAACGTGACATCATCACCTTTGTATGAATAACATGAACAGTAAAGTTAGTAGACGCACTTTCTAAAGACCAAACAAAATACAGGCAAGACTTTACAATAAGATGACATTGACAACAACAATGTTTAAGAATGTCAGTAAAGAATGTCACGAAAGGAAAATTATTATAATAATTAAAAACTGCAATTGCCCGTACTTAATAACCACCACATACACATAAGCCAAGTGGACAAGTAGGCTACTAACTCATGGCTGATCGTTTGAGATGAATCGAACTAAACTGAATTTGAACTAACATGTTAACTCCAAAACTATATATGAACATAATTTTCATTAAAATTTACGACAACAAAAAAAACAACCATAACTTGTGTAACAATGTACGAAACTAAACCGAATTAGAGTTAATTTTGAGATATTTATAAATTAAATAACCTAAAAACATGTTTACAATAACAACTTATATATATACTTTAAAAGCATCCCATCTGCAATCTTCTTTGATTGGGATTGTATTCGTATGTCGGCTCACGTCATTAGATCTGATGCGAGTCAGTCCGCAACTAAAAATTGTAAATCCATTATTGTGTCACGTAGTCTTACAAACTCGTTCGCCAATTAAATCTTCTTATTTTAAATTGATTTTTATATATTTAATAGAAAAAAATTATTTAAATTTTTTTTTAAAAATGATAGTTATTTTCATAATAAGAGTATATTAAAATGAGTTCATATAACTTTATAGATTTAAGCAAATTAAATATTTTCAAATTATTGTCTACATAAATAAAATATTTGTAATAATTAGTAAGTTTTTAACTTATATAGACCCACTTCAAGTCATATAATTGTCGTATTCGTACATAGCGCTAATTAGAATTTTTTTAAATTAGAGAAAAATGATTGTGTAGTATATAAACTGAATTTATTTTTTATTTAAAATTTAAACATGAACTCTAAATAGTTTGAGAGACGTATGCAATTGGTTTGAATTGCTTTCTTAAACTTTCTCTCTTTTATCGAAAGTTTTCTCTACTCTTTTTCCATCTTTGAAAAAGTTACATATTATTCCTTTTTCAATTGAATTAATAAATTTTACATTTTAACAAAAATTGATTGGAGCTGCTTTGTAAATCGGTAGGAAAATTGTTAGGATTCCACATTGAATGAAACAACATCTATTACTAATAAAAGTGGATGCTATATGCATTTAAAACTGTCCACATATAATTTTAAACAATCAATTTTATTGGTCCATATCGATATTCAAAATTAAAAAAATTTCCAAATTCTAATATTATTATTGATATAAAAATATAAAAGATAAAGAAATTATGTACAAAATTTCCATTAATAACAAAAAAACAACATGATATTAAATTAAGAAATTTCTTAATTTAAAATAATTGTCTCAATTATATAAACAACTATGAATAAATATAATAGTAATTTTTTTTACATGGGTGTATACACACACATTTAGAGAGCATTGTGTATACACACACGTTTAACACAAAGTAAGTATATGTTACTTATAAAAGTTGAAGTTACTTGATTCGAAAGTTTTCTACATATAATTTTAATTAAGCAATAATTATAGCATCAATATTAAAGTTGTCATCATGAATCTGAAATCAAGAGTTGTGTTAATCAGTATGTTTTTTAATTTAGTAGATTCAATCAGAAATTTGAATTGGTTAACTAGCTAAGGAAAAGAGAATAACTTTTAACTTTATTACTTTTTTTTGTTTTCATAAAAAACATATATAACGAAAAAAACTGAAAATGATGAAAAACTTATTTTTTATTTAAAAANTAATATTTACTCTATTAATTATGCATTTTGAGTTTACTCTATTATGCCAAACAATATAATTAAAAATCCAAAAACATATTATTTACAACACAAAATAAAATAATTTTTTAGTTTACGTAATTATTAGTCATTTATGCTTAATTTTTAGTAACGTTTATTCTAATATTTACTCTATTATTTATGTCTTTTGAGTTTACTCTATTATGCAAAACAATATAATTATAAATCTAAAAACATATTATTTACAACATAAAATAAAAAAAAATCCGCGCGTAGCGCGGGTACTCTCCTAGTATATAATAAATATAGATCAATTTATTGATTGTCAATTAATTTTAAATTGGAAACCAATAAAACTTAACAAAAATTAACGTGATCATACTAGAATTGGAATTGACTTAAACCACTGGTTCCTTGTTTGGTGAACCCCCAAAACCAATTATTTGAAAAAGTGAAATGACCTTTCGTTAACCACTAGGATGAATAGAGCCGTACGTGAAGAGTCATTTTAGACATTTAATCACAAATAATCAAAACATATATAATCCACTTTCCAATGGTCATTAAAGAAGCATAATTGCGATTATACAAACCACAGAATTCTAATTTATAAATGGAGTAATTATATATACAGCTCATCAATAGTTGTCGACCGAAACGAGACAGGTCATCTACATATATGAATTGATAAAATAACAAAAAATATTTATAAGTGGTGCAGAATTAACAAAGTTTTGCGAGGCAATTGATAAATAGAGTTTTTTTTTAAAAAAGGAAATTGATAAATAAAGTTATTACTATATAAAAATATTGTGCGGTTATAAGATAATGGATGATGCATAAGTTGAAAACTTATCTAATGATGAGTTATTAAATTTAATGTAGAAAGTAAAACTAGTGTTCAACCAGGAAAAAAAAAGTTAAACCTAGTGGCGTAGAAAAAGAAATAGCCAAGTGTAGCAATTGAAAACAACGAGAACTCTAAATTAAGACAAAAAGCATTGTAGTATGGAAGAATTAGGTCATGACCTTGCTTTATATTTTGATTATTTTCCAAAATAGTCGATAGTATTGTATTATATAATGATGTACAAATGTCTTAAATAGTAAAACGTAATCATATCTATTCTAGATAAAGTACTATTTGTTTCCTTAACTATGATTGATCCGTCCGAGTAAGGCCATGTGCACCCATTAAACTCACAAAGTTTCATAACCATTTTTTTATTATTATTTTTTATATTTTTTTATTGGTTGAGATTTATTATGATACTTGTAGTAAATTTGTTTCCAGCAGTGATACCGGTATCGGTATCTTTGTTTTCTCTCTTCCCCTATCTGATAATTACACGGAACCAATAATATCATGCCACGTACACAATGATACCGTATCATTTAACTCAACAGAGTGATACTTTCAAACAAAGTTTTATTTCCAAATCCATTTTAAAATTATTTTTTGGCCTATGAAACCCAGCAAAAATCATTGCTGGACATGCTCTAATCTCTATAGGCTCTAATGATTTGCACCTGAATTAGTGGATAATTAGTCATACAAATAGTCAATATTTAAGACTCGGTATCTGAATATATTAAATTTATAAACCAATAATTTCTTAAGATATTTCGCAAGAAAATGTGTTCTTAAGATATATACTATATGGATGTGGGGTCAAATTCTCAATCTAGTAAAAATGAACTCTATAAACCAAAGGTAAAAAGGTCCAATGATGTTAAAGAAGACAGATGGGGTCAAAAGAACATACGAGGTGACAGGACAAGCTGAAAGACTCACCGGAGTGAAAGTTTATAATCAAAGAGGATTAAATACAGAACCGTTAGTCAACCCCGACGAGACCAATTACGGTCAAAGGGGATTAATTACAGAACTTTTAGTCAATCCCGACAATATTAAAGACTTGTTCAAACCAGTAAATTAAGACGTCTAAACGTAACGGCCGGAGCCTCGAAATTAAAGATCATTCGTGGCGAATCAGGCGAAGGAAACAGTAATATTAAACACGATTTCGGAGTATAAAACAAAGACGAGAGCAATGAGCAAAGAGGACCGGAATCCAACTCTCGACACACACTATTAGCTCTTTAGCTATTTCTTTGTTCTTGTAAAATCACTCTTGATAATCGAAATACTAAATCCAGTTTACCCCGCAAAAAACTTTGTCCAAATCACTTTTGAATCATGTTTGATCTCGTCGAGCAACAAACTTTATGTTTATTGCTCGATAGATCTTCGGTTTTTTTATTAAAAATAAACCAAAATCCTCCGTTTATTACTATTTATAAATTTTGACCGTTATAATTCTAGTTACAACAATGGATTAACATTTTTTTTTAAAGAATTAATAGTCTACATTTATAATCTGGCACCTTTCTCATAAAAATAAAAAATCGGTATGACTTAGAAATAGATGAGCTCGCTAAAAACACCTCATACGAATCTTCAAAACTCAATGAACAAAATACTAACAATCCAGCTTTTTCATATCCTAAAAATTCTATACCTGAGATCAACCATATCTCTAAACCATTTTAGCCTAGCCCAATCTATGGAAGTTCAAACAATGCCTCTTAAGCTGTTTTTATACTCTGCCCTGTCTGCACACAGCCTAATCTAGTCCTGTCTGCACACAGCCTAATCTAGTCCAATTCTTAAATTTAAGTTCATAGTCCCATATATATATATATACGGGGCTTTTGCATATATAGTTATTTTTTAAAAGTTTTTAAATTTTTATAGCACTTTTTAAAAAAGTAGAATTTTTATCACTTATTTTACCGTTTCTGTCATTTCTATCCGTGTATACGTTGTTGTATTTTTATAGCACATGTACGTCATTTACTCGAATACATACAAGAAAAAGTAAAAAAGAAATTAAAGTGTCATATCTCAAATTAGAATAAGTGAAGACAGACACAAATATTTCAAAAATATATATATGAAGCCGATGATGTAATTTATCACACATGAACAGTCTGAGTGGGTCTGTGCCTTCATTTTTTTTTTTTTTTGAGAAAAAAGGCTGTGCATAGTTGATGGAGTAAGATTATAGTGGACGGAACTGTATTGTCCTTTTTTTTTTTTTTAGGTTTTCTATTGACCTAAAATTCATTATTTTCCTATTATCACTAAAAAAAAACTGATAAATGATATTACATCTTAAATAGTATCATAAAATTAAATGATATTATTTTGAATCACTTATTAATAAATGATATAAAATATATTGTTTAGCATCACTTATGATAATTGATATTGTTATTGACTAGTTTAACATCAGTTCAATAAAACTGATATAAATCTCTATTAATTTACATCACTTTAATAAAATTGATACAAATATATGAATTTACATCAATTAAATATTCGATGTATTAAATAATACTCTATCTATTTTACAAACAGTGTCATTTTGACATATTTCCCACATATTAAGAAAATTATTAAAATTTTCATATTACCTTTTATTAATACACTAAACAATTTTCTTTCTCTAATTAATATACTAGAACAATAAGGTTAAAATTAGATTTTTATTCAAAATTATGTATTGAAAACATAAAATGACACTTTTTGTGAAACAAAAATAAAATCTTAAAACGATACTATTTGTGAAATAGCGGAAGTATTTATTAACATCACTTAAAAATGATAAATTTTTTACGTCAATAGAAACTAATGCAATTAATTAATTGCTCTTAGTTACTCTTGCACTATGTATCACACATCGAGAATATAAAAAGGAGGTGAAAGGAGAATTAGTTTTATAAATAACTAAATTTATATGCATTTACCAAAATTTAGAATATTTACTTCAATTTTTGGTAACTTTTTAATTAGGGTTGTATGTTGCCTTAAGTAAATTATGACTGTTTAAATTAAGTTATTATTATTATTAAAATAATTTAATATTAAATATATTATGAAAATTAATTATTATTAATTTATTAGAGTTAATAAAATTAACACTAATCTAACATCAATTGTGTACAAGTGATAGAAATATTTGAAACCAATTATTATAACTGTAACAAATATTAGCATCATTTCAATTAATTGATGTAAGTTTTACCATCATTTTTTTATAGAGAAAACGATATATTTTCTACTCGGAACTATGATATAGCACCAGTTCTACACAAAGTTTGATCCTCGTATCAGATCTCCACAATTTAAAAGTTTAAGACTTATTTCCCCACAGTATGAAAGTTCGAAATCAGTTTCCCGTAAACGACGTCTTCGACTACCGGATATGGATATGTGATGAAGAAAGGTGAAGACGAAGAGAATTTTAAAGAAAGATTTCAAAAAGAAGAAGTTGAGAAGCTGGAGTCAGCTGAAAAAGTGATGAACATCTTAATCCTGAATCTCCGGGATCATGTTCTGCGAAAGCTTGAAGAATGTACAACCGCTGCATCAATCTGGTTTGCGATTGAGAGGTTATACAACTCTAAGACTCTTCTGAATCGTATTCATATGCAACATAAATTTTACACATTCATGATGGTTGAATCGAAATCGATATATCAGAATGTCGACGATTTTTTGAAATTCGTATCTGGTTTAAGCAGTGTGAAGGTTTCAGTTTTGGAAGAAGTGCATGCAATTTTACTGTTAAGTTCTTTACCGTCACAATACAACTCTCTCAAAGAGACTTTGAAGTATGGCTGAGAAACTGACCATTGAAGACGTCACAAATGTAGCTAAGTCTAAGGAGATTGAGTTGAAAGAGGTCAAAGAACTAATAGGCTCACATAGGAGTGGTGAAGCCTATGTTGCTCGTGGAATACCTGAAAAGAGAGAATCATGTTCAAAGAAAGGGAGAAGTAGATCAAGATCAGGATCGAGATCAAGATTAACTTGCTCGTATTGTAAGAAAGAAGGTCACATGAAGGTTGACTGTTATGATCGAAAAAGAAAACATGAGAGTGAAGAGAATGGTGAAGCAGCAGTAGTAATTGATGTGCTTGAAGGAAAAGATGCATTGACATTCTCTGAAAATTGGCATCAAGACAAGTGGGTCATTGACTCAGGATGCTCATATCATATGACATCAAGAAGAGATTGGTTTGAGGAGCTCACTTCAGGACAATTTCTTCTCGAAGATGATTTCTTAGTTGAAGTTAAAGGCATTGGATCAATAAAAATCAAAGCTTATGGCGGCACAATAAAGATTTTAACCAATGTCAAGTACATTGCCAAACTCAAAAGGAATCTTATATCTACTGGGAAATTTGATAGACTAGGATTTGATAATGCTGGTAGAAAAGGAAATACTAAGTTTTACAAGAATGGTAAACTAGCTCTTCAAGGAACTCTAGCTGAAACTTTCTATTTGTGAGATGGTGAGACTGTTGCAGGTCAAGTAAACAACAATGTCTCAAAGAAAATGTCAAAAGATGAAACAATCCTATGGCATAGAAGGCTTGGACATATGAGTATAAAGAATATACAATTACTGGCTAAGAGAGGAATCATTGACAATAGGAGGATACGAGAAATGAGTTTCTACGAAAGCTGCATAATGGAAAAACACAAAAAGCTCAGTTTTCACATTGGAAAGCATGACTCAAATGACTTTTCCAAACGTCACTCCAAACCTGTCAAACAAGCAGTACTTTCTATCTATAATAGATGATTGTACAAGAAATGTGTGAGTGTATTTTCTTTCAACAAAAGGTGAAACTTTTGAAAGGTTTTGTGAATGGAAGAAAATGGTGGAGAATCAAGTTAACAAGAAGATCAAGTGTCTCAGAACTGACAATGGGTTAGAATTATGTAACTTGGAGTTTGATGGTTATTGCAAGAGCCATGGTATTGAGAGACACATGAGTTGTGCATATACACCTTAGCAAAATGGTGTAGCTGAACGCATGAATATAACTATAATGGAGAAAGTAAGATGTCTTCTAGATGAGTAAGGTCTAGAAGAATCGTTTTGGGCAGAGGTTGTGTCTACATCTGTTTATCAAATTAACAAGACTCCCTCATCAGCAATTGATAGCAATATAGCAGAGGAGCTTTGGCTGGGAAAGAAACCAGGATATAAACACTTAAGAAGATTTGGCTTTCTTGTATATGTGTATAAAGATCAGGGGAAGCTAAAACCAAGGGCCTTGAAAGGAATCTTTATTAGTTATCCTTCAGGCGTAAATGGGTATAAGGTTTGGCTTCCAGATGAGGAGAGGTTTGTCATAAGCCGCAATGTGATGTTTTTGGAAGATAAAGTCTATAAATACTTGAATAAAGATGAGTCTAAACAAGCTGGTGAAAGTGTTATGGCCGAAATAAAAAAAGTTAAGATTGTCGTTGAAATGAGTGTCAGATCTGAGGTGGAGAAACATGAAAATGCTTCACAAGAAGATGCAAAGACTGGACCTACATATATCAGTGATATTGAGTCAGAAGAGAATGATAATGAGGTTGATCCAGTTCAAGATGAAACTTCTGATGGTTATCAGTTAACAAGAGACATGCCAAGGAGAGACATCAGAATTCTAGTAAGATAACAAGACTGTGATATTTATGCGTTTGCATTTCTTGCAGCAGAAGATATAAGTACAGAAGAACCAAGAGATTATCAAGAAGCCATCATGAGTAAAGAAAAAATAGTTGTGGGATGATTGTATGAATGAAGAAATGAGTTCACTGGATAAGAACAAGACGTGGTTAATAGTGAAGAGGCCTGAAAACAGAAAGGTAATTGGTTGCAAGTAGGTATATAGATTGAAACATGGAATACATGGAGTGAAGAATCCCATATACAAGGCTCGGTTAATAACAAAAGGGTATTCTCATAGAGAATGTATTGATTATCAAGATGTGTTCTCACTTGTTGTGAAACATGTATCAAAATATCAATCATGTTTCTTCTATCCATTGTAGTCAATTCAGATTTGGACCTTGAACAGATAGACGTAAAGATAACATTTCTTCATGGCATTATTGAGGAAGAGATATACATGGATCAACCAGAGGATCGATTTACTTCAGATTTGGATATAAGACGATCGATTTCAGGTTACGTTTGCACAGTAGGAGGAAACACTATAAGCTGTAAATTACAACTTCATCATGTAGTTTCTCTATCTACAACAAAAGCCGAGTATATGGCTTTGGTGGAAGATGTGAAGGAAGCTATTTGGCTTAAGGGGTTGACAGAAGAATTTGGATTCAAACAAGAATCAGTTGATATTTGGTGTGATTCTCATAGTGTTTTGTGTCTTGCTAAGAACAATGTTCATCATGAGAGAACACATCACATAAGCATATGCATTTCATCAGAGATGTGATAACACAAGGGGAAGTAAAAGTGCTGAAAATTGCAACAACTAAGAATCCAGATGATATGCTAACAAAGGTCCTTCCGGTTGATAAGTTTGAGAAGGTTTTGAGTTTTCTCGGAGTAAGAGAACATTAAGGTGTTCAGAGCTGTCTGGTGAAGCACATGTTTGCGTTGAAGTAGTAGCTGATTAAGTATGATTGTCATCAATGTGGAGTTTGTTGAATATTGATGATGAAAATTAACTCGGTTAAGAACTTAAACCAAAAACGAGTCAGTCTAATTGGGAATACTGGTTATTGCTTCTCATGGTTTAAGGTTATGTTAAACCGACTACTCAATTGTAATTGACTTTGATATGTCAAAGCGTGTGTGTGTATATATCTTATCTCTTTGAGCTTGATAAAAAGTTGTTACACAGAGAGAGATAGGTGATCAAGTGTAATCGTTTGTGATAGTGGATTGCTTGATTCACCAGGCCGAGACGTAGAGTATTATCTCACATCGAAAGCATGAACTCGTTAATTTCTCTGTGTCGTCTCTTTCATTTTTGTCTTCTTGTTCTCTGCAAGTGATTGAGAGTTCTATCATCGATTGATCGAAATACAAAGTTTGAGATTCGATTCTTTGATTCGTGAATAGATCTTCACATGTGTATTGAAAAACATTTATTAAACTAATTTATCCATCATAAGAAAAGAAATTATAAACATGCCTAATTACAAAGTGTTTCTTAAATTTTTGAAAATTTAATTTGCATCGTAATGTTATATGCAATCAAATCAAATATTAAACTGCGAGAAATTTCTGTATTAATCAGCTTTGTTCTTTACCAAAATCGCACCATCGTCTCTGTAACTCATATATCTATATATATGTGGTTTAATTTGCGTTCATTTGAAAACACTGGTAATAAACAAAACAAAAAGCAACATAATCAAATCTATTGTCACGTAGAGACATAGTTTATCACCTACAATTAAGCCGAACGTAGGCATTAGAATCAAATCGAACGTCTAAATATTTTATAAAAAGCCTACGCAAGATGGAAAACTTGAAGGGTTTGATTGAAGGAGTTTTAGAGACTGCACACAGCCATATTTATTTCTACAGCTAATTTTTTTTCCAATCATGATTTCTACAGATTTTTAAACCTACACCCCTTTATATCATTTTTTTGCTGTAAAGAGCTATATTTCCACAGCTCATATTTCCTGTCTTTCACTTTTTAAAAAGCCAAAGCCAAAATCATACAGCCATTATCCTACAGCTAAAAAATCTACAGTAAAAAAACCACAGCATAAAACCGAAAGCTACAGCTGTTACCAATCAGGTCCTAAATCTATCCCGCTATATGTTATGAGCTGTGAATACATATGACTTGGACCAATGAAAAAATAAATAAAGTTTATAATTACCGAATTTAAAGACAGATAGAGATCGATTATGACCGAATTTCACCACGATTTATTAATTATTTGTTATAAAATTAGTTGATTTTTCAAATTAATTTGGTATGGATGTTGATGTCTTAATAAAATAAAATAAAACAAAAGAAACCAATAAGTAAGTATACACACACACAAGTGAAGTGGGATCCATTATCCAACTTGAGTCGAGCTCCTGCAAACTTTTTATATATTATTATTAAGTTTAAGAAAACACTTTTTTTTTTTAATTTCGCTATTGTGCGAATGGGGGACATTGATAAAGCCTGACAAGTGATTTGTTCTGAATTCTCATACTGTTTTATTTATTATTTATTGTTAGAAAAAGCAGATTTTTATGGTCTAATAATGGATGTTGTTTTATTTAAAAGGGAGGACTTGGTTACGTAAGACAGAAATTCTGATAAGTAAGTAGATGGACGTAATACGAGCAATAGCTTTTCAATTCGTGCCCAAGTCTTTACTGTTGATTTGTCATTTGGAAAGTTTAATTTTCTTCTTTTACTTAATTACTCGATTATTCAGTCGGTTTGATTAGTTTTGAATCTTTTACATAAACCGTTTACTCGATTTATAAATGGTTTACGTAACATCAATGATATATAGTTTAGATTTGATATTTCTGACAAATTTAAGGGTTTAAGTATTTGATATAATAGATATTCATTTTAAATTAACTTAAGGTGTTGTCTATTGGTTGAAAATTTTGTTATTAGATTGAGAAATCATGATTTAATTTTTTATTTATTGTGTTCTTGTAAACATTTTAACTGAAAAATACCCAATTTTTCACATATAAAAAAGGTTTTCAATAGAAGCGATGCGGTGTTTTAGGATTTTTACGAAAAGCGATCCCCATAGATCTTCTCCCCCTTCGATAATCCCTCAGATCTAGCAGCATCATTGTCTCCAATTCAACCAGATTGCATCTATGTGTGCTCCTCACACTCCTTATGCTCGTGTAGCGTCCTGTTAGAGCTCATCTGTTTTGTTTTTCTTTTTCAATCTCTCTCCCTCAACTTTCATATTTAACACGTATTGAGATGTCTCGCCGTTATACCGAAGAAGAGAAAGGGAAGGCTATCTCTGGATCTCACCGCTAGACTCGTGATCCTTTATTTTGGTTGCCGGATTAAGCTAACCTGGATATGATCGAAGCAAATAAGCTTACCCTCATTGGTAGGGTTTTGAATACCGCTGCCCAACGCCCTAAACACCTCATTGAATGTATGCCGAAAGTTTGGTGATTGGAGAACATAATTGTAGGGAAAGATATGGGATCTGAGAAGTTTAAATTTTGTTTCAAAACGGAAGATGACCTTCAATCAGTCCTAAAGGAGGCCCATTTCCACTTTAAACACTGGATGTTCGTCCTGCAAAGATGGAAGCCGATGATCTCAGATGAGTTCCCATCCAAAATTCCTTTATGGGCCTGGATTCATGGGATACCACTCTATTGCTGCACAAACAACAATCTTCGTGCCATTGGTAAAGAGTTGGGCACCTATATGGATCATGATATCAACGAAAGTATGGTGAAAAATCAAGTTAATGCTCTTAAACCCTTGATTGATTATACGAAAATCCATTCAATTTTCTTCAGGTGTTGAAACTTATGTGGTATTCGAGTATATCAAACTCGAAAAACATTGTTTCCTCTGTATGTCCCTGTCCCATGAGAAAGACAAGTGTCCCAAATCCAAGAAGCTTTTCTCTGTGCCTCAGCCTACTAAATTAATCAACAGAGAACCCTCTCCCGACTGGAATCAGATCGACAGAAGAATGATGAGTGTTAGGGGTGGGTTTAGCACCCCCAATTAGCTAGGCCCATCTCAGTGAAAGGTCCTTCTCAATTCGATCAGCTCAAAGTCAACTTTTGACCAGGGGAGCACCGGTCTGGAACCCCGCGCTCTCACTCATCCGAAACACCCGAGCTCTCGGGAGCGCACCCCGGGTCCGCGCTGACGCTTCGCCTGCACAGAGATATCAAAGGAAGAACAGACACGTGGGAGGGAGTTAGCCGAGCAGTTTATACTATTCCAGTAGGGGTATGGCTCCAAAGCTTGACATCTCACCAACTCTGCAGAGTGCACGAAGGGGAAAAAGACACGTGGAGGGCAGTTGCCCGAACAGTATGCTATCCCTAGGAGTATGGCGCCGAGCTCATCATGATCTTTCAGCCTAAAAATCGGGACACGCCTCTTGAGACACCTTACCCGCAAAAGAGGCGAGAGGCGCCACGTGGTCCCGGAATCCCGGGGAGCATGAAGTCAACCCCCGCTATATATACCCCTTAGTATGCATTTATGAAAGGGGGACACATTTTATTACTCTCTCTCTCTAGATACTATAACCGACCCCTCTGTACTAAAACAAAGCAACGCCGTTTAGAACACCGAACTGGATTTCTGTCGGATCTAGTTCGTAAATCTAAACCGTTTGCCCTTTTTCGATCATTAATAAAGAGAATACGGTCCCCGACCTGTTCATCACAATTCTCGATCCCTTTTCTTTCAACCCCGACCTAATCGAAAGTCAAAGCAACTCCCTTCGTTTTATTAACGAAAATCTCGCCTCCCCACTCCCTAATCAATCTCTAAACATCATTAGTGATCGTTTGGATCAACAATGAGAAAAAGCTCCATCTAAGGGCTATGGTTACAAATAAAGAGGAATTGACATACACTCTCGACCGGCTTCTCCTTACCATCGCGATCATCGTGATGTGTCTCAGAACTCAAAGGATTCAGGAAGAGAAAGAGTTTTCCCACCTCAGAGACAGAACAACCGCCGCTCTCTCTCGGCTAGACATGAATCTAGAGGGTACGCTCTTGAGCCGAGGATACCATCTTTTGTATCCAGAGACAAACAACCACCACCATCTCGAGCTAACGATCGATTTGGAGATTGCTATTATGACAATAACCGGCTGGATACCCATCGCTCTAATAGTCGATACCCAGATTCTCAATCCCCAGGCAAATGCAATAAAGATTTACACAGAGAGGAATTCTCAAACCCGAATCTCTCTGACAGACACTACAAGAAAAAACAGTTTTTGCGACCACTTTTTGTGACTCTTTTTTTTGTCGCAAAAAAGTGGGACGAAAGTGTGACCACTTTGCGACGGATTTGCGACCACTGGTATTGCAGTGGCAAAAGAGTCCCAAATTACTAACTAAAAAAATTGGTCAGAAAAGAGATGACGCTTATTTGCGACTGTTTAAGGACTTGCAAAAGTAGTACCAAATTTGTGACTGATTTGCTTCGGTTTAGCAACTCCACTCGGTTTAGCAACTCCACTCGGTTTTTTTTTAAATAAACATCAAATAATATTAAAAAAAATATAAACTCTAAATTCTAAACCCTAAACCATCAAATAATATACAAAAATTCAAATAATAATAAAAAAATTCAAACTTACTATTTTAAAAAAATATAATCACTTATAAATCCTAAATTCTAAACACTACACCTCTAACCCTTAATCATAAACTCTAAATCTTAAATTGTAAAATATATATTACACATAAA
>PKML01011395.1:73681-198369 GCA_002933935.1 Eutrema yunnanense | reverse complement strand
CCCCCGGTTTAACCCGGTTTGAGTTGAAATCAGCCCAACTCCGACATCAAAGCCCATCAAGATCGACTTACGAAATAAAAGGAAGATCTCCTTTTATTTGATAAAGGAAAATCCCGAGAAAAGAGGAAGTTATCCTTATCGACTCCGGGAAATAAGGATAATCGCCATTATTAATTCAAGAAGGAATAGGCAAATCGAGGGACCTCGAAACTTATAAATAGGGGAACCCCCTATTCATAAGGATCATCTCAACTTTTCTATGTAATTAGAACTACGACCGGCTTGATCCCTTTCGAGGGTACGTAGGCAATCCACCTCGGGTCCAGCTATAATTCTAGTAAAATAATTCTCCTAAACCCTAAACTGAATTTGCCGATCTACGATCTATGTGCGAATTCGGGTTCAACAACTTTCAAAAATTTCAATCTAACATAACATCTACTAAGTGTTACATGTGTTTTATAAGAAATAATTTTGAAAGATAAAAATTCTCTCAAAATTTACTGATTTTAAGTTTTAACAAATTTTTGAAATGCTAGATATACACAAAATCATTGTAAAATCATATTCAAACCTTATAGGTTCTTAAAGTTTAGGGTTTAGGTTAAAGGTTTTTGATTGTCACAAATTGGTCTCAAATTTGGGACTCTTTAACGACTCCACACGATTTTTTTTAATAAGAGTCACAAAGTAATCTCAAATTTGCGACCAAATGACAAAAAACAATAAAAGTTTCTTATTTGCTACTTTATTGTGGCGCGGATTGAGATCTTACACCGTTGATTTGTTTAATCCAACGGTGAAGATTTAATCTGCTTTATTTTTATTTTTATTTTTTTATTATTATCTCTCTTCCTGCGATGATCTTCTTCTTCCTTTTTCCTTCTCTCTCTCCCTCCTACGCTCTTCTTCTTCTTTCTTCTTTTCCTTGAAATAATGAAAGCTTCCTTTTCTATCTCTCTCTTTCCCACGATTCTCTTCTTCTCCTCCTTCTTCCTTCTCTTCCTTTTTAATTCTTGCATATCTAACTCCTTTTTAATTATTGCAGATAACTCCTTTTTTTGCAGATCTAGTCGCTCCCGGATTTGTCTCGGAGAAGCTTCATCTCGGCGGCTTCATCTCGGAGAAGCTTCATCTCCTCTTTCCAGATCCAGCCGCCGGCGTAGGAGAGGATGGAGAAGAGGAGGATACCACCGGCGAATAAGGCTCACCGGCGAAGAAGGCTAACCGGCGAAGAAGGCTCACCGGCGAAGAGGAGGAGACCACCGGCGAAGAAGACTGTCTGTTTTCTTTTTTTTTTTTTCTTTTTTTTCTATTTTTTTTCATTTTTTGTAATGAATTAATTAAATAAATAAAAATATTGTTTTTTTGAACTTTTGTTTTTGTTTTTTTTTTAATTTTTTTTTTAACATGTAGTCGCAAAATCAGTCTCTAATTTAAGACTGATATTATAGTCATATATCAGTCTCAAATTTGTGACCGTTTTGCGACCATTTTATTTAGCGACCAAATATTTGCGACTACTGTTTTTGGTCCCAAAATGGTCACAAATGAGTCATTTGCGACCATTTTGGGACTCTTTTGGTGGTCGCAAAAACTGTGTTTTCTTGTAATGAGAGGACAAGAAATGTCTCGTTGGGGAACTCATGACGCTGATATCAAAGCGTCATCCTCTAAATATTACTGCATCTCAGAGCATCGTCGTCATGTTTCTCCAACCATCGATCATCCGTCCATAAATGAAGAAAGGAATAGACATACTCTTGCTAAAGAGTACTCTCTGCCCTCTTCTCAAACTCGAGATCATGAAGAAAGCTCATAAAGGGGCTCTAAGAGAAGATCAGCTCTAGACAGAATTGTGGAACACCTTTTCCACCAAAAAAGCTTTGGATGGTGGGAACCTTAATGCAAGCAGAGCAATCAGCTAATTTGTAACATCATGAGAACGACAATGGAGATACCATTGCTGAAGAAATCGAAAGAGTCTTTGAGACAATTGAAGAAAATCTCCAGATTGTGACCCGATCAACGGTTCGTGACTGATTCAATAGGCGTACCTCCACCTCAGACATCTCATCTGAAGCCACAATTTCGGACCTCCCTCCACTGAATGGAGATAAATTTCTCATTGCTTTCAAACTTGGACCGAAATCGACAAAAAAGCACAATAAAGTTGAATCTCGTAAACTTGCACCAAAGAGAAGAACTTGAAAGCTTTCTCCAAAGGTATTGGCCACATCCTTCATCCGTTCAGCTACTAAGAACTGCATTCCTCGCAGCCCACTTTGCGGTGCAAGCTTTAAAAGAAGACTATCTGCTAAAAATCAATCTCCAAGGAAGAGAATATGTACTTATAAGCTCCGACCTTCGGCCAAAGATGACTCTATTTCGAAGCATTTTTCTTCTTCCAATGTACCTCGCTATGAGGAAACTGCTAATGATGCTCTTGTTGCATCCATCTCTAAGGTTTTAGTGCCTTATATTTATAAGGGTTCGATGGTTTTCCAGAAACCATCCAGTAATAATCAATGATTACATCATGTTGGAACTGTCAAAGGCTTCAAAATTTCCTTACAGTTCGACGCCTTAAGGATTTAAAACTAGATATTTTCTCGGATATAACGTTTCTCATGGAGACAAAAAAAACCACAATGAATTTGTCTTCAATGTATTTCAGTGTGGATGGGTTCTGATCTCAGCTCCACCGATTGGACTTAGTGGAGGTCTTACTCTTTTTTTGGAAACATGATACACATCTTGAGATCCTATCATGGTATATATCTGATTTTTATGATTTATATTACGTATTTCAATTAATTGCGAAATTTGGTTGTTTGGTAAGGTATTCACGTAATTGAGCCCATTCTAAGATTTTGTTTTTTAAATATGTATATTTGGATGTAGGAATCATCTCCAATGGTTTCCTTTAACCTTTGTAGTTTAAAACTGGCGTTTTATGAACCTTATAATGAGTCTATATTTCGGTCAAATATTACTCGATAAACAATATATATACTACAAGAAAACAATCAATTTTTGATGGACGAATCCATACTTCATAGGAAAAAAATTATTTTCAACAGATTTTTGATGGATATTTTCCAACGGTTTTAAATCGCCATAAATTAGTATCAGTCGAAAATTTATATTAATTTTTTGTCGGATTCAAATCGGTCAACTATTCCATCAAAATTACCCTTGTTTTTTTGTAGTGGTAACAATTTTTTGTTTTTTTTCAAATTTAATAATTGTGTATCATTCTATTATAGAATATTTTGAATTACTTCTAAGTCAAATGAAACTAAATTATGATATATATTATAGTCATGCATATTCTCCAGCTATAGAGTTTAAATGGTTGTAATATATAATAAATTTGGCGGTCCATGCGATACAAATAAGTACAGTTAGTGTTGAACGAAGGTTAAAAATATTGTATAGGGGTAAATTAAATAGTAAAATGAGTCATAAATAATGATGAGAAAAAATTATTGGCGTAAATGTCATATCCCGATCGATTATTGTGGAACAATTATAATGTATATATTTTACCATCAATATATGTCGGTTATTTTAGAGATGTAGATTATTTCTTTCAAGTATATATTGATGGCAAAATATATACATTATAATTGTTCCACAATAATCCGACAATTGTTCTTTACAGCTTTTCACAAAAATAATGTAAAATATATACATTATAATTGTTCCACAAAAATAATAATAACACCTATAACACATGCAGTTATAGGTAACACGTTCAAGAAGAATTGAATGAATATACAACTTTCTCCAAAAAAGAAAGAAAGAATGAATATACAGGAAACTTCTCCATTCATCTTTTTCTCTGTTATATTTTAAAAATAAATCTAAATATTTGCAACTATTTTTTTATTTCCAATAGTTAATATGATTATTATTATTTTGTTTCAATCATCTTTTACATATATTTTCAATTTTGATGGTAGTTGAATTTGGGGGGAAATATGGGCATCATTAACTTTACTTGGAATTTGTTTGTCTTCTTAAACAGTGCTCATTTGATTTCACAATTGTAATGGAGAAGATGATTGCTTTTGAAAAACTTCCTCTCTCTTTTTGCTATGATAGGTAAGATGAACTTTCATAGTAAAGTGACATTTTCCATTTCGTTTCTTTTTAAAGTTAAAACTTATTTTTATCTTGAAACCAAAGGTCATTGTCTAACTCTTGCATATAACCAAGAACATGCACATATATAAATTGTGTATATGTTACTAACGTTTGCATGTGTTTTGGCATTAAATACTACGTACGCCTATAATCGATTTTTCACTATATAAATCATCGAAAATGAAAAATAATATTTATTAATTGTTTACATTTATATATCGAAATAATGTTCTAGTGATCTTTTCTAGGTTTACAGTTAGCCAATAGTCTGCATAACTATAAGGCAATGTCTTATCATATGTATTTAAAACTAGGATTTAACCCGCGCTATAATTAGCGCGGAGTCATTTAAAAAAAAAATTTGTTTTGAAATTTAAGAAAATTTGATTTTATTTGAATTTTATAATATGTATAACTCATGATTATAGAGAGAGTTGTCAAACGGAATAATTTGTCTATTTAACCCGTTTTGCAGTGGACTAAAATATTATTCGGGCTAACCCGTAAAATCTATAATCTTGAAAACATAACTCTATTATGCACCGTTTAATGACTCTAGTTTTGTGGTTAGCTCACGAATTCTTTAAAAAAAAAAAAATTTCTTGTGTTTAACTCTTTATAAAATTAGTAAAATATTTTTCAACTTTTATTTTGATATAAATTTAAATAAAATATAATAAATTATAGTGAAAAATATATCAAGATTTTGAAGAGATTTTTGTTCTTTAAATATATATATGAATTGATTTTTAAAAAAAAATATATAGTAGATATCATCTTTAATGCAAAATAAATATTTTTCATATTCTTATCACTAATTGTAAAAGACAATTATATCATTTTCTATTTTAATTATTCTTTGTTATTTGTAATGACATTTCATGTAATAACTTACAAAATAAAGTTTATTCTCAAAAATGTCTTCTTAAGATGTTTTATCTACATGTATATAAATACTTAGTGAAGTATTTATCCGAATTTCATGAACATCAAACCGATTATAGAAATAATATAGTCAAAGTAAAGTTATTTTCTACAATCTGAATAGTCAGCTAACATTATTTTGTTCTAAAACAGAATAGCCACCTCTTACGCTTATAATCTATGATTCAAAAATCGGCCGAGTAATCGATTTGTTGGCCAATTAGTCTTAAGCTTAGTCGGCAAGTCTCGTTTAGGGTTTTGAAATTCTTTGTATTTTTTTTATGAATCGTGGGAATTCTGGGTTTTTGGCCCATAATTTTTCCCAGTATTCAGAGTCGGCTTTTAAATATTCCGATTTAAAGAATAATCTTCCATAACAAAGAAAATTTGAACCCGAGACACATAAAACCAACCAGTTGTACTATCACTAGGCCACCACTCATTTCTAATTCTCTAATTCTACAGCCAATTAGTCTTAATACTACCACTAGGCCGATCTAACTATATAGTCACGGCCGATCCAAAGGTATTATGGAGTTTCGGATAACTTATTTTTAACCATTTACTCAAAGAATTAGAAATTTTTAATTATTAACTGTTATTTAAAATCAAAATTCATTTGTCAAAGATTTTTTTTTCTTTTTCTAAAATGTCATTTCATTAAAACCGGTTACCGCAATTGGTTCTCTTCATGTACCACAGAGAAGGTACGCAGATAAGTTTTTGCTAAAGAGTCAGCTTTGAGATTAGCATCCCTTGGAATAAAAATGAAAGACACATCGAGAAAACTAGATGCAAATTAGGAGATATCTTGAAGGATTTCATAATTTTCGGATAAAAGTGGTCAAATCGTGATCGCTCGGATCAGCAGATTAGAGTCTGAAGCTATGCAGATTTTTGTGAATCCTAGATCGAGTGCCTGCGACATCGCCGTTCAAAGAATTTTTAATTTGATTTTTTAAAGAAGTTATTAATTTTGTGTTATTGTATGTGTGTGTGTGTTTTGACCAGTTTAATTTTACTTTGTATTGTTGTGAAATTCTTTTTCAAAGTCTAAAACTTGGTTTAAGAAACAAATCTCTGGACCCTTTTGATCATTGGTCCCCAAGCTAAAACCACCCTTTTCTTTTCAACATGAAGAATCACGAGGCAAACGCCAACCTGCTTGTACGCGATATAATGTCATCTTCTGAATATCTAAATTATCTACAAGCCTAAATGAGAATCTTCAATTTCACATGAAGTATAATGAGATATTTCTACTGTCATTCTTGGCTGCTACCAATATATCTCCAACTTCACTTTATATTGTAGTTTTATAAATACGTAAACTTAATGATTGAAAAGTCGATCATCTACTAATTAATTAATCTAAACACCGGTTAATTAGTTGATTTATCAAGAAATATATAGGTCAACTGGCAGGGGCGGCTCAAAGACAAGATGTGTCATGTAGTAAAATTGGGCTTTTTTTTAAATCGTAATTGGGCCCTTAATTATATAAAAAATTATTAAAAATTAGTTTTACAAAATTATTAACTTGTGGAAGCCCGTCGGTCCAGTAGTTGACAAATGATTCATTAGTCTCTATAACATTATTTAAGAAGACATTTTTAAAAATGAACTTTGTTTTGTAAGTTATTACATGAAATGTCATTACAAATAACAAAAAATAATTGAAATAGGAAATGATATNCTACTTAATATATCGATTAATTTTATTGGTTTTGAATAAACGATGTGATAGAGTAATTGTGGTGAAATTAAATTAAAAGAAAAAAGTATGTGTCGACTACGATTTTAAGAACCAAAACGATAATTATTAAATAAATTAAAATAACTTGGTTGTAAAATTTACACGTATAAATGCATATGTACCAGTACCATCCTGTTCAAGTCGATATTTTTTTGTCAGTGTTCAATTCGATGTTAATTATAATGATTTTGATCTTTGGTTTTTTTGGTCCACACGAGGGAAAATGGACAAATTAAAGCCGGAAAATTGAAATCTAAGAAAAGAAAAAGGTATGTAATGTCTATGTCATTGATTTAAAGTAACATTAACAAAACAAAGTTCACTAGAGACATGAATCAAACAAAGAGAAAATATAGAAAACTGTAGGCATGCTTGCGTTTAATTAGGTTGTATAGAATAATTTTTTTTTTTTAAACCTTATTGAAGAAATTCTTTGTCGGTAGAAATTCTACATGTAGGTTCCCACGAAATTACTGATCATAATGTTAGGCATTTAAGTCTTTGTATAAGATACTCTTATGATCATTTGAATCGCAAACTTTTATGGGTATAAAAATGTATGACGAAAAAAAGTAAGCCATACCACTTAATTATACATACACAGTTTTTTTTTTTTAACGATGAAATCTTTATTTTATTATTAGAATTTTGAAACATAGAAAACCGGCAGAACATAAGATTTCTTTGGAGACAAAAACTGGTAGAAAACAATATTTTTTCGGAGTCAAAAACTTTATAAAAGAGAGACATATGAAAAACCAAAATCATATAACCAGGTAAACCTATAAAACTAAATCCATCGATGAAAAAGATAAACCGCTACAGGAAATGTAAAGAATCTAGCGAAACTCCTTGCCGAAAATAAGATTTGTAAGATTGAAACCCAATTTTAGATCCCATTACAAAGCTCCAAAAACGATCGAAGACCAGAGATTACTATAAAAACACAACACCTAACTACTACCCGGAAAAATAAAACCTTAGCAGAAGAGATATTTTTGTAAAAATTTGGTGAAACGGCGACAATGATAGATACGCTACTCAATTACGAAAACGACAGCGAAAGTAGCTATGTCACACCGTCAACAGAGCTGAAGATATGTACATATGGCGCATGCCTCTTCGTATATCAAACTAGTAACCCAAATTTTCAAAACCTAAGCGATTAATTACTCCCAAACGATGGACCTATATTCAAAAGACTAAAAGAGATTGAAAACCATAAGAACAAGCACCATGGATGTACTTCTGCTCCAACACCAAAAAATCCACTTCTGATGAAATACATATACCTCTGATAAATTTACAAACTAACAACATGACAAAGGCTCTGGTGCCGATGACGAAGCGCCGAACACCAGAACCGAAATCTCTTTTTTTTTTCTCTAGCGGCTAGGGCTTCCAATCGATAAATAAAGAGAGTGATTCTGATTTGCGTGTTGTACATAGTTCTTTTTAATCTGTCTATTTTTTTTTTTTTTTTGATAACTTTAGAAGTTTCGAACCTTTTGCACATAATATTTTTTGGTGTTCAAAATCAAAAGTTGATAATACCATATTTAAGATGTAAATCACTTTTTCCAAGTGGAATTCAACTAGTGACTTTTGGAGATTTTCATGTACCACTAGACCACTACCCTCTTAATCAAAACTGTCTATTATCTATATATATAAAGTTAGCTTTGTTCATTTTTTCTTTCGTCACCTCAACGTTCACCTTGGTATCAACCATTTTTTTTATAAAAAAAACCCATAAAATAAAATTATTATAATATCTATTTAAAAAATTAGTGGTATGATGTATCAAAATGCATTTAGATCCAATTATTTTCTAACTATATATTTGGAAAAAAAATATTTACTAAAAAATAATAAAAATGAATATTAATCAAATATAAATAAAACAAAACTACTAATTAATTGTTGTTCATAACAAAATTTCAGGATCTATCATATGGTTAATTCTAAATGGGATATGCTATTTAGAGAAATTTAAGTTTGTAGGATTTTGAGAAATTCATGGATGAGTGATTCAAATTTGAAGAGACAAACAAAATTACAAATATCAATGCTCGAAAATATGCATTCATGCATGCCAACATAATGATTAAGGAATGCTTACAAGAGCTTTCTAAAGCTAGAATAATGACCACGAGCTGTTTATGGTTATGTGAAAATGGTTGTTACGAGAGGTAGATTACGCTATCCTGGAAAAATAACATATTCAGTATAATCTTAAAGACAACAAAAAGGAAAAATCTTCTAAAATATTATCTAACGCCCAAATCAGATACAAGACCACATAACTAGCCGGAGAAAGAAAATGGATGTTAGGTTTAAACCAAACTAAAATATGGTTTATATTTCAATATGTCGTGTTGGTGAAATTAAAAAAAAGATAGAGGAATGTGACTTGTCTAAAAAAGATCAAACGCTTCAAAAGGCATATAATGTCAAATAAATGGACATCTAACCCATACAAGTATGAGTTGTTTTCTAATTATCGTAGGGCATTTTATAAGAGTTAAGTGATCCATATTCGTAAATCGGGTTGTTGGACGATTGGATCAAGTCGTATTTAGCTAAGGAGCATTAGATGATTAGCTCTATCGTGCTTTATNATATATATATATATATATATATATATATATGTGTTATATCATTAATTTGTAATGTATATTTACAATTTTTATCTTTATTATTGATAGAAAAGGTTAAAAGAAAAAAATACATTATAAAATATATATATAAACACTATATACTAACTAATAAAATTAAATAAAGGGAAATAAACTTATACTAGAGTTTTAAGTGAATATATTAATTTCTTACATCTTTATTTTTGTTGGTAAAAAAAATGTTAGATGATTTCACTTATTTTCTACTTGTTAATTTATATAGAATAAAAAAAAATTCAAGGAAATAATTTATAGTTTTTCATATTTGTTTATATTGAATGAGGCGAATCGAATATCCACAAATATATAGTAATTTTTTTTGATGTTCAGATTTTTGAATATCACAAATCATAAAATTAGATATCCGATAAAAACAGAGCAAATAACATATATTCTATTTTTTCAGATTATGTGCTCCGCGCTTAGTCCTACTTGAATCACAAAACAAAAATTTTGGTGAGAAATGCAAATATATCTTTTCTTATAATAAAAATTGTGCTTGTGGGCTTTTTTGTGTTGTCATCGTGCTTATGTGTATATTATTTTATAGAAATATAATTAAAAATATGTATTGGGCATGTGAGTGTCCTATGTAAAATCAGGACCGTTCAAATCATCTTCCCAACTTCTATTTATTCCCAAACTCCTCTTCTCTACAACATCCAAGCTTGAACTTGTTTTCTGCTTCTTCCTTCTTCGTTCTTTGTTATAATTCTCTCATATCACTTCCAAGAAAGAAACAAAAAAAAAACACTAAAAATATATTTCGTTATTATTCTCTTACCAAGACCACATACATATAATCCAATATCATCAAAAATGTCTTGCCTAGAGATTTATAACAAAGATGTAAGTAATTTTTAAGCTTCTCCCTTCAATTGTTTCATTTGCTTTGATATCAGAATTTGAATCAATATGCCTTTACTTTTCTTCCGTAATAAGATTTTATCTATGTGAGTAAGGTTCTTGTTTCTCGAATTGCATATGTGACTACAAGAGGAATTTAAAAAAAAAGTAACTGATACATAGTAAAAAAATTAAAAAGCTTTTGGTGGCTCAAGAAGAGCATGATCAAAAGGGCATGCTCAGTGCAATGGATAGTCACGATCTTTATGTGCAAGATACATTTAGCTCAACATCTTTTCTTTTTTAATGGACAAGCTTTTAATTAAGCTCTATAATTTTGCGTATATTATAGCTAATCTTCTTTTTTTAACACTTCTCTTTCTTTCTTTTTGTGCTGCAATTTAAAGTCGAGAATAAATCCAAATAATCTCGAAACTTGTGTATACGACAGAATACGTGGCAATGCAGAAAATTTGATTCTGTTGTAATAATCACGTCAAAATAGAGAGATTCAAAATAAAGTTAAAACACAAAAAACGTTTTCTCCACATACAAAAACTATCGAAACTTATGAATCGTCTCCATATCAAGAGGACAAAAAGGTGGTAGATAGTACTACTAGAGAATTAAAACATATATAGGCATCTTTCTATATATAAACTGATGTGTGTGTATATATATAATTGAAAATGCAGGTGATGAAGAAGAAAGAAGGAGTAGAAGAAGAAGAAACAAGAGACGGGACTGTGGATTATTATGGTCGTCCCTCTATTCGTTCCAACTCTGGCCAATGGGTTGCTGGCATCATCATCCTCCGTATGTCTCTCTTCTCTAAAATCAAACTATTTTACTTGTATAAGACCACTCTAAACCGAAAATTGAAACCTTAAAATATATTTAGAATCTTTTGTTTCTAATTTTTGTTTGTTCTTCACGTCCTTTTCTTAAAGATACCACATACAAACTCATGGTCCTCGTATAGGTATATATTTATTAGGGTCCATATATATTATCATCATGTCTTCTTTTTAATTTGTTGGACTCATGTTATTAAATTATTATTATGTATATATAGAAACACATGCTTACATATATATGTGTGTGTAACATATAAATAGATATCTTTTTAATTTGTTGGACTCATGGCTTGTAAAAGTTCAACATAGATATCGATATGATGTATATCTAAAAGTGTGTAGATGATTGATATGCATACTTATCTTTGAGGTAATAAGTTATCAGAAACTAGGAAAGTGACAATAGAACCAACAAAACAAATATAATTAAAAATCATCTTCGAGTTTTACGTGAACGTGTCAAGACATATCCATGTGTTCGAACGTAGCCTGCATGCTGTGGTTAAATACCCCAACCACATGACAAATGCATACTCATTAATTATATACCTCTGATGAAAAAATAATTATTCGAAAATTAACCATATGGATACTTTTCAATCATTTTCTGAAAAAGAAATAAAAATCAATTCAAACGCACCTAATAATATGATGTAATAGAACTGAATAATTGAGTGTTTTTGTATATTACGTATTTAGTTTGTCATTTTAGAGTTGTAAGTGATTCTATATATGGCGATATATATTTAGAATTTTTGAAGAGGTTTTGATATTTCTAAAAATTTAACCAAAAAAAGAAAGAAAAAAATTATTTTGAGAAAGACAACACTAATAATAATATATATTATTGCAAGTGCAAGGAAAGCATGTGTTAGTGGAATTACGTTGCCTTACACGTAATTACCCACCTCCTCTGTCCATGACGTTGGCTTATGCCACGTGCACTTCTTCACAATTTGTTTTTTGGGAGAAAATTAACATTTTTCAATTTTTATCTTATAAATTGTGTAAATATTAAATTATATTGATAAAAATTTAAAACTTCGCACCAACTCAACATTTCTTTCTCAAAATTAAAATAAAAGTTAAATCCAAAACATCTTTTTATAAAACAAACAAAAATACAATTTAAAAGTTTTTTTAGTTGGTTTTCTTCTTTTTTTGGTGTTTGATTAAGTTAGTAGAGTCCACGTAATAGATTTAATAAAAAAATCATATGAGTGTTGGTTACCGAATTGTAATTCGCATGTGAATTTCAATAACTTTTTCTAAAAATATGAAATGTTCATATAATATCATTATCAATTACTAAAATTGTATTGTCGTTAGAAGGTGAAACTATAGTAGAGTAGTCATTAGATACTATCCAACCAAAGAAATGTTAACATCAACTTGACAAACACGGAACATCTCAATTATTCTCAATCATTTCCATTCATTCATCAGTTCCGGTTTCTTTCAAATCAATAGTTTTAGTTAACTCACTAAACCAGTTTCTAATCAAGTTTTGTTAATTGAACCGGTTTAACAGTGAACCAGGGGTTGGCGACACTAGCGTTCTTTGGAGTTGGAGTGAATTTGGTGCTGTTCCTAACGCGCGTTTTGCAGCAAGGCAACGCAGACGCAGCGAACAACGTCAGCAAATGGACAGGAACTGTTTATATCTTCTCATTGGTCGGAGCGTTTCTTAGCGATTCTTACTGGGGTCGTTACAAGACTTGTGCTATCTTCCAAGTCATTTTTGTCATCGTAAGTAATAGCAAATAAAAAAACGTGAATCTTAATTTTACTCAAGGGTATAGCGTTTAAAGTGTAAAGTTTGAAACTTTAAACTGATTAGAACATTTCGATGTGAAAAACGCAGGGACTTTCATCGCTATCGTTATCATCCTACATGTTCTTGATCAGACCACGAGGTTGTGGGGATGAAGTCACGCCTTGCGGTACGCATTCCACCATGGAGATCACAATGTTCTACCTTTCGATCTACTTGATCGCATTTGGTTATGGTGGTTACCAACCAAACATTGCAACGTTAGGAGCGGATCAATTCGACGAGGAGCATCCTAAAGAAGGGTACTCAAAAATCGCGTTTTTCAGCTACTTCTACCTTGCTTTGAACCTCGGATCGCTCTTTTCGAACACGATCTTGGGATATTTTGAGGATGAGGGAATGTGGGCACTCGGGTTTTGGGCGTCCACTGGCTCTGCCATCTTGGCTTTGATTCTTTTCCTCGTTGGAACACCGAGATACCGATATTTCAAGCCTACGGGGAATCCTCTTTCGAGGTTTTGCCAAGTTTTGGTCGCTGCAACCAAGAAATCATCGGTGGAGGCGCCGTCAAGAGGGAGAGAGGAGATGTACGACGAAGATAAACAAGGGAAAAATGCTTCAGGAAATACCGGGAGGAGGATAGTGCATACCGATGAATTCAAGTACGTTGCCAGAGATCGCAGTTTTCGCTATATATACTTCAATGCCATGAAGTGTTCTAACATGCTTTTGTTCGAATTGCAGGTTCTTGGACAGAGCGGCGTACATTACAGCAAGAGATCTTGATGACAAGAAACAAGGCGGAGTGAATCCGTGGAGGCTTTGTCCGGTGACACAAGTTGAGGAAGTCAAGTGTATTCTTAGACTGATGCCGATTTGGCTCTGCACTATAATCTACTCGGTCGTCTTTACCCAAATGGCCTCTCTGTTTGTGGAGCAAGGTGCAGCAATGAAGACCACTGTCTCAGATTTCAAAATCCCGCCCGCAAGTATGTCCAGCTTCGACATCCTTAGCGTCGCTTTGTTCATTTTCATATACCGCAGAGTTCTCGAGCCACTAGCAACCAGATTTAAGAAAAAGGACGGATCAAAGGGAATCACCGAACTTCACAGGATGGGTATCGGGCTTGTGATTGCTATCTTAGCTATGATCGCAGCCGGGGTTGTGGAATGCTTTAGGCTTAAATTTGCAGACAAGAGTTGCACTCACTGTGATGGCTCAAGCTCATTAAGCATTTTCTGGCAGGTAATGAACACAACCCAATTCGGTCCTAAAATCAATCACTTACAGAGGAAATTCTGAGTCCTGATAATCTTCTCCTCTTTACAGGTTCCACAATACTCGCTCATCGGGGCATCAGAGGTGTTCATGTACGTGGGCCAGCTTGAGTTCTTCAACGCACAAACACCAGATGGACTAAAGAGCTTCGGGAGCGCTCTGTGTATGATGTCAATGTCGATGGGGAACTTTGTGAGTAGCTTGTTGGTGACAATGGTAGTGAAGATCTCTACAGAGGATCACATGCCTGGTTGGATTCCAAGGAACCTCAACAAGGGTCACTTGGACAGATTCTATTTCCTCTTGGCTGCGTTGACCAGCATTGACCTGGTGATATACATTGCATGTGCAAGGTGGTACAAGTGTATAAAACTAGAAGGGAAAGATGAGATGCAAGACTTGAGTGATGATGAAAATGATACCGACAGCGACGACTACGAGGAACCAATGAAGGATTCTAAAGTCTAACAAATGTGTGTTTTGTTTTTCGTTTTTTTCGGTTTTCGGCTGGTGTAACATCAAACTGATTGATAAATAAAAGGCTAAATCGGATTAGTCTTTTTCGTCGAAAAGACTGTTTTCTTTTACGGTCATGTGTTCTGTGGGTTACTCCTACTAATAAGTTGTAAGATGAGTGAGACAGAAATCCTCCATGACATATCAATTATCAAACATTTAGGTACTCAACTAAAACCAGAAAAGAAAAGAAAAAATGCTTCAATAACTTAAAATATATATGTGGTTTCACTGTGAGTGATTCAAACAATATGGATCAAAGCGTGTAAGAGAAAGAAAACTGAGTAAAGACAGAAATGTTGAAGCTCAAGAAGTAAAAACATCAACCTATCTTTATCTTACGGACTTGTAGGAGATGTGTTGATTCTTCACGCCAAATGGGTTGCGCGCCGCTTTGGACAAGAGTTACATGTTGTCCTTCCTTGAGCATATTTTCGTCCTGAGCAATATATAACAGATAAGTGTTAGCAAATATAGAGAAAATGTAGGGTTGATAGATGAGAAGGAAGGAACATGGTTAATGTACCTGTAAGAGTTTCAGAGACCGGGCATATGTATCTTCTGCATCATCAGAGAACTCCATATATATAGGCATGACACCTTGATAAAGAGCCAGCCTTTGCATTATCCTTCTCCTAAAGAAAAGAAACCAGCATATTTATTCGTCGATTAAAAGTTGCATGCATAGGACATTTTCTGAATGACAGATAAACAAACGCATACTGGTTTGTGAAGGCGAAAATTGTTGAGGACGGGCGGTAATGGCTTAGAAGCACTGCCATGGATCCAGTTCTCGTGAATACAATTATCGGTGTGCTCAGTGTATTCGCCATTATAGAAGCATGAAAAGCAAACATTTGGCCCATGTGACCCTGCAGCAAGAATGCCGATATGTACATTCACATATGACTAACGAAACATATTTAACATCTCTGATATGAGGAATGTGTGCGTACCTTGTAAGCTGTGGTGCGGATTGCTGAGGTTCTGACAGGTAGACTTGCCTCAGTTCTCAACGCCACAGTATGCATTACGTTAACAGCTTTCAGTGGAAACCTTATATCAGAGGATAAAAAAATATAAGAACATTTCAAGATCACATGGCATGTAAGTTCTATTGATGAAAAAGGTAAGGGGTTTAATTTAAAGTACGAACTTTCCGTGTGCGGTTTCACCAGAAAGCATGATTGCATCTGCACCTTCACGTACTGCAATTGCAATGTCAGAGACTTCAGCTCTTGTAGGCGTTGGATGATTAATCATACTCTCTAGCATGTTTGTGGCGACAATCACTGGTTTATGAATGTTCCTACACCTTCTGATGATCTCTTCCTAAAATTAAGGTATATCCCAATAGCAAAAGCATAAATACCAACAGAGTCTAGTGTAATGTTTCGTAAACCAAGTCTTGAATTTACCTGTAACAAGGGGACCTCTTCAATGGGAAGTTCAGCTCCAAGATCTCCACGAGCAACCATTGCCTGACAAAGCATTGATAATTATATAAGCTAAGGAAAAACTCAGGATTAAGCATCAATATTAATCCTGATCATAAAAAAGACTTTGACACCAACCCCATCACAAGCAGAAATGATAGAAGGAAGATTCTTTATAGAGTCGGCGCTTTCAATTTTCACGATCACCGATATGTCCGCACTGCAGGCTATCAAAACATTTGGAAGTTTCATTATTTTTACAGAAAATTCACCGTGCAATAGTAAGCTGAAGAAAAAAGGACACACTTACTTCTAAGATAGTTCTTCAGTTCGTGGACAACTTTAGCATCCTTAACAAAAGAGACGGCATAGAAATCAACTTGGTTGTCCACTCCGAACTTTATGTCTTCCCAATCTTTATCTGCAGTGAGTGAAAACCAGAGCATGAACATTGAAAACCATTGAATTAGAAAACCTCCTTAATGCAAGAGATTGGGAAAACTAATAGCTGATATCAACCTGTTATGGAAGGAAGAGTCGCACTCTTTCCTCGAACATTCAAGTGACGTCTAGAGTGAAGCTCTCCACCGTCAATAACTACACATTTCACCAAATTGCTCGTCTTTGATTTAACAGCTAGCGACATCATTCCACCTAATACGAAGACACAGGAAGCCATCTCTTGTTACAAATGAAATAAAACAATGACTCCAATAACCTCAAAGATACCAGTACCCTTAGACGTAGGCTCTTACCGTCCACCAAAATTATGTCCCCAACTTCAACATCGTTTACAAAATCGTCATAATTTACACTGACGGTATCCTTAAGCGAGACACCTCTCTTGATGGTGAAATTAAACTCTTGACCCTCTTGTAGGAATATCGGCTGAGGTACATCCCCGCTTCGAACCTCAGGACCCTTAACAAACATAGCATACAAATAAATAAACAAATAAGAAAACAACAGGACTTTGGTTACAAACAAACAAAAAAAAGATTTTACCTTTGTATCCAACATAATAGCAATGGCTTTGTCTACAAACTGAGAATTGTAGTCTTTAACCAGATCAATAGTTTTCTGGTGAGAAGCATGATCACCATGAGACATATTCAAACGAGCCACATTCATTCCTGCTTCCGCGAGCTTCCAAATCATTTCCCGAGAACTCGAAGAAGGTCCAATCGTACACACAATCTTAGTTTTCCTCTTGGAATCATTACTTGTTCTTGGTTCCGCCAGTTTATATGGCTCGATTGAAGAATCCAAAACCCCCTACAATGACCTTTTTGATTACAATAGAAATTTCGAATACATCGATAAACCTCACTCTCTCTCTAATGGTATCAAATCGAATCCTAACGATACTGATTCCAAACATTTCATTCGAAAGCATTTGGCTAGAGGAATCAAAACCGAACGTGACAAACAAGAAAACAAAAAAAAAACGAGCAAATACACCAATTTAGGGGGAAAAAAACGAATTTCACTCACCAAATCGAAAGAGCCATTCTCTGCATAAACCTTAACTTTCCGGTTATCCTCATTGATATTATGAATCGATCTGACGGAGAGAGACAATTGACGGTGAGCGAAACCAGACCTCACGCCGGCGCCGATCAGCGTTCGCTGGAGCGATGACGGCACAACTCCAATGTTCCTGGAGGAGGAAAGCAGAGCGCGATCCACTGTCATTCCCGTCGAGATTTGACCTATCGCCGCCATGTCACAGCACCTGAGAAGCAGAGGTATGCAGAGAGAGAGAGAGAGANTCTATTATATCATTGTTCCTCAAATGGTTTACAAAAGACCTATATATTAGATTCAAAATTTTGAATTCTTATGTTCCATATTATCATTTTAAACTCGGATATTACAAAATTTTCATAGATATCTCACTCTGCGCAAAACGTGAGTTACTACCTAGTATAATTTAAGAGAGATCTATTCACTCTTGGATTTGGAAATTCATCTTGTCTTTGAGACCTCTTGCAAAACATCTTATAGGTTGTGACATAGGTGATGGTCGGTATGCAAGCTTTCTGGTGTGATAACTGGCTGCAACAAGTCTTCTTATTGACTTTATTGGAGTCGATTGTCCACGAAAAATGGGTATTCCGCTTCAAGCTTTAGTGGCCGATGCTAGTGGAAGTAACGGTTGGAAGCTTCCTTCCATTAAACAAGGAACAATGAGATAGCAATCCTATGGAAAAACCTTCTCACCATTGAGCCTTCAAATATATCGAGACAACCGGACCAATTCCTTTGGAGTTTGGAAGGAAACATATCAACCTCCTTTTCTACTAAGAAAACTTGGGAGTTCCTTAGACTTTCAAAGCACCAGATAAATTGTTCAAGGCTGTGTGGTTTAAATGTGGTGTTCCCAAACACGCTTTTACTTTTTGGGTATCAAACCTCGACAGACTCCCTGTTAGAACTAGACTTGCTAGATGGAGTATGAACATTCCTGTTACTTGTTGCTTATGCTCCTCTCAGTCTGAAACTAGAGACCACTTGTTATTGCATTGCGAATTCTCTGCTGACCTCTGGCTCATTGTATTGAGGCGGCTAGGCCATCCGAGGCTTATCTTCTTAGATTGGTCCTCTCTTTTAAGATGGATGTTAGCTTCTTCTCCAGGCATGTCGTCCATTCTTAAGAGGCTAACTATTCAAGCAGCGGTGTTTCTTCATTGGAAAGAAAGAAACAATAGATTCCACAACAGTTTTTCACTTTCTGCTGAAGCGGTCTTCAAGCAATTGGATTGCTCTATCCGAGACACTATCCTTGCTCGTCTCCCCAAAAGACGGTGCCAAGGTCTGCTGTCTCAATGATTCTCGTTTGCCTAGCTCAATTTCTTGTAATTCATCTTAATTTCATCCTGTTTTTTTTTTCTATTTTTTGACCAAATGAAACACCTTGCTATTAAAGCACTTGTAATCAAACTCTTGTTCATTTTGGTAATATATATATATATTAACATTTTATCAACAAAAAAAATATATAAATATATATTTTAAATTTAAAATATTTAGAAATCAACGTCAATGTTTTACCTAGTTAAATACAACGAGACAAACAAAAGCGAACATATGTGCTTCACTTCTCACTTCTCAGCAATGGCAGAGAGTCAACGGTTTCTCTTCTTCCTCCTCAAGCATTCCACCACCATTACCAATAAAGATTGGCAAAATCAACTGAGCAACTTCACTAGCAGATTTATCACCGGAGAGAAACACATTAGCTCTTCCATTAAGCACAATCCAACTACATCCTGGTGTCTTCTTCACACCTTTAAACCCCATCTCTTTCCTCATCTCCTTCTCCATGTCATGCCTCCGTAAACCCGCATACACGTTGCATAGCGCCACGTGTCCCGGCGCATTAACCGGATCCAGCTCTAGCAACCGCGTCGCAGCCCTTTCCGCTACGCCTTCCGCATCTCTCTCTCTCCAGTTGAGCCCGCATAAGCCTAGCAATGCGCCATAGACCGTATGGTCTGGAGTGAAAGGCAGAGCTGAGATAAATTCCTCTGCTTCTCTTAGTTTCCCGGCTCGGCCTAAAAGGTCAATCATCGAGATATAATGCTCGATTCCAGGTTGGATCGAATGTGTTTCCTTCATCTCTTTGAATAGCTCTAAACCTCTGGTGATGAGTCCAGAGTGGCTACAAGCTGAGAGGACTGCGAGAAACGTTACAGAGTTCGGTTTCATCCCCGAATCAAGCATCTCTCTGAACAGTTTTAAAGATTTGTCTGCTAAGCCGTGATGAGATAAACCCATGATCATGGAGTTCCATGAAACTGTATCTTTCCGGACCATCTTTGAGAAAATCTCATCAGCATCGTCTATGGCTCCGCATTTTGCATACATCGAGACAAGAGAGTTTTGAAGGATGAGATCAGGATCATAGCAAGTCGTCGTCTTTGCGATCACACAGTGTAAATGCTTCCCTTGATCGAGATTCGAAGTAGCACCCGCGGAACTAAGAAGAACAGAGTAAGTCGAGTTCAACGGTTTCAGGCCATGTCTCACCATATCTGACAATAGGGATGCAGCTTCTGCAGAAAGCTCGTTTCGGACAAGACCTGAGATCATAACCGTCCATGTTACCCCGTCCTTATCGTGAAGTTTCTGAAATAGATCAAAGGCTGTTGATACATCGCCCGCGTCTAGATACCCATCGATCATCGATGTCCAAGATACTTTGTCGTGTAAGCTCTCGACTTTCTTGAACAGAGTTTGAGCTCGTTCCAAATCCCCGATATTTAGATAACCGTTGATCATAATGTTAAAAGACTGTAAATCGAAGTTTTCATCGAACAGAGATTGCGCTGAAGCGATCAAACCAGATGATGCATACATATGAACAAGACTCTTCGCCAACCTTCCATCGTGATCCACGCTTTCCCAACCGTTAGATATAACTTGTGCGTGCAATTGCTTGCCAAGACGGCGAAATCCAACACCAAGACCACCACAAGCATAAGCAAGAGAGATGAGAGTCTCCCCATTCGGTGATATCGCATCAAGATCCATCTTCATTTCAAGAAAAAGAAGCAACGCTTCTCTATAGAACTCATTCCAAGCAAACCCACTAATCATAGCGGTCCAAGAAACGACATTTCTCTCAGGCATTTCACAGAACAATCTGTAAGCTTCATCAACATCTCCGAATCGGCAATGACCATATACCATGCTCGTCCAAGTAACTACATTTCTCTCACTCATATTCTCAAACAAGAGTTTCGCTTCGTCCAATCCATCGTTCTCGATATACCCTTTAATCATAGCGTTCCACGACACAATATCTCGGCTAGGCATAGCATCAAACACCTGTTTCGCCTTCTCCACGTCCCCATTCCTAATCAGACCCGTGACCAATGTGTTCCACGAAACCACGTTTCTCTCAGGCATTTCATCGAACAACTCGATTGCATCTTCACTCCTTCCATCATCACAAAGCGCAGTGAGCATCAAAGTCCACGAAACCACGTTCTTCGGCATCTCACGGAACAATGTCCAAGCCTCGTTCAGCCTCCTGCATTTGACATAACCCGTCAACATCGCGTTGCAAGTGACGATGTTCCTCTCCGGCATAACTTCAAACAAAGCCCTTGCTTCGTCCAAGTATCCAGCTTTCGCGTACTTCGTAAGAAGCGAAGTCCAGTAGATGACACGGCTAATACTTCCTCTCTGAGGAACTCTGTCGAGCAAGTGGCGTGCATGTACGAGACCTCCTTCAGACAAGCGTCGAAGAATAAGAGCTTCTTCGTTAGAGAAACCTCGACGATGGCTTCCGTAACTAGATATCGCATTTCCAAAGAATCTACGACAGCGAATTGGAGAAATGAAAGATGGTTTCGAGAGAAAGCAATAAACTTTCTTCACACAGAGAGCTCGCATTCAAACAATTTCGCTTTCTTAATCAATCTCTATCTTTTACAAAATAGGGTTCACAGCTCACAAACCTAAAGCTTTAAGCTTCTGTATATTCCATTGACACAAATCAAAAAAGAAAAATTATTATAAATAAAGGAAAAATGAAACATTTCCGAAATAATAAATCTGTTCTGTACACCAAAAGCCAAACCAAACCATATCTTACAACCATTCATTCATACATACACTTGAAACAAAATACCCTAAACTTGTGAAAATCCAATCATATGAGTCTTGTGAGGTGTGTCGATTCGTCGCAACAAGATGTTTTCTTTTCGAAGCATCAATCGAACCGGGATGTGGTATAAAAAGGCTGAGACTTTGAGCTTGAAATGATGAATTTGCGTGTCCTTTTTAAATGTAGCTGTAATAATTGTCATTGCCATCTCCTATGCAAACATAAGACAGAATCGCGACTAGGAAGACAACGTAGGACGAGAGATCAAAGGCTAATGCGGCCCAACCGATGAGTCCGGCGTGTTTTAGAATCGAAGGTATTGCGATGCTTCCAACTGCTGATGCACCAGTCAGGAACTTGGCTGCATTGATCCAGCTGAATAAACAAAAATATGTTCATGTAAGTTGAGAGAGTTTTAAACATGTAAAGACTTGAAAAGAGGAATATGGCCTAAGATTGTTTCAAACACGTATATATGAGAAAAATAAATCCAAAGATAAACTTGACGTTTTCTGAAAATGCCAAACGCAAACAGGAGGTACACACTAAATGTAAACACAAACGATTGAGGTCTATAAAGAAATTCCGCACCTACTGTCTGACTCGCTGAATAGAGATGTACTGTCTGATCCAGCGAAGAAGAGCAAAGGCATCGGGAGAAGCACATACATTATCACTGCAGTAGAAAACCAAAAACATTTAGATTAATCGCAAGCGAGAGAGGTTAAAAGCCATCACCATTGATATAAAATTAGAGTTTTCAAGTTCATTAGAAACTTGAAAGCCAGAGGTTAAAAAGCCAAGATTCAAGTTCCAACCCATGTTGGAAGGCAAGTGAAACAACACAACTCACCACTTAGCATTGGCCACCAATTATCGAAGAGAGCACAAGCCTGGACGAAATCAGAAAAAGGGTTTTAAACACATGTTTGAATCTAAGTATAAACAGACAGTAATAAAACTTGTAATGATTTATCGGAAACCAGAATCTGCAACACGATCCCTCCTGAAACTAGGATTGCTAAGAAAGCTATCTTCCCCATATCCAAACAAGCGCGCAGGTGTCTAGGTACGTCTGCCATTAACAAGTATCCTTCCACAAGAAAGTTGAATCCTAAGAGAAAAATCAAAGGGAAAATATTCAGAGAGAGAGAAAGTTCTGAGTTTCTAATACATAAAATTAATGAGCCAATCTTCAATTAACAGAAGAACACATCAAAAGATCTGTTTTTTTTGTTGTTGTTGTTGTCTGATCCATCAACTTCAAAATCAGACCTCAATTCTACTTCTCCATTCGCAAACTAACTGCAACAAGAAATTTAATTTCCCGAAATCTCAAAGAAACACTTCGACTTTTTTTTTACCTTCTCTTGATGAAATTGGATTTCTACAAAAGAATTGCCTCTAATACTTGCCAAGCTCAACTACTTGCAATAAATTCTACGAAAAATCGGATATTACTGAATCCAACCCCAATCGCCAGAATCGATTTCAATCGCGGATCCGAACTTGATAAAAAAGCGAAAGTCAAACAACAATAGCGCCAATTTAGACGAGAATCATACCGACCAAGGTTAGATTTTACGCAGGAAAAAAAAACCTTTTTGATCAAATCTTTTCACGAACCCTTCAAATATCAGACATTACCTAATTCAATTTGTTTGTTCTGTAATATCGGAACTTCTATCAACAGTGGTCGAGCTCACCCTAATCATGGTAAACCCGCTAAAAAAAAGCATCCACGTGTCAAATCGACTTTATTATTCAATCAACACTGGTGTCAAATCAAATGGACTGCTCCGGTGAAACCAAACCGGAGACGGTTTAAATCAAGAACAAATAACTCATTAGGTCATTTTGTTTTGAAACCATCTTCATGATTACTGGTCATGTGAATCAATCATATCGAATATTTGATACAGTAAAGCAAATCCTTTTGATATAACTTGATTGTATTTGTTGGGTAAAATAAATTTCAATTATAAGACCTACAAACATAAGATCCGAATAAAGAAATAAGGTCCGAATAACATAAAATTCGAATAAAAAAAATGTTCGACCGACGTAAGGTTCAAAAAGGAAAAATTTCGACCCACATAAAGTCCAAATCTTGTAGAGAATGGAAGATTGTGAATTTGATGATCAAGTCTTCAACAACTAATCCATGTTAATGATGTTGGGTTGAGTTAAACACTTGGAATCACAAGAAAAAGTCTTTACATTAAATAGTTATTTGTTTTCTTGTGAATTCAAAAGCACTAGGGTTTTGGAGTTGTCTCCTCATATATAAACTAGAGATAGACATGAGAGAGCCGAGGAGAGCAAAGTAGCCACACAATTTAGTTAGAAGGATGAGAGAAAAACTTGTAAAAGCATAAGCTTTGGGTGGGTTTTCTCGTGTGTTATAGCGAGTGACACAAGAAGTGACACAGAGTGAGTTCTTGAGTGTGAATCACTTGTAATGTGTTCCCCTTCTAGTGGATTTCGAGCAACAGTCTTGGGGAGATGTAGCGACCCTCGTTAATGGGCGTGAACTTAAATTGTGTGTGTTTGCTCTCTTCTCCCTTCTCTTTCTCTATATACTCTGTTTTGTGCACCTTTATGTACTAGTCTCTGTAGTATGTCAACAACTGTTTCAGGTCTTGGTTTGTTGGGGTCTAAGCTCTGTAAAGGTGACGCCTTTGAGCCTCTGGATTCTCAACAGAGTGGTATCAGAGCCTAGGTTCTGTGTTTCGTGGTTCTCTCAAGCCAAGAATCATGTTTTGACAAGAAGTGAAGTGGAAGAGGTTGTTTGTCATGAAGGTTGTGTTTTATGGAAGGATAAACTCGTGGCTTAGGTGGAGATTCCAGGCATGAGTGAAGCTTTGAGGATGACTAAGATTTCAGTAGAGAAAGTCTCAGATCCAGAAGCAGAAAGAGAGAAAGAAGATCCGGATCTTAGAGAGAAAGGATATAGAGAAAGAAGGAAAGTGAAGAGAAGTGAAAAAAGTTGGATCTTTGGAAGGTTAGAGAAGTAAGGCTATTTTCCCTTGAGTTGCCACGTTCTTCTCTTTGTAGAGCTTGTTGTGGAAAGACAAGTAATGTCTCAGGAGAAGCAACAAAGCAATAGCTTTTGGAAAATGATGCAGAAGAAAAGAAGATGTTGTAAGGCACTTTCTTGGTGGAGCATCATTTCGTTTTCTCAGGTTTTTAGGAAGGTTGTAGAGACTTGAGTGTCTCAGGCTGAAACCCAAGCTATGTCTCTTGGTGAACATCATGAATCTGAGTGGAAGGAGTTTTAAGACTCATCTTGGTGAAGCATGAAGCATCTCATTCGCAGCATCTCAAACATCAAGAAGGATTGAGTAGTTGCAGGTTTTCAGTTGAAGCTGCAGGGTTTCTGATGCAGTTGCTGATGCAGCTACTGGTCTTCTGATGCAGTTGCAGGGTTACAATTACAGCTACAGGGTTTCTGGTTTGGTTGCAGGGTCTTCTGGTTCAGTTAATGGGTTTCTGGTGCAGCTACAGGTGTTCTGGTTCAGCTACAGGTTTTCTGTCACAGTTGTAGGTTTATTGTTGTAGTTACATGGTCATCTGGTGCAGTTGCAGGTTTACTGGTTCAGCTACAGGTTTTCTGTTCCAATTACAGAGTTAGTAACAAGGAGCAACATAAGAAGCAAATGAAAAACTTTGGTTATGGTGTGTATCTGAGTGTGAAATTGAGATGTGATAATGTTGGTATCATAAGGAGTGATTCATAACATAAGTTTGAATCGGATGAGGTGATTTCAAGGTTATGAAATCAGGTTGCCTCTAAGTTCTCCAAGGTATAAAATCTGGAACACAGTGAAAAGGCTGTCAGATTACTCACAAGTGGAAGTGTTGCAAGCACAAGAGAAATTTAGAGATAGAAGCAAGAAGCATATGATCAAAGATGGATGTTCTTGATCATAGCTGAAGAAGTCGGTTAAATGTTGGTGTAAATTGAAGTTCTTTCACAAGAATCAGCTGGATTTTGATTGTGTAACAGACGAGTTCAAGTTGTGTGACTCAAAGTGTGTACATCAGAATCGAAACATCGAATTCAAGACTCAAGTTATGGGACCTAATAAGTCTGATTCCGCTGCAGTCACAAGGTATTTGTGATACTCTGTATTGAAGTTTCAGGTTGCTTTAGTTCTGCATATTATTGGAATTAAAAGGTTGGTGAAACACAAAGGAGTTTGTACTGGTTTTGCTATGGATTGGCTAAGATTCAGTGATTGGTTTCATGCTGTTTTTGGGGGGTTAATTCAGTGCGGCAAAGACAGTTTCAGGTTGTGTTCAAGCTTTGGTGTTTATGGTTGTTTGAGTATCAGAAAGGCTATCACTGAGTCCAACAGAAGGAACCAGTGATAGCCTTTCTCTTCTCTTCTCTGGTATATCGACGAGACATCTTAGGATTATGATCGTGAGGGGTGATTGAAGGAGACTGGAGGAAGACTTGAGCAGGAAGTTGTCGACAAAAGGGTTGAAATCAGGAGAAAAACGGACGGAGGAGCCGTAACAAAGACGCTACACGAGCGTAAGAGAAGTGAGAGGCACTTAAAAAGGAGATCATGGAGACAAAACAGACTTAGCGTTGCAAGAACTTGGGATTAGCGAAGGAGGAAGATGACTATGTAGAATCGCCTTTCGCAAACCCTAGGAAACCGATTATGAGATATTTGAATAGAATACATTTTTTTTTGGTCTAGGTATGGTAATGCTAATGCACAAGGAAACCGATTGAGAGAGACACAAATCTTGAACGGCCAAATTCTTATTGTCCTCGGAGAATATATATATGTTCAATTACGTAGAATCCATCCTAATTAAGATTGATTTTTTTTTTTTTTGGTCCTTTTGAACAATGTCTTTAAGTATGCATAAGAAAAATGAATCTGTGTATGTACTAGTAACGGAGATTGGTTTAAACCTCATGTTCAATTTCAACAAGGTCTAAAGATATTAAGACAACTCAGCATGGAAAACCAACCCAATTTATTAAGACATGGCAAAAGTTGTACTGTCAACGAAGCTATAACCTAACAACGAATAGGTACATAATCTAGTGAAACTGCAATAAGCTTTGTAATGGTTACTTAACAAGTTGTAATGAAAACTATCCCAGAGAAAGAGAAAAGAGAGAGAGAGCGAGAGAGAAGAGAGAGAGATCTTGAAACTTGCTTGGTGGAGAGAGAATTAAGAGATGCTTTTGGAAGATGCTTGCTATGACTTTGTAAGTGATGATGCTGGGACACCCCATAATCCACAGGGACTTAAAGCTCAACAATATTCTTCTTGATAAAAATATGACTTCAAAGATGTCAGATTTTGGGATGGCAAAAATTTTGGAAAGTGGAACGACAGAAACACAGACACAGAGAGTTGCCAGAACATAGTAAGAAATCGAAACAACATTTTCTATTATCTTTAAAAACAGAATAAGATTCTGTCTTTTTGAATTTCAGTTTTTAATCTTTGTTTCATCACAGTGGCTACATGTTTGAAGAACACGCCATGTCTAATGCAATGTCGGAGAAATCCGATGTTTTTAGCTTTGGGGTGATGATCCTGTTATGATCGAAACTCCAAACTTCTGTAAATGCTTCTCTTATTGATATGTAAAGTGATAGAAGACGATTACAATGAAATCAGAATGATATCTCTTCTCTCAAAGTAAACTCTCTCTCAATCACTCCTCGATAACCTCATAACGGTCATCGCCATTGTTGCAGAGCTCATATCACTCTCAACAGAATAATCACAATCAAAGCATGGGAAAAAATTATAAAAGAAGATATCGATTCTTTATAAGCTTCCTCTTGTAACAGCAAAGCTTCTCGTCCCCTACGAGTCTTTGATCCAGTTATTTACTAACTCATCTTCCTGGTCAACTCTCTTCATTGACTTTGCCTGATCTGTATTCTTCAACCTTCTCCTATAATACGATCTGAATGGCTTATCAATACCCCGCCCAATGAGACGAAGCTTGTCCTCAAGAGCAAACTCCGGATATTGAGCAGTAAAGTCCCGAGCTTTCATCCACGTGCATTCATGAAGAGGTAAACCCAGCCACTGAATCAATACTTCAAGAAAGCCTTCTGCATCATAGCGGCTGTCCAACACCTTCTCAGGAACCAAGACAAATTCTCCAACATCAGAAAAACTTGTAGGCAGAGGTGGACCTCTAAGTTATTACCCAATACTGCCTTAATTTGTGACACATGAAAAACTTGATGAATTTTTTATGTCACCGGAAGCTTCAGCCTGTAAGCTGCCTTACCAATGCATTCCAGTATTTCAAATGGTCCATAGAACCTCGCAGCTAACTTATGACATATTCTTCGTGATACTGAGTGCTGCCTGTAGGGTCTTAATTTCAGAAAAACCATAGAACCCACATCAAACTCCACATCACGACGATTCTTATCAGCATTCCTTTTCATCGTTTGTTGAGCCTTACTTAAAGAATTTCGTATCTCCTGTATCATCGCATCTCTTTCTCTTAACTTTTCCTCCAATTCAAAATTTAGTTGAACCATCATCAAACTTGAAAAGATTAGGAGAGTCACGGCCATAGACAGTCTTGAAAGGAGTTGCTTGTAATGCCGTATGGTAAGAAGTATTATACCAATACTCTGCCCAGTGAAGATATTTAAACCAGGTTTTAGGATGTGACGAGGCAAAACATCGGAGATACATCTCTATATAACGATTCAGCACCTCAGTTTGACCATCGGTTTGAGGATGAAAGGCGGAGCTAAACTTCAAGTGAGTTCCTGCTAAACGAAAGCTTTCTTTCCAAAAAGAACTCAGGAATATCTTGTCTCTGTCAGAAACTATTGAAGCAGGATATCCATGGAGTTTAACTATCTCTGAAACAAACTTCGCAGCTGCAGCCGAGAAAGGGTGTTTCATACCGATGAAGTGTCCATATTTACTTAACCTGTCTACCACCACAAACACCACGTTAATCCCTGCTGAGGAAGGCAACCCTTCTACAAAGTCCATACTTATGCCATTCCAAATCTGAGAAGGAATCGACAGTGGTTGCAATAGTCCCGCAGGTGACAATGTAGAATACTTATGAGTTTGACAAATTGCACATTCACTCACATATTTCTGAACCATTTTCCTCATTTGTTTCCAATGAAACATCTGTTGAATCCTCTTCAAGGTTCTGAGAACCCCAGAATGACCTCCAACCAAATTATCATGAAACTCTTTAAAAATCAGAGGTATAAACTGAGAAGTGGAGGGAATCACCAATCGTTGCTTATACCACAATTTCCCTTCTATTATACGAAACCCTTTATTTATCGTATCTCAATTCAAAATCTTCTCTGATTTTTTTAATTTCGTCATCAACATCAATCTCCTTGTACAAATCTTGTAACTGCAGTACATGAGGTATAGTGATTGCCATTAGTTGCGAACTGGTAGCTTCTACCACTGGTTGCATCATTCTGGACAGCCCATCCGCAGCCTTATTATCCACTCTCGGTTTGTAAATGATGTCAAACTGATAGCCCAGTAGCCTGGTAAGCCATTTATGATATTCCAAAGACACCTCTCGTTGTTCCAGAATAAACTTCAAGCTTTTCTGATCGGTATGCACCAAGAACTTTCTACCCATCAAATAATGTCTCCATTTCTGCACATGCAACACTATTGCCATTAACTCTCTTTCATAGATAGGTTTTAACTGTTCTCTGGGTGTTAAACCATGGCTAAAATAGGCAATATGTTGTTTGTTCTGCATCAACACAGCTCCCAAACTAAACCCTGATGCATCAGTCTCCACTATAAACACCTCGTCAAAGTTTGGTAAAGATAACATTGGGGTTGTACACATTGCAGCTTTAAGATCATCAAAAGTTGTCTGAGTAATCTTTGTCCAAACAAAATTGTCCTTCTTTAAGAGCTCCGTTAAAAGTCTAGCTAACAAGCCATACCCCTTCACAAACCGACGGTAGTAACATGTTAAGCCTAAAAAACCTCTAAGCTCTTTCACTGTCTTTGGTGTGGGCCATCTCCGCATTGCATCTGTTTTAGAGGGGTCAGTTGCAACACCTGCCTTAGAAATGATGTGACCAAGATAATCAACTTGTAGCTGGCCAAACAAGCATTTCTTTCTATTGGCAAAAAGCTGTTTTTCTGCAAAAACTTTCAACACAGCTTGGAGATGTTCTTGATGCTCAGTCATAGATGAACTATAAACTAAGATGTCATCAAAAAACACTAAGACAAACTTTCGCATGAATTGCAGAAACACTTCATTCATCAAGGCTTGAAAAGTTGCTGGAGCATTTGTCATCCCAAATGGCATGACCAAAAACTCATAGTGACCTTCATGCGTCCGGAAGGCAGTCTTTTCAATATCTTGTTCCTTCATGCGAATTTGATGGTAACCTGATCGTAGATCCAACTTAGAGAATACTGTTGCTCCATGTAATTCATCTAAAAGTTGATCAATGACCGGAATGAGATATTTATCAGGAACTGTCGCTTTATTCAAAGCTCTATAATCTACACAGAACCGCCATGACTTATCTTTCTTCTTCACCAATAAGACAGGGCTGGAAAATGGACTCTTACTATGTCTGATTATCCCTGATTCCAGCATCTCTGTAACCATCTTTTCCATCACCTCCTTACTAGCATGCGGATAGCGATAAGACCTTACTGATATAGCATTTACTCTTGGTAGGAGATGAATTGCATGTTCTTTGCCTCTTATCGGAGGTAGGCCTGTTGGAACATCAAAGACAGATTTAAATTGTTCTAATACCACTTCAATCTCCCTTGGAATTTCCTATTTCCCATCTTTTAACACCATTTGATTAGCAAACTCCAGAATAACCCCTTTACTATGCACAACAAACGGCGTCGACATAGATTTCAAGGACAATTTTATTCTATGCAACTCAGGTTCTCCTTTAATGGACACCATCTTCCCATTATGATTGAAAGCTAACTCATGTAATTCCCAATCCACCAAGCACTTTCCCAAAGTTCTTAACCACTGTACCCCCAATATAATATCAGCTCCTCCCAACTCTAGGGCAATAAAATCATTCACAAAATCCAATCCTTGAATGTGAAAATCCACACGTTTACAGAATCCCAATGCTTCAACCGTTACTCATGTTCCCAACAGAATTTGAGGTTTCTTATTCCTTTGAATCTCCAATTCAGCTTTACCCACAATCTGAGGATCCACAAAGTTATGTGTTGCACCACTATCAATCATAATAACCACACTGAATTTCCCAATTCTTCCTCTTATCTTGGTTGTGGTAGGAAAATCAATGCCTAAGAAAGCATTCAAGGATAGTTCCATCATCTCGTGGACCTGTTCTTCTTCTTCCTCCACTACTTCCACCATATTTTCATCAAGCACCTCCATCTCATAACCATTTACTACTGTTAGTACTCTTAACTCTCGATTAGGACACTGAGCCTCATGAGATCTTGACCATTTCGCTGAGCATTTAAAACAGAGTCCCAATCTTCGTTTTTCATCTAATTCAGAATCCGAAAACCTTTGTCTTGGTCTGACAGTTGAGTCTGATTGATGTATTTTGCCAGCTTGTCATGTATCCATCAATGTTGCTTTGTTATCAAACTTCTGATTTCTAATCCCTCCATTATTTCTCTGCGAATTATAGACTGAAGAACTTTGAAATGGTGTGAATGCTGGTGACTTCTGTCTGTAATCCATATGTGGTGCACCTCCCAGGACTTTACAGAAAGCACTCTTCTCCATCTTCATTACTGCTGCAATTTTTTTCTTTAGCCCCACTGGTTCCTTCAACTTCAATACCTCTTGCATCTCTGGTTTCAAACCATTAAAGAAAACGTGTTCCAAGTTCTTATCATCTACACCATCAACTTGATTTGACAATTCTTGAAACTCATTGACATAATCCGCTACTGATGATGTTTGTTTAATGTTGAATAGCCTCTTCCCCGGATCATCCTCCATGGATTGACCGTATCTATCCAGCATCCTTTTCTGAAACTCAATCCAACTGACGAAAGGTTCTCTATCACATTCCCAATTAAACCAACTCAATGCTGAACCTTCTAAACTCAGAGAAACCATTTCCAACTTTTCATTGTCTGTTTCATACTGAGCCGCTCTGAAAAATTTCTCAGCTCTAGCTATCCACCCAAACGGAAGTGTTCCGTCGAATATCGGCATCTCCACCTTTCGCAACATACTCCCTCTAGTAGCTAAGGCATTCTTAATTCCCCGATAACCTAACTGAGCAACTTCCTGATTCGGTTCCGAGGTATAAGAATTTACTGATTTGGCGCTACAGATTAGGTCGCAATGCCTTTAACCTTCAATCCGCGAAAAGAATTAGCCTCTATACGAGCTAATGTCTGAGAGAGGAGTTCTAATTGTTTATCGATCAACGCGAAGCGTACTGTTGTTTCCTTATTCGCCGTCGTCAACTCTGTATTTGCCTTCGTCAAGAGTTCCCATCCTCCTTTGACGATCGCAACCTCCTGATGTAATTCTTCCATCGATCCGTGCATTTTCTTTACTGTAAACTCCAAATCCTCCATTGTTGTATCTTCGCGAAGCTTCGACCAACTCACCGCACAAATTTGTTATGATCGAAACTCCAAACTTCTGTAAATGCTTCTCTTATTGATATGTAAAGTGATAGAAGACGATTACAATAAAATCAGAATGATATCTCTTCTCTCAAAGTAAACTCTCTCTCAATCACTCCTCGATAACCTCATAACGGTCATCGCCATTGTTGCAGAGCTCATATCACTCTCAACAGAATAATCACAATCAAAGCATGGGAAAAATGATAAAAGAAGATATCGATTTTGTATAAGCTTCCTCTTGTAACATCAAAGCCTGTTGTCCCTTACGAGTCTTTGCTCCAGTTATTTACTAACTCATTTTCCTGGTCAACTTTGTCCATTGACTTTGCCTGATCTGTATTCTTCAACCTTCTCCTATAATACGATCTGAATGGCTTATCAGATCCTTGAGATCATTACCAGGCAACAAATTGCCAAGTTTTGTACCTCACACATTGGCGACAGCCTTCTGATCAGCTTTGTAAGATTACCCAACGTTGAGAAGAAGAAGAAGATAAGAAGAAGAAGAAGATAAGAAGAAGAAAAAACTTGGATTAGTTAACCAACGTTGCTCCAGTTTTGTTTTTTGAATTACCGAGGTTCTGGGCCCGTAGGCCCGTAGGCCCGTGATAGGTGAGGTACAAAACTTGGAGACAGTAATATTTACCTTTTAAACGCCTAATGATTTGCTGGTATTCCTTTCTCTGGGACCTAGAACCAGTGACAATAAAAAAAACTTGGGCTCCTGTTCTTGGTCATGTAAGACTTTTCTACTAGCCAAGGGTTTAGAAGTGAGCTGCTTTTAGCTGACTTTGCAGCTTCCTTTTTTGTTAATGGCTTTTCTCTCTACCAGACTTATTATCCACTGCAATGTTCTCCTTCTCTTATGCAGAGTTATCCCCTATTGGAGTTTCGAAAGAGAAGCTTGAATAAGCAAAACGCAGATGGAAATAGCGTTTAATACGACTGCGTTTTGGAAGTTTTACCTTCATTTTTATATATTTGGCTGGTGATTGCGTTGTAGAGGAAGCGTTTACATTTATGGGCTTAGAGGTCAAAAAGACAGTAAACCGTCATGATTTTTATTGTAACTTATGGACTATAATTTTTTTTTTTAATTACCAATTACTATGTTCGATCTCGTATATATATAATATCATATTACTTTAAAACTTGAGAAATGTTTACTCATCGTTCTTAAGAGGTTCTTAAAAATTATTTAGAATATATTTACTAATATTTAGGAAGAAATTCCTAACAAAAAGTTTAACATGTTTCTGAAAAACAAAAATCGAATATAAAAAATTTTGAAAACAAAAAACTTTTCAACAATAGAGGATTAAAAAAATTCTCAAAAAATTAACCATACTTTTCGACACTAAACTGAGTAAACTCTCTTCCGACCATATATTTTAATTGGTTCATGTTATTTTTTAATTTTAGCTAATGCCATAAATAGAATATCTAATAAGTATAAATACTACACAAAAATATTATAAATACTACACACTAATGATCTTCGTCAATTATCTTCCATAAAAAATGATTTATTCCATAGTTTTTATGTTAGTTACGATTATGTATTTTGGGTTGAATGAAGCTGCTACTTGCAACTCAACTCGTATAGAAATTAGTAACCAACTCGATCGTGGTATTCCACTCCATTTTCGTTGTCATATCGTAAAGCTACCATATGAAACTATAAGAAACTTCGATTCAGGAGATCAGGTTTTAAAAAACTTCAAGCATTGGTATTTTAAGTTTTGCAATCCTCCTAATAAAAAATTAACTTTCACATTAAAATGTGATTTACACTTTCGGGATGGAAAAGAGTACTTTTTTAATGGCCTTGGAGTATATATAGCAAACAGCATAAACAATAGTGGTAAGATGATAATACGTCGATGGATTGCCAAAAATGATGCAATTCACAGATCATCAGATGATATTAATGGACCGGTGTACCCACTTTACAGATGGCAAACGAGGATATAAGGTAATTTTCCTAATATTTATTAATTTTTATGTAAGTTGATTTTTTTGTTAGCGTTTTATGAATTAATTCTTAAGAGCTACTATTTGTGTTATAATATATAGTAAAGTATAAAATATGAATTTATTTAATATTTACATATATTGTTATAATGTTTTAAATAATAGTAAAAAATATTTTATATTAATTCTCTTTTTAAGAGATATGTCTACATTATAAGTTTTTTGTTGTTTTTCTTTTTAATTCTTTATCTTATTATTCTTTGTTTTCTGCAGCCCTAAAAAATGTTATAACCATAACAACGTTTCAAGAGAAAGCGAATTTAAAATATGGGAGATGAAATGTTAGTAATGGTATTGCCTTATTGATATCGTTTTTATGTCTATCGTTTTTTGGAGTTTGATTGGTAAAAATTTTAAAAGATCATTATGTTTATTCATCACCCAATCAATTTTTGTTATTAAAGCATTGCTTTCTAAATAATATTTTCCTCTATATTTTCATATAGAGCTTTTTACAAAGCGTAAAATTAACTAATTTAAAATAATTTTATTTAACAAATGTATTTTGTTAAATAACAATAAAAACTATGTTTATATTAAAGTATAAATTTATAACTAATATGTACCATTAGTTTATTTTTTCTATTATATTTAAATAATATAATACTGAAATCATAATTTAATAAGTATAAATACTACACACTAATGATCTTCTTCAATCTTCCTAAAAAAAAAAAGAATCATTCCATAGTTTTTATGTTAGTTATGATTATGTATTTTGGGTTGAATGAAGTTGTTTGCAAATCAACTCGTTTCGTAGTTAGTAACCAACTCAGTCGTGGTATTCCTCTCCATTATCATTGTCGTGTCTTGAATGACAAGCTACCGACGACACTTGTAAGAAACTTCGATTCAGGAGACCAGATTTTAAAAAACTTCAATGATTGGTATTTTAAGTTTTGCAATCCTCCTGATAAAACAGTAGTAAGGTTAACATAGGAATGTGATTTACGCTTTCGGGATGCAAATGAGTTTTTTTTTAATGGCCTTCAGGTAAAAACAACAATCAACGGAACCGATGGTAATATGATATGTCAATGGATTGCCAAAACCGATGTAATTTACACCTCAAGAAATAATGGAAGGTTACCTAGATATAGACTTTTCCTTTTCCTAAAATTTACTAATAATTATGTATGCTGATTTTTTATTTTGCGTCATATGAACTAATTCATAAGATCTACTATTTGTGTTATAATATATGGAAAAATTGGAAATAAATGATAGTTTTTCTTCATTTTTATTCATTTACACATTTCCAAATCATTCTCGATGACTTAAGCTTTATATTAATGTAAATCCAAGTATATCTTTTTAGGTTATTAATTATTTTTTTAAAATATAATTATTATCATAAATAATTATGAAATCTATAATTTTAATCCCATTAACCAAAGAAATCTCAAAATCTCTTTTTCAGTTTTTTTTTTCGATTTCCCTTGAATCTTCTTTCTTTTCTTATATCTTCTCTTAAATTTGTCTTGCCTTCTCTGGCTCCTCCCGTTCTTCTTCGTTTTTTCCATTACTAACCAAAACACTAGGTAGATAACTGAATTTCACATCAACCATACTCGTTTCTACTATGTATTATTCGGAAACTATCATCTTTAGTTCTTCAAGAGTAGTAAGGGATTCCAAAGTAAATAATCTACCATGGTTTTCTTGATCAACAATAAATCTCCATTCGTTGTTGCCAGAAGATCTCCAAACACCACACGTCACGTAAATCTCCAGCATACTTATATGTGATACAAAAAAAATCGATGAAAATTAAAAAAAAAAAGAATTCACACATATCAATTTGTGGTAAAGCAAAGAACAAATTCGATAAACTCACCAGAACACATTTGAAATGTATCCAATACTTTGCAGAGATGTGAAAAAAGAAGAAACATAGAAAAAAGGGAAGAAGACGGCGTGGAGAAACAGAGATAAAAGTGGAGATCATGATTCTCTTATTTTCCGCAGAAGACACGTTCTAAAACTCGCAAAACATTACATTATGCAGAAAATGTATTCTATGCCTTCGTAGAACACATAGAACCCGTAGAATACATGTTCTACAATTTGCAGAACATTTAGATTAGACAGAATATGTATTATGAAACTCGCAGAACGTAACGAGATTGTAGAATATGTATTCTACCATCCGTAGAACAGATCAAAAAATATTTTTTAAATATTTTTTCTTACGTTTTTGGAATTATCTAAAATTTCTGTTTCTTTAAATATATTTATTTTCCTTTTTAATAATTAAATTGGTATTAAAAACAATTTTTAAAAACAAATTAGATATTAAAATATATGATTTTAGGGGTAGTTTTGTCAAAATTGTGCCTACAAAATTAAAGGTGTAGATGGACAAAAGTGTAGAAAAAGTATCATTTATTTCTAATTCTCCCATAATATATAGCAAAGTATAAAATATGAATTTATTTAATATATACATATATTGTTATAATATTTTCAATAATAGTACAATTTTATATTAATTATCTTTTTAAGAAATATGTCTAAATTATAAGCTTTTTGTTTGATTTAATAAAAAATTTTAATTCTTTAATCTTCTTTATATTATTATTAACTGTTTTCTGCAACCCAAAACAATGTTAATTATAAACATAACAATGTTACAAGACAAAGCGAATTTAAAATATGAGAGATGAAATGTTGGTAATGGTATTGCCTTATTGATATCGCTTTTATGTCTACCGTTTTGCAGCTTCATTTGTAAAAAAATTAAAAAACCATTAAGTTTTTATCACCCAATCAAGTTTTGTTAACAAAACATTGCTTTCTAAATAATATGGGTAAACGTCCTATTTCTCCCCGGAAAAGTATTACATAGTAACATATCCACACAAAGTTTCACTCTCGTCTTACGTCTCCCTATTTTGAAAGTTACAAACTTCTTTCTCCCTAATCGGATAGTTCAAAACATATTTACCCACATAATAAAAGTTTGAAACTAATAACCACCCAAACCATGATTTAATTCGGTTTATTGTTAACCAAATAAAATTTAACCATTTAAAAACCAACATAAATTGGCTTACGACCCGATTTAAACTGGTTAACCAGAATTAGATCCGAAAATAATTCCGGTTTTTCTTTCTCTTCTCTCCTCAATTATTTTCTCTCTCTTTCGAACCTTCCTTCCTCTTCATCTTCAATCGGCGCGGAGAGATGGCTTCTTCATCTTCAATCATGGGCAGAGAGTAATGTCTTTCCCTGGTTCCTCTCTGGGCAGAGAGTAATGTATTTCCTTGGTTCCTCTGATGATGGGCCTTCTTCAAGGTTGTGGGAAGAGGTGTCCTGGACGTAGGGATGATCGGAGATGGTTTCTCTGTGGAGGTGAGGAGGAAATCGACACGGCTATGCTCGGGTTCTGATCTGCTGTGGAGCTTTCGGGTGGTAATTGAAGAGGCGAGGGTTGAATTTCGCTGAATCATTGAATTTCGGAAGACGACGATGGCGGTGTAGTCGGCGGTCTCTACTTAGATTGTTGCTATGGGGTTTCTGATATGGGGATCTCCACAATTGCCAGCTTTTGACAATTTTCCTCGTTAAAAAATTGTAACTTCGAAAGCTTTTTACCTTCCATCTCCCCTTTTCGTTCTATAAGAATGTGAATCAATTCAATCTCTAAAAGCACTGTGCAAAGCTTTAAAGCTTTAATCGGTAACTCCAACACATAGTCAAATTAAAAAGTGAAGGTTTGAATCTGAATTCTCCAGAATTAATTGGACGTATTCGCCAAACATTTTTTGTTTTTTTTGGTTAAATTTGCCTAACATTTCGTCCAGGTTGAACAAGAAAAGGAATCCAGAGATATAAAAAAACGAGAAAATAACTAACGGAAGTTCTTCCTGGTTTGGGTTCGGATTGAGAAAATAATTTAGGGTTCGTCGAACAGATTTGGAGATTTTAAGATTTCAACTGGATTTGAATCACGTTGGGTCGGGTTTATGGATCGAATTACAGTTCGGGTCAAGTTTTTAATTTGGTTTGGTATTCAGTATAAGTGGTTTCGTATCTGGTTTAGATCATAAACCATTAAAATCAACAATTATGTGTAAATATGTTTCGAACTTTCACATTATGGGCAAATACGTTTTTAACTTTTAAAATAGGGGGACGTGAGACGAGGGTGAAAGTTCGTGTGGATATGCTACTATGTAATACTTTTCGATGGGGAAATAGGTTGTTTACCCAAATAATATTTTCCTCTATATTTATAACTAATAAGTACCATTAGTTTATTTTTCTATTATATTTAAATAATATAATATTGAAATCATAATTTAATAAATATGATATAAATGTGACAAAAGTATACAAGTTTATACTAAAAATATAAATATAGTTATAGTGCATATGAATAATGCGTATGAATAAATATATGAAATATGTTCTTCAATAAATATATCTAATCGATGATAACTCTACTAATCACTTAAAATATGTACATTAATAAGAACATATAGCATGTCAAAAAAAAAATTAGAACATATAGCTTCAATAACATACTCATCTTTTTCTGTTTTGCCCCGAAATCACTCAACCTTTTTTTTGTGTGTCCTATTTTTCTAATTTTTAAACATTCAAACTATAGTCTTTTATTGATTGTTTATTGACTTAAGCCTTGCTGAATTTTTTGAAAAACACCCCTTCATCTATCTTCTCGATTTCAACGCTTTTATTTGTTTTACAGAAACATTATTTTTTTTAAGAGAAAAAATGCTTAAAAATACCTCAACTATTTAATTTTTGCCAGAAACCCACACAAACTTTTTACGTTGTCAGAAACCCACACAAACTATTTTTTTGATCCATAAAAAAACCCAAAGTTTTTAAAATTCCATTTCCCCCCCTCTGATTTCACGTCCGTTAACGGGTAAACAGAATCGATTAACTGCGTTAAAATTTCCGTAACGTTGTTAACTGATTGTAAAATTACAATTCTACCCAATGCTCAATAAGAACAAACCCTAATTTCCCCCCCTAATTTTTCCCCCCTTCTCTCTGTCTTCTTCTCAAGATCGATAGTTTTTCTGCAGTCATGGAACAAAACCAAAATTCTGGGTCGAAACAGTGAGTGTTGTGTTATCGAATACTGTTAAGAGCAAATCAAGAAGATGAGGTATGTGTTCTGAAACTTCGATTTTGTTTTAGGATTTCGATGGGTTTAGGCGTAATTCGAGCTTCTTTTTTTGGGGTAAATCGATTTTGGAATTCGTTGTTGCTTTAAGTGTCATTTTACTCTTAATGCAGTGAGACTTTTAAAGCCGATATACATTATGGAGGCGAAGTTTCTTTCGAAGAAAAGGGCAAAATTTTTTGCTACAATGGAGGTTTCGTGGAGAAAGACATGGTCATGGATCCTGATTATATGACGTGGTCGATATTTGATGAATTCTGCCAAGAAAAAGGAGTATATGGGTTAGTTGAAAAAGTGTGGTACAAGCTGAGAGACGAGGATATACGTGCATCAAGACTGATTTGTGAAGACAAGGATGCTGAGATTAGGCAGATGTGTGTTGAAGCTATGACCACAGGTGAAGTTGATGTGTACATTCTTCAAGGAGAATCTGATAAAGCTCAACAAGAAGAATCAGATAGTGAACATTCTGTTGGTGGTGATAATCTAGAGAAAGACGTTGTTCAAGATCAAGCTGAAGATCCGATAGAAGAAGTAGGTCTTGGTGATAGCAGATTAGTGTCTTTTTTTGATGAAGTCTACAATGAAGAAACTGATTTGGGGAATGATAATGAGGCTGAAGCAGATGTAAATGCTGGTCAAGGGAATGCTAATGATGGCGAAGCAGATGTAAATTCTGGTTCTGGGAATGGTAACGAGGCTGAAGCAAATTCTAGTGAAGGGAATGATGAAGTAGATGAGTTAGAATTCGAGAGACAGTGCGTAGATGCTGAGCATCCTGATCCTGCTGTCGACATTGATGATGAATGGGAAGCTTTCAACTTGCAGGAAAAGCAGATATCCGTAAGCAATTACTCGAAAGATAAGCCTCCTTATATGTGGTTAAAGCAGACATTCTACAGTGGAGAATAGTTCAAAGAACAACTCTTGAGGTATGTGTTGAAAACAAACTACGATGTGATCTTACGTAGATGGGAGCAGAAAAAGTTTGCAGCTGTTTACAGAAATGAGAAATGTAGTTGGAGGATTTATTGCTCTTTTGAGAAGTCTAAACACAAGTGGATGGTGAAAACCTATTATGATGAGCACAATCATTCAAAGAATTCGAAAGCTAGGATGCTGAAACAAGCGGTCGTTGGGGGTTTATTCAAAGAAGAAGCAAGAAGAAGACCTGGGTTGAAATGGACTGATATAAAAGATGAGATCATGATGAGGTATAATCTNTTATAATTGTTTTTTTTTGTAATCATAAGTTTAATAATAATATCTTCTATCTTATCCACAAAAAATCTCTCTCCCTTTCTCTCTCTTGTTCTTGGTTGATCTAGCTTAATCAAAGCTTAATCAACACAAAAATCAACAGAAGGAACAGTTTGCTAAGCTTTGGGATTATGATGCTGAGCTGCAGCGCTCTAATGAGAGAATAAGTACAGAGATTGTAACAATTCCTCAGGATGATGGTTCTCAAAGGTTTGACAAGATCTACATTTGTTTTGAGGCGTTAAGGAATACATGGAAATCTTGTTGTCGGCCAATTATTGGTCTTGATGGAGCCTTCCTGAAATGGGAATTGAAAGGTGAGATATTAGCAGCTGTAGGAAGGGATGCAGATAACAGGATTTACCCTATAGCGTGGGCAATAGTCAGGGTAGAGGATAATGATTCATGAGGCTGGTTTGTTAAGAAGTTGAAGTCTGATTTGGATTTGGGGTTAGGTTATGGCTTCACCATCATCTCGGACAAGCAAAAATGACTGATAAATGCCGTTGCAGATGTTCTACCAAATGCAGAGCACATACATTGTGCTAGACACATTTTTGCAAACTGGAAGAAGGTGTATGGTCAATACTAGTATGAAGCGTATTTCTGGGCCATTGCATTCAGTGGTTGTGAGGGAGATCATCGTTACAACATGGAGGCTTTGAAGAAATATGATCCACTAGCACATGAAGACTTGGAGAAAATCGAACCAAAGTGTTGGTGTAGAGCTTTCTTTCAAAGTCATGCAGCTTGTGATGATGTCTGCAACAACTTATCAGAAAGCTTCAATAGAACAATCAAAGAATCCAGGAAGATGCCGGTGATTAACATGTTGGAGGATATTAGGAGGCAAACAATGAAGCGTATATCTAGGAGGATTGAGAAGGCAAATAAGTGTGTCACTAAGTTTGCACCATACGCTATGGAGATTTTGGAGGCAAACCGCAAGTTGAGTAAGCTATGTTCAGTGATTAAAAGCGGTGAGAATCTATTTGAGGTTGTTCAGGGTCGTGATAGCTTCACAGTGAATCTCGCATACAGGCATTGTGCTTGTAACCAGTGGAACATCACAGGAATTCCATGTCCTCATGCTATTTATGTGCTAACTGAAAATAACTGTGACCCAGAACTAGGGCTGGGCAAATTATCCGGATCCGAAAATCCGAACCGGTACCGAACCGAAAATATCCGAACCGAACCCGATCCGAATTTTTAAAATACCCGATCGGATCCTAAATTCCAATACCCGAAGAACCGAACCCGAATCGATACCGAACCGAGAACCGAATGGGTACCCGAAATACCCGAAGTGTAATTATATACCCAAATATATTAATTATATTTAGACTTTATATAATCTAAATACACAAAATTATAACTATAAACCCGAATATATATTATTATTTTTTTGGTATTTCGGGTATCTTAGGTATATTTTCGATATTATGGGTATATCGAATACAACTATTTTGTTTTTTTCTGAAATTTTTGGGTATTTTGGATATTTTTGGTTTGGAAGTATTATTGAAATGAATATTCATGTTTTTGTGTTTTTTTCTCGAATTTTGGGTTATTCGGATATTTTAGATACTTTTGGATACTTTTGGATACTTTCGGATCCGGATCCGAACATACCCGAAAAATTCCGGATCTTAAAAAAAATACCCGATCCGATCCGAACCCGAACCGAACCCGATCCGAATTTTTAAAATACCCGATCGGTACCTAAATCCCTAAACCCGAAATACCCGAAACCCGAAATACCCGACCCAAACTCGATCCGAAGATCCGAACGCCCACCCCTACCCAGAACTGTAAGTGGATCTTTCATTTATGTTAATACCTTGTATCTCCATTTGTATGAGCTAACCCTCTTCTATTTTACAGCAGGTACGTGGATGAACATTTCTTGACAACCAAATGGCAATCCAATTACAGAGACAACATTGCACCTGTAAATGGAGAGAGACTATGGGAGAGGACTGGAAAAGCAGCTATTCAAATTCCGGATAAAAGAAAACCAAGAGGGCGTCCAAAGAAGTATGCAAGGATAAAAGAGCCACATGAGTCTTCATCAAATCCAAATAAAGTCACTAGGGATGGAAGAACCGTGACATGTTCTAATTGTCACAGGACTGGTCATAACAAAGGGACTTGTACTTCAGGAGCTGTCCAAATATGTCCTCCACGAAAACGGGGAAGACCTCGAAAGGCTCAAGTACGTATTGTTTGTACAAAATTGTTTGTTTGTTTGAGCTTATTTGTTTAATCATATTTGTCTATTGATTTGGTTATAGGATGATGATCCATGGAGTATACACAATGCACCTAAAAGGTACAAGGCAGCTCAGAGCCAATCCACACCCACGGTTGCTGCAAGCCAATCAACACCAAATGATGCACCTGCAACTGCTCCACCTGGAACTTCTACTGGTGGCAGGGGTCGTGGCAGGGGTCGTGGCAGGGGTCGTGGAACTGAACCGTCAGCTCCTAGACAACCAGTATGTTTCATGTCTCCTTGGACTAACCAAGTCTTCGACGTTTGGCGACCTGAAAACCCTTAGGATCATGCTTCAAGTTTTTTTTTAACCCTTATGAACGTATCAGATGTATTTTGGTGGCTTGTTATGGTTTTATGAACTTATCAGGTGGATCCTTGTTTGTTTTTACAAAACATATCGGCTGTATTTTGGTGGACACAAAACCAAAACAACTTTTTCATTGCCGTAAACAACTAACATCACAAATTCAAACCAAAACAGGATACAAAACAGGATACAAAACCAAAACAACTAACATCACAAATTCAAACCAAAGTGCTTCAAACTACTTTTTCATTGCAAGGAACATCCCTACCACGGTAATGAAACCTCCCCATGAGAAAACAATGAACTGGCGCATCAACTTTTCCCTCTCTTTCGATACCATGACTTCATATTCAAGCTTTTTCTTCTCTTCTTCGATCCATAAATTTGAATTCGCAGTTGTTGAATCACCTGTTACTGTCCCGCTCGTGATTTCGTTATTAAGTGCTTGTAGAGATTCCTTAATTACCTTGATTTCTTCTTTCTGATGACGAATCTCATCCCGCGCCTCCAGTAAGCTCACCATCTGCCAGCCATGTGGCTTTTCTTCATCAGCCCAGGAAACGAAACCATGTGCACCACATTTGAAAAATCTTCTCCCCGGATTTGCATTCGTCCATGCTTTCAAAATTGTTGTCGATCTCCCACACTTACAGACAGGACCACATTGCGTCTGCTTGTTGCTCGAAACTGACCCAGAATTTTGGTTTTCTTCCATTGCTGCAGATGCTTTCGATCTTGAGAAGAAGACTTTCGATCTTGAGAAGAAGACAGAGAGAAGGGGGAAAAAATTAGGGTTTGTTCTTATTGAACATTGGGTAGAATTGTAATTTTACAATCAGTTAACAACGTTACGGAAATTTTAACGCAGTTAATCGATTCCGTTTACCCGTTAACGGAAGTGAAATCAGAGGGGGGGAAATGGAATTTTAAAAACTTTGGGTTTTATGGATCAAAAAAATAGTTTGTGTGGGTTTCTGACAACGCAAAAAGTTTGTGTGGGTTTCTGGCAAAAATTAAATAGTTGAGGTATTTTTAAGCATTTTTCCCTTTTTTTTAAAGACGGAAAATTTCCGAAACTTTTTTTAAATGTTTTTTACTACTATTAGTTATAATAACTGAGTAAACGATCTATTTCTCCCTGAGAAATTCCATATAATAACAGATCTCCCCAGAATTTGAGTCTAGTTCTATTTCCCCACCTAATCAAAGTTCGAATCCTATTTCTCCACGAAATTAAAGTTCCAAACCTATTTGCCCACGAAATCAAAGTTCGAAACCTATTTCCCCACGTAGGACGATTTGATTCGATTTACTGTATACCAATTAAATATAAACCGAAAAAACCAAAATTAAACCAATTAAGATCCGATTCAACCTCAAAACCGGATTACAACCCGAATCAACACCTAAACCCAATTATAATCTCCCAAACCAAAAATTTCTTGATCAAAAAAAAAAAAAATTCACTCTCACGACAACTCAATCGCCATCTTCAATTGCCTTGTTAATGGAGAAAACACACAGATCGAGCCGTTAGAACCAAACCTTAGCCCATAAGAAGAAGCTTTACTATAAAGCTAAAGAGCAATCGACTTTCGGAGGTCGAAGAAGCATTCTCATCGTTTCGAGATACCCGACGGTTCAGGTGAATGTCACGGCGGTTCTGGTGAATCTCTCGCTTGAGAAATCGAACAAAGTGAAGATCGTACGGTCAGAAATCGTTCCTCCGTTGATCGACGTTTTCAAATGCGGTTCGTCGGAAGCGCATGAACATTCCGCCGGAGAGATTTTCAGTCTAGCTCTCGAAGACGAGAACAAGACGGCGATCGGAGTTCTCGGAGCTTTAGAGCCGCTGCTTCATCTGATCCGAGTCGGGACTGAGTTGACTCGGCATGACTCGGCTCTTTCTCTGTATCATCTCTCTCTTGTATAGAGCAATCGAGGGAAGTTCGTTAAACTCGGAGCTGTTCAGATGCTTCTAAACATTTCAAAATTGGGTCAGACGATGAATCGGGTTTTGCTGATTCTCTTTCTCTTCGATTTCTTCTTTGATTTTTCAGATTTCTCGGGCTTTTCGGATTCAGATTTACGCTTCTTAGAGATGTTCTTTCTTCTCTTCCACCTTGCGTCGCTTCCTCTCCTTCTTCTCTTTCTTATCCTTCTTCCGATCTTCTCTATCTTTCACCATTGTTGAGAGAAAAATCTAAGAAATTAACAAAAATCCAGGATTGAAAGAAATTAAGAAGTCTCAGAAATTCAAAAACCAAAAATTATGAAATTTCAGAAATTCTATAAACTATCGACGTCAGGTGAGAGACCGCAGGAGGAGAAAAAAAAATCGGGTGAAATAAAAAATTGGGTCGGGTCATTACCGGGTCGGGTTTTTGATTTGGTTTTAGTTGTAATCCAATTTTAATTCGGTTTAAGATTTGGTTTGCTCGGTTTATATTTGGTTTATAACGTTAACCAATATAACCGATATATGGGAACAAATATGTTTGAAACTTTGATTTCGTGGGGAAATAGGATTCGAATTTTGATTAGGTGGGGAAATAGAACTAGACTCAAATTCTGAGGGGATATGTTATTATATGGAATCTCTCAGGGGAAATAGATATTATTTTAACAATATTGAGAATATCGAGATGACTCGATTTTTGGATATTGACAAGACCCATTTAGAGATATTTGCGCAGGAAGTCACTTTATTCAAGTTTCAATTGTATTGAAACACTTTCCAATTCTATAAAAACAAGTTAACACTTTCTCATGCCAAATGAAGATTTTGCATCTGTTTCTTATTGGTTCGTGTATTGTATATTGTTGAGACGCGATACTGTACATGGATACGATTGTAAAGTTAATGTATGTACAATACAGAAAGTGTATAAATTTTTGCACCATTTAGAAAGTGCTACTATCTTCTATAACATTTTAAAACTTGACCGTACATGCAAGATTCCCACTCATCTATATATAAAGGAGAATGTTCTCTTTTCTTAGGCTGCCACCTCATATATTCATACTCTATATTTGTGATACCTCATCACTCACTTAGTTTCAATTCATTTGTTAATTTTATGTTATATATTTAATTTATTATGTTTTGTGTTATTATACTTAAATGCTCATAATAATTACCATCAACTAATATTAATATAATAGTTTTTCCTGAAATTTGAAAAAAATATTATTTGAAGAAAAGATAAATAATATATTAGTGATCTAAAGAAAATCCAATTTAATAAGTTTAATGGTATCAATTTATTTATATAGTATAAGAAATAAAATATAGAGTTTAGTTGTTATAAATTATGGATTAAACTTTTTCTAAATAAAATCCAACAAATGTTGTCAAATATATTATTTGAAACAATCAATAAGGATTAGTTTCAAATAAAATGTATAAAAAAATTAAAATCAATTGCTTAAAAGTTAAAACATTTATAATTAGAAAAATAAATATTAATTAATTGTTGTTAAAGACAAATTTTTGGGATATGTCAATTGATTTTAAGTGAGTTAGAAATTAGTGTTCGGGCATGGGGACGAGGATTCATCCAACAAAGGAATACTTGCATGAGTTTTCAGAAGCTCGAATGGCAACTCTTAGTCTTTGATGGGTATGCAAAAATGCTTGTCATGATAGGCAAACTGTGGTATCCAAAAATGATAACATTTTCAACATTTTCAAGTCAATCACTAAGAGGATGGATGATTAAAATATTCGCCAAATTCTCCAATGCTCAAGTCAGAATAACGACATCGAAACTCGCAAGAAAAGGGAAAATATAGTGAATGTTAGATTTATATCAGGGCAAAATGTGTTTTGTGGTTCAATTTACCGCGTTGATGAGTGTGAGAGAGAGAGAGAGGGGGGGGGGAAGACATAGAGATATATAGAGAGATTATAATTGCATCTTGGAAACACGTCAGATTTTTTTGAAATGAGATTAATGTCATATGAATGGATATTCGACCCATATTTGAGAAAAGTGAAATATATTTATCAATTATTATCTAACGTGGGTTTTGAACTCTTAGAACGCTATTCTCCTTTTCCATCGTGTGAAATATAAGGGTTTTCAAAGGATTGAATTGATCTAGATATGTAAACTGAATTTGGTAATTGGTTTGAGTCGCGCTTAGCTATGAGCATTACTTGTCCAAGTGTATGATGTTTCGGTGGATATGACTTGACGCCGATAACTCCAACGAGGTTGATTAGTTTTTATGGCACGTCTTATCTAAAAAGGAGGATATATTTGGCGTCAAGTCATATCCGCTGAAACAACTTACACTTGAACAACTAATGTTCATAGCTAAGCGCGAGGTTGCGAAGTTTTATTATTACCAAAATCTTTTCTAATTACATAAAAATAATAATATAAAAGACCGCGCTTAAGCGCGGCTAACCCACTAGTTTACTTATAATTTTCACTATCTTCTCTAAAAACCACTTAGTCTCTTGAGACCAAGCCTCACCTTATATTTTAGCTTCATCAGTGTAAAACTAGTTTTTGTATTCTATTTCGCTAAAGTGCTTCATGAAACAATTGAATCACCATAAAACAATTGAAGGTCTTCTTATCAATAAAATCAACCCAAAATCTAGCATGAGCCCTCTAGTAAGGATCGGAAGGGAGGATAGTGTTCTTGTAAAATCAGACCTCGTCGAGTCGAGTTAAACCCAGCAACCACATCGTTTACATCCCAAAACTTAGCGAAAATCAGTGAGAGAGAGATTCGAATTTGTCCTTCTCTTTCCTCAATCATTCATCCTTAATCATTTTCCTCTCTACCTTCCAGATTTCTTTCGAATTTTTTTTTTCTCAAATCAATCCATTTCTTTTACTCTAAATCTTCGAAATAATCTTCAATGAGAGGTTTTGTTCACAAGTTTATGAGAGATCTCGATTTCACAGGCTTTCAAGGCAATTGAGATCTCCGTCCGTTGATTGATGTTTTTATTTTTTTATTCCCAAAATTGTTGATTTGGGTTGGGGTTTGGATACGGTGTAGCGGCGGCGAATACGATGCGATTAGCTAGGATTTCTGTCGCCGGAGGTGGTGGTGGAGGAAGAGAAGGAGGTGATGGAGCCGCCATTGGAAGCGCATTGCTCTGCCGTCTACCGTCGCCTCCGCTGCTGCTGATGTTTTCCCATAAATCAAAAATAAACAAAAAGACGCGATTTTTTGGCGACTCAGCTGAACAAATCTCAGGGAGTTTTTTTTTTTTTTTTTGGTGGGTGGGTCAGAGAGCCCTGGGTCAGAGATCCACGGTTTAATAAAAGGACGTCGTTTAGCATGTTTTTTCAAACTTTATAGCTTACTAGTTGATTTTGTTGGACCGATTATTTTACTTAAGCCAATTGGGCTCAGTAAAATCAAATGGTGTGAATGAGAAATGGGTCGTAATGGCTGGTTGGGTTCAAGTCGGAGTTCCGATAGCTGTCGGTACGGGTGTCAGTTAGGGCCAAAGCCCGAGGGTCGGTTCGGCCCGACCCTGAAAAACAGCGGGTTCGGGCCTATAAATATAAACCCGAAAAAATCAGGTTTTTCGGGCTAGTGTGTTTTTCGGGCTTAGCCCGACCGGGTTCGGACTAGCCCGAAAAACCCGGAACTTTACATTTTAATTAGTTAGAGATTTTATTTAAACATTTTTCTTTCTAAAAATAATAATTTGACATATTTTATATACATTTTGTGATTCATGTACCATTATCATTCATCCATATTTACTTTATATCTTTAAAATCATTATCTATAAACTTTCAATGACATTTCTATATGATTTATACATGTCAAAACTTTATATTATTTTACTTTTTTTTTATATGTACCTCTTGATGGTGATGAGGATTTAGAAGACGATGAAGGAGATTCTAATCTAACTTTACTACCTAGATTTGAAGTGTTTTGATTTTATGTTTTATTTNTCGGACCCGTATCAACCCTAGAAGACTTTTCTCCCAGGCCCGACGCCCGAGGAAGCAGCCGACTACTACGATGAACCTCATCCACCGCCGTGCCTCCGTCAAATCCGCCGTCTGATCAGTTTCTTCACCTTCTCGGGTCCTACTTCGTGTTTCCTGAAGAACCGTTTTCACGCATTCCGCCGGTGTCCTTTGTTGCCGGTGAGATCTACTCTCGTTCATGACTTTTGAGGTTGCTCTGATGACTGCTTCCATGTTCTCCGCCTTACCGTCTCTGGATCCGACAATTCATTTGTTGCTTTCGCCTCCGTCGTCCACTAAACCGCCGGATCCCCCAGATCCTCCGGATCCGCCAGATTTTCTGCACCATACTCAGTTCCTGACCACCGGTTTCATTTATGTCGTCACGGATCCGTCGCTCTCCTCAAAGCCCTTCATTTTTAGACTCGGTGGTCCGGTGAACGTCTCAACCGCAGCTTTGTCTAAGTTATCTATTTCCTCATTTAAGGAGAGAGTGTTCACGGTCATTAAACAACCTTCCTCCATCATGACCATGGAGAGATCAATTTCCTCCTTCAAGGAGAGATCCCTTTCGCAAATCCCAGATCTCCGACAGGCTGAGCTTCGTCTCATCTTCTGCAGTTCGAGAAGAACTCTCCATGGACGAGTCCTCCTCTGCCGCAGGTCGCCGTCAACCCTTCCGCCGCATCGGAGAACTTCTCCGACGAGTCTCATCGCCTTACCCTCCAACCGTCTTGCCCTCGTCTCCGACGAACTTCTAGTGTGGCTGTGCAATGAAGAAGAGAGGGGCCAAATTTTGTCTATCAAAGAAAGGGGCTTGAGAAGCCCAATTAACCTTTGTCCCATGGTCAGCCCAATAGAATCTAAGCTGATTGTTAAATCCACCAGATCAGTTGCCGGGATTATCTCCGTCTTCCCCGTTTTGGGTTTGACCATGATATCAACTTTCTCCCTTGTGGAGAGAATTTCCTCCGTTTCGGAGAGATCGCTTTCATCACATTCCTCCATTTTGGAGAGAATCCTTCCACCAACTTTCTCATCTATGGAGAATGTTTTTAAACGCTCAGCCTTGATGGCACTACGAGCTAAAAATTTCGTTCACTCGCCTTTGATGGCTGAAGAACTAGCCCTTTTGAAGGAGCTTCCGGTTATTGTCTACGATTGTAACCGTTTATCTTACTTTTATCATGCTTTGTATTTTAANTTGAATCTGTTGTTGTTATATAAACATTTAACGAATTGAAACTGAGTTTTCATAAACGTGTGACGAGAGCTTGTGAGTATACAAGTCTCGGATTTAGTTTATCAGTTGCGATTGGTTAAAACTTCAAACACATTACGACGAGAGCTTGCGAGTCTCGGAATTGTGTAGTGTTTGATTCAATCGAACTCTCATTAGAGTGAATATTGATTAGTGGTCTGAGACGAGACATGCAAGTTTCCTGCAATTTGATTTTAAGAGACCTGCAAGTTTTTTTTTTGGTTCACTTGAAAAAATCAAGCTATAAGTGGATTGATTTCACTCTCAGTTGAGTTGCGATTGTAAGAATAACAAAACCTGCAACGGTTTTTTTTTTAACAATTGCAATTTTTAAAGCCTGCAATTTCTAAAAGCAGCAACAAAATTTGTTCCAGGTTTTGTAATGTTCAACGCTTCTTGGAAGTTAATTTTGAACTTATCTAAAAGAAGTCGAGACCTGCACTTTTTGTTTGAACGTGCAAAACCTGCAGTTTTTTTTGTTTTTGGTTTTGCGAAATCTGCAATATTATTTTGCAAATCAAAACATGCAGTCTTAACTCTTGCTTAAAGTGGTTAGATTGATGGTGTGTTTTAGCCAATCTAACACTTAGGCATCGAGATTTATTGTCTCTTAGCTTTAATTATTGAAATTTTTTTGGTAAGATTGATGTTGTGTTTTAGCTATTCTAACAATTGATCGCTTGTAAATTCCGGTTTTGATTTACATTGGTTTGGATTTCTGGTTTTGCAAAATATGCAAATTCCGGTTCGATATCAGACTTGAATTGAGATTGTACTGTATCGTAATCTGCTGCAACGAAACCAATTGTTTTGTTTTTTTTTGAAAAACCTGCAATTTCTTAAGAACCCTGCAATTTTTTTAAGAAACGTGCATGTCTTTGGTTTGAACTTAGCGATGCAAGCTTTGGTTCTTAAGCTTGATACTATTGACCAAGGTTGACTTTGTGCACGTTCTCTCCAATTTGGTGAGAAGCGCATGTTGTGAATGAAAGTCAAAAACATGTGGTTAATATATGTTTAATCGTTTGGTCGTTTGATAATAATTAGAAATATTGTTAATTGTTTAAGTCTATGATTGTGTTATGGCTTTGTCGTGATGGGTTATCGAGCTTAATACACATCTTCCACTTAAATCGTTTCTAATTCGTGTATGTGTTTCTTTTTCAGAAATGGAAAATGGAAACAAACGTCAACAACGTGACTACGGTCGTTGAGTCAACCACCATTGGAGTTACTGGAGTGACGTTCGCGAACACTATTGCGACCAGTACTGAACAAATCCAGTTCGGAAATTTCTCAGCGGTGACTGTTGCCATCCCTGCTCCGATTGCTGCTACTGTTCAAACCGCGGTCACTGAACAGTTTCAGATGGTGCAAATGCCATCTGCGAATCCAGCAGGTGTCCTATCCGACAAGTTCGATGGGACCGCCTTCAAGATTGGGCAGAAGAAGATGTTCTTCTATCTGGCCACGCTCAAGCTGGAAAAGTATACCTGTGAAGAGAAGCCCATTCTCCCAGCGGATAATACTGATCATCGCGCGCTTGCGAGCAAGCTCGCATGGGAACACAGAGATTTTCTGTGCAAAGGATATATCCAGAATCGACTTGCTGATGCACTGTTCAACGTGTACAGCAATGTCGAAACGTCTAAAGACTTGTGGGACTCTCTAGACAAGAAATATCGCACAGAAGATGGTGGATCTCAGAAATACGCTGTGGAAAAATTTCAAGACTACAAAATGCTGGACTCGCGGCCATTAATGGAACAAGTCGGAGAGTTGCAGACAATTCTCCACGAGATATACGCTGAAGGAATGAGACTATGCGAGACCTATCAGGTTGTATGTGTCATTGAGAAGCTCCCAACTGGCTGGACGGACTTCAAAAAGTACCTCAAGCTGAAGAGGAAGTGGATGAGTCTTGAAGACTTAACCATGAAGCTCCGTATCGAGTCAACGAACCGGAGAAACATTGGAGTAGGTGTGGAAATTCGCGAACCCATCGCGAATATGGTGGAGCACCAAAACAATAGGCAGGAAAAATGGCAAAACAAAGGGCGCCAAGACAAAGAAAAATGCAAAGTTCCACCAAAGAACTCTCAGAAGTTCAAAAAGAAGAAATTTGGTGGTGAGAGCTCACAGAAGTACACTGGAACCTGTCACAACTGTGGAAAGACTGGCCATAAGTCCTTTGAGTGTCGCAACAAAAAAGGTTCAAAGAAAAATGAGGCCAACCTGACTTAAGATGATCTGTGTGCGGTGGTCACAGAAGTTAACATGGATGAAGAGAATCCTAACACGTGGTGGTATGACATTGGGGCAACCACGCACATCTGCATTGACAGAAGCCAGATCTCCTCCTACAAAAAGAACAAGACTGATACGCACCTACTGATGGGAAATGTGTCTCAATCCAAGATTGAAGGCATCGGCAATGTGGTGTTGAAGATGACTTCAGGCAAGGAAGTCACGCTGACCAACGTGAAACACGTGCCAGACATGAGGAAGAACCTGATTTCTGGGACTAAGATCCTCAAGTATGGATTCGAAGTCAACATGAAGTCTGACCAGCTGATTTTAAGGGAAAATGGGGTTTTTATTGGGAAGGGTTTTGTTAAGGACGATCTGATCAAAATGTGTGTAATGACAGTCGTCAAAAATGATGTAACCGCTTCCAGTTCAACTAATAAGAATACATCTTCTTACTTGGTTGAGTCTTTCGATATGTGGCATGAACGGTTAGGGCATGTGAATTATAAATCTATCCAAAGATCAATGAATTATAATCTAATCTCGAAATGCAAAACAAGTAAAAATAAATGTGAGACATGCGTACAAGCAAAACTCACGAAAACTCCATCACCTCTTGTCGAACGAACCACCGAACCTCTGAGTTTAATACACACTTATTCGTGCGACTTAAAATATGTGCAATCTAGAGGAGGGAAAAAGTACTTTGTGACCTTCTTAGATGATTGCACAAGATACTGCTATGTATATTTACTACGCAGTAAAGACAAAACTTTGGAGAAGTTTAAAGAATACAAGTTGGAAATAGAAAACCAACTTGGTAGAACTATTAAAATAGTTCGAAGTGATAGAGGAGGAGAATATGATGAACCTTTTAATGCATTCTGTAGGCAACACGGAATTATTCATCAAACTACTGCTCCTTACTCACCAGAATCCAACGGAGTTGCAGAACGAAAAAACCGAACTCTTAAGGAAATGATGAATGCAATGTTACAGAAATCTGGGTTACCCCAGAACATGTGGGGGGGGGGAAGCACTGCTTAACACAAATTATATCCTAAACAAAATACCGAATAAAGTAACTGGAAAAACTCCATATGAACTTTGGAAATGTAATGTACCTTCGTATAAATACCTGAAAGTGTGGGGGTTCCTGGCAAAAGTTGCAGTTCCACCTCCGAAAAAGGTCACAATCGGACCAAAAACGGTAGATTGCATCTTCATCGGATATGCTCATAATAGTAGTGCCTATCGATTTATGGTACAAAAGTCATATGTACTAGATATTCATGTAAACACTATAATAGAGTAAAAAAATGCTTCATTCTTTGAAAACGTGTTTCCATGCAAAGATAGAGAAAGTAATAAACGAACTCATGATCAACGAGATGCTTACACTTCTAGAAACGAAGCAAGCAGTTCAGACACGATTATTAATGACGAAAAAGAAGAAGAACCTAGACGGAGTAAAATATCTCGTAAGAAAAAGACATATGGTTCTGAGTTTTAGTAGTCTTTCTCGCTGAAAATGAGCCTAGAACATTTACAGAAGCAATGTCTACCCCAGACGGTCCTCTTTGGAAGGAAGCCGTTAATAGTGAGATGAACTCAATCAGGCAAAACCATACTTACGAGATAACTGATTTACCTCAAGGGTTTAAAGCCCTAGGGTGTAAATGAATTTTCAAAACAAAATTGAAAATCGATGGCTCCATCGACAAGTACAAGGCTAGGCTTGTGGTGCAAGGTTTCCGGCAAAAAGAAGGTTTGGATTTTTTTGACACATATTCTCCAGTAACGAGAATAACTTCAATCAGAATGCTGATAGGAATCGCAGCATTAAGAGATTTAGAAATCATCAAATGGATGTGAAAACTGTCTTTCTAAATTGTGATTTAGAAGAGAAAATTTATATGAAACAACCTGAAGGGGTTTGTTGTCCCAGGACAAGAACACAAAGTATGTAAACTTGTGAAATCATTGTACGGACTTAAACAAGCTCCGAAACAATGGCATAAAAAATTTGACAATATAATGATGTCAAATGGTTTCAGCATAAATGAATGTGACAAGTGCATATACATCAAAAGTACTCCGCACGGATACGTTTTGCTCTGTTTGTACGTGGATGACATACTCATTATTGGTAGCAATAAAGACGTGATCAGTCAAACAAAGAACTTACTAAATAGCAAGTTCGACATGAAAGACATGGGATTAGCCGACGTAATTTTAGGAATAAAAATCATCAGACATTCTGATGGAATAATCCTAACCCAAGATCATTATGCTGAAAATATCCTTGAGCGGTTTAAGAACTACTCAAATGGGACTGCAAAAACTCCTGCTGACCCTCATCTTCACTTGACACAAAATTCAGGTGAACTAGTGTCACAAGTGGAATATGCAAGAGTAATCGGGAGTCTGATGTACTTGACAAACTGTACTAGACCCGATTTAGCGCACTCAGTAAACGTACTAAGTCGCTATACGAGTAATTCAGGACACAATCATTGGAAAGCCATAACTAGAGTATTGAACTATTTTCGATACACCAAAAGTTATGGGTTGCACTATGGGAAAGAACCAGCAGTCTTAGAAGGCTATAGTGATGCCAACTGGAGTTTAGATTCTAAGAACTCGAAATCAACAAGTAGATATGTCTTTACGCTTGGTGGTGCAACAGTATCCTGGAAATATTCCAAACAAACTCTCCTGGCCATATCAACCATGGAGTCAGAGTTTATAGCTTTAGATAAAGATGCAGAAGAAGTTGAGTGGCTTCGGAACTTCTTGGAAGATATCCCGATGTGGGAAAAACCAGTGCCAGCATTACGTGTACACTGTGATAGTCAAACGGCTATATCTCGGGCACTGAATAATTTATACAATGGTAAATCTCGTCATATTAGAAGACGACACAAGACCATTAGACAATTGATCTCGACAGGTGTACTCACGATAGATTACATCAAGTCGGCTGAAAATTTAACAGATCTTTTTACGAAATTAGTTTGGCGCGAGATCAAGTTGTTAAATCATCAAGAGGAATGGGTTTAGAGCCTATAAATAAAAATGACGATTAATGGAAACCCCACCTATGTTACTGGAGATCCCAAGATCTAGGTTCAAAGGGAAAACGAAATCAAGCTGATTCAGTAGTGAGCACTGTGAGACTATGTCTCTACCCAGTTCCTAAGATGACAAACAGTGATACATGTGTGTGTTGAGGTTAAGCGATGGCTTTTAATGATTCCATAGTTTTGAGATATTCGTGAAGTATTACAGGATGCTTCTAAAAAAACAAAAAACAAAGCTAATGGCAGATCACCTAGCGAGTGTAAAATGGGGCCGTTTCTAGGATAATGAAAGTGAGGCTATATTCTCTAAGTTCCCTCATGAATAACCAGGAATGTTCAGGGCCAAAATGAACACAATAGAGAACTTAGTTCTACGAGAAAATGTCGCTGCGCGATACATGTTGTCTCGGTTTACATAAAAATTTGGGTGGTTCAAGACATCATGTTCACCTCCTGGCCAAGTAAACCCGACATATATTAAAATGATTGGTTCAAAGCTGAAAAAATGCTACCTCTCAGATACAGTAACATTTTTGCATACTCTCGAAAGTTTGTCTAGCCTAGTCAAGTCGCGTCTAGTCTAGTCAAGTCTAGTTTATCAAGTTAGTCAAGTCTTCGTATGTTTAGAGTCATTTCTATTCATGTGGGGGATTGTTGGACCGATTATTTTACTTAAGCCAATTGGGCTTAGTACAATCAAATTGTGTGAATGAGAAATGGGTTGTAATGGCTGGTTGGGCTCAAGTCGGAGCTCTGATAGCTGTCGGGTCAGGCTGAACGGAGAAAACAAGTCAAAATCCAATCTCCGTTTTGTGATTCTATGAGACTCGGTCTCCTTTGTTTCACGATTCCTTGAGAATCGGTTTTATGGAGAGATCGTTTCTTCATCACGTTGCCTATATCCATGGATTTGCGTTTGACTTGGTTGAAGGATTTAAAATTCAACGCTATCCAAAAAATGAGCATATATTCACACGAGGTTGTCGTCTTCTTCAATCATCTGATTACAGAATTCAAAACTTAAAATTCCAGCGATCTCTCTCAATTTCTAAAAGTAAGTATTTCGAGAGTATCGTAGTGTTTAAGTTCGTTTAGAGTCGTGTGTTTGAGTGATAGCGAAACCGGTTATAATTGGTTGTATCATGGACTCTTGGATCACAGATTCCCATCGCACTACTGGTGATTCAAAGAGTTAAGAAAAGAGTTCTATAAACTCGACTCCTCTCGTTACTCTTCCCTTAACATTGTTTATGTTCTCTGTTTCAATTACATTACCGTAGTGTTGCAATTTTTTTGCTCCTACAGATTTGTTTGGCTTTGTTCCCTACTAATTTCCCATTCATGCATTTTATAGCCTGCAATATCGTTCAAGGGTGCTTATGAAAGTCTACGAATTGATTTGATTAGTGGAAAATCAGTCAACGTGCAGAAACTATATTTTCAGGTCTTAGTTACGTACATTAAAATTCCGAAGTCAGCTTTTCATTTGCCTTTTTTGGCAGCTTACAGAATGGGCAAAATGATCAGTTGTAATAGTTTAGTGCAAACAAATGGTCTTTAGTAGTTTATAGGCTTCAAAAGACAGTTGGGTAGTTAGGGCTTGTACCTTGTGAAGGTTTTTGTTAAGTTGATCTTTACAGGTCTTATCGCAACAGATTTTCTTGTCAAAACCAAAGGATAATTTGGATTTTAAATGATGGTAAATTTGTTTTTGAATTGATGATTATAAGATAGATATTCAAAAGATGTTTGACGAAATCAATCACTTTATTTACTTTCTTGTTTGGTTAATATGTATAAACAAAATGAATGAGATTTTAACCAAAAATACATGACCCAATCCAATAATATGGAAGAAATGTATGTGCTACTTCTAATTATGTGATCTAATTATGTACTAGTTTAAATGTGTGTTCTAAGAGTTTGTTTTGATAGTTTTGTATGTTCTAATTCTATGTGGTGTTTATTATCACAATATGAAAGTCAAACATACTCTTTTCATTCATAACATTAGCAATACCAATAGTTTGAAAGAAACGTAAACAATACATCACCAAACACATGCAATCTAGCAAAACGTAAACAAGTCTTCATGTAACCTTAACCAAAACCACAATAAGTGTAGCAAAACCAAATACATAATCATGAAATCTACATCACCAAACACAGAAACATAACCAAAGTTGATCACTTTTTAGTACTCTTCACACGATATGATAGACTTGTTTCATACGATATGGTAGACTTGTTTCATACGATGTGCGGCAATCCTAGATGAAAGTCAATGGGTGCCTGTTTTTTTTTGCAAATGTGAAGTTCTTTGGTGGGCAAAATCGTCATTTGATTATCTCAACTTTTAATAACTCTATTGCAATAACAACGATCAATGTCAGATAAATCTACCAACTTCATATAAATCTACCAACTTAAGATAAGTTTACCAATTTCGTGTATCCCAAAAGTTTATATAAACCTACTGCCATTACCGATAAATCTACCAATTTTATATAAATATGTTGTGTCGTAACATAAATCTACCGTCATAACAAATCTAAGAACACGAGTTTTGACCTATATTAAATCCACCGTCATTAAAAAATAAATCTACCGTGTTAAGAATAAGTCTACCACGATAATATTAATACCGTAATTACAATAAATTTATTGTCACCAAAAAATGAACCATCTGATGATAAGTCTGCCGCCATTACAAAGAAGTCTACCGCGGAGAAGATTAATCTACCATCAAAGAAAATAAGTCTACCAATTTGGTCAAATGTCTACCAAAAAGTCAATTGATCGCTCGTTAAATCTACAAACCCTTAACAAATTTGCTATCATTAAAAATAAATCTACCAAAAAATTAATAAATCTACCGCCCAAAAACATATATGCCACCTCGTAAAAATATGTCTAACGAAATAAGTCTACCGTCCATCAAACAAATCTACTGGCGCAAATAAGTCTACCAGCCAAAAATAAGTCTACCAACAATAATTAAATATACCGTCAAAGAACAATAGATTTGTTTATCTGAACGCACTGACGTGGATTAAAAATAGTAATGGAAATATCGTAATAACGTTTTTGTCAACAAATACCAAAATGACAAAATCGGTACCCTAGATTATTCTAGTAATTTATAAATATTTACATTGTTCTAATAATTAAAACACATTTAAAAATTAATTTAGTTATCCTCCCTTATACCGCTCTATTTTTCTTTTCTTTTTTTTTTAGATCTCTTATTGTATCTTCACGTATATAATGATAATAATATATTCACACTAGTGTGTGATCCGCGCTTGATATGCTCAATTTAATACCCTAAAGTACTAAAGCAGTTGTAATAGTATAGCTAGGGGTCGAACCATAGAAGACTCACAGAAACGCACAATAGATTTTATAGTGTCGAATTACGCTAAGCCAGACAGTTGTAATTAAAAACAATGCAGAAATTAAAAGAGTTGTAAATCAATCAGGAAATATAGGCCCAGAGTTTTTCTCAGGAAATCAATGAATGCAGATAAACTAACTAACAGGATTCAGATTTAGCGCAGTTCTTGAACTCGAATCACTAAAATATAGCTAACCAACTCTCGTTGCGAAAACTATCTAAATCTAAATCCTAGGAATTCCAAATCTCTTTGCGAATCCTAAATTCTAAATCAGCTTTAATATCAGGTTTGATATGTTCACAAATCAATTAAACCAAATCTCTTTGCGAATAATCAATTTGCTCACCTAGGTTCTATCAGGTAATTAATCGCACTCTCGTGCCTAATCAATTATCCTAAGATCTAAGTTCCAGATTTATCAACCTAGAATTAGCTATGAACACAACCTAAGGTGAAGAACTATAATTCAGATGGTGAATCCTAAACAGATAATTAACCTAGCATTCAAAGAAATCCTTTATGAGAAAACCCCAAACCTAAGGTGGATCTACTCAGACATAGAGAATGAAACAATCAATATGCTTGAATAAATCATCAATAAAATAATAACAAAGGGTTCTTGAGATCTGATCTCGGACGAAGGGAAATCAGACTTGTCTCAAAACCAAAGTATAGAAAATAAAGCTTAGCCTAAACAGGTGGCTGAAAAACCTAATTTATAAGCTAAAACACGTTCTGGGCCTTTTCTGTAATTAATAAAGTCTTATGGGGCAAGTTGCAGAGTCTTTAAACTTGTAAAATCGCGTTTTTCCCCGTCTGCAGTGCAGCATCGATCGATACCTAAGTGGTGTCGATCGATGCTCAATCTCCGTGTCGACTCCTCTGCTCGACAGACTAGACAGTCTTCACGAAAACTGGCATAACTTTCGATCGCACCGTTGGAATGGCTTCAAACCACTTCCAAATGAAAGCTAGTCCATTGAGCTATCTTGTGTCCAAATTTGAGCTCAATCCATCGGTGGGAAGTACTTCAACGAATGCCAAACTTCTGACGTCTCTGCATGACTATGCATCTCGATATGCTCCAAAATGCTCCAAACGTACCTAAACCTATAAAAGACTCTAAAAGACTCTATAATAGAATAAAGACTCTATAAAACGGACTTATATCATGGTCTAAAAGGGTAAAAACCATGATATATCAGCGCTACGCGCGGACGTGAACACAATTTTTTTAATAAAAAAATTAGTATAATATTATCAAGTTTATTCAAAAGTTTATGTATATTTATGTATTTGTTTAGTGGGTGATCCACAATTTGATTTTTTTTTTTCTTTATTCAATTAGTTGGTTTTTAAAACTTAAGTTTTTGTCATTTTAAAGTTAAAAAAATTGTATATTTTTTAACTCAACTGAATACTAATAAAATTTTGGAAATTAGATCAACTGATAAACTCTAGTAGAATTTGAGTTTTCTGGAGGTTTAATTTTCTGAAGAAATTATCTCAAAATAGATCAAACAAAATTAGATCTACATAAAAAGTATAACATGTTGTATAAAATTCAATAAATAAACACCATAATTTTGTGGCAAATTTATTATAAATTCCCACGGTTTTTGGGAATTACTAAGGCCATAAATATGTGGCAAATATTGATATGAATCACGTGTGTCAATTTGTGGCAATATTTGTTACATAATGCCACAAATTTTGTGAACATGGCAAAATTGACACGAATTTGACACAAAACGCAAGAAAATTTAGGAAATCGTTATTTGTGGTAAATTTGTGATAAGTTTGTGGTAAACAATAGTTAGCACGCAAAAATTGTAGCAAAATTCGGGCAATAGATAACTTTTCTTATAGTGATAATAAATTACCTAATTCACTAAAATCATCTAAAAACTCATTAAAACTCAAATCCTTCCAAATTTTTCCAAATATTAGATTGAATACACCTCTTTTATATAAATTTTTTTTGTACAGTAAATTACAAACAACAATAAATTTTCCCAAATATTAGATTGGTCTTTTTTGTAATTGCCGTTGGAGAGGAAGAAGAAATCTTCCAAGTAAGCATGATCTACAGCTTCTCTGGTCTCTTGGTGTGATTTAGCCCAATTTCAACTTTTTCTTTTTCAATAAGCCCAATTAACTTCATGACTCATTTTCGATTCTTTTGCATGTGATCTACAAAAAACTTAATCCATAAAGGCCCAATGGACGAAACCTATTAAATTATTTTGGAGCCCATCCAAAGATCGTGTACACTACTAATCTATGCGTCTTAAGGTCACCAATGCTATAATCTACAAACAAAATGGAGGATTTGTGGAAGCTTTTAGTCCAGTGGTTGACTAAATGTTAATTAATGCTTCTAAATCAGGAAGTTTAGGGTTCAATTCCCAGAAGATGTGATTTGTGCATATTATTAATGGAGACAAGCTTATAAGGAAATTTTCAATGTGGTGCAAGCAGAGTCGTTCGGTGTGGGTCCAGTCTGCGTGGATTCTTGTGGAACGGATATATTGTCATTTGAAAATTTGTTCTTGTAATAGTTTTTCTAATCTGTAATAAAAAAAAAGATTTCAGACGGCAAAACAAAAAAAAGGAGGATTTTGGATCGTAAGCATCTAAAGTATGGTTTGACTTAGGGCTGGGCATATTTCCTGAACCAAACTGAATAACGTTATTTGGTTCGGTTTCGGATAACTCGAATAACCCAAATGGACACATTATTAAATTTATTCGGCAAAACAGAGAAGATTATCATGTTCATGGTGATGAAGAAATTGGAGCAGGAGAAGAAGTTGATGATAATAGCCAGTGATAAAGTTGAAGATTATCATCTTCTTTTTTTTTTAGTTTATTTATGACTTGGTGTATTATTTTTGTTTTGTTATAGTTTATGATTCGAAGTATTACTTTTGTTTTATGTTAGTTAAATAATTTAGTTTAATATGATTGTTTTAATTTAGTTTATGATTTTTATCACAAAATTATAATGTTTTAATTATATTTAATTAAAACATTATTAATATGATTGTTAACTAATAAAAAAATTATTATGGATGTACAAAATTTAAACTATATTGTTTATCAAAAATATAAATGTACAAAATTCATAAAAATTAAATTTGAATTAATTAAAAAATTATCGTTAGCATGTTTTACCAACAAAAAACAAAAAAATTATTGATAGCGTAGTGTCAGGCAAACGAACAAATAGCGTCTAACCGCGCGGCTATCAAACGAACAAATATGCGACCAATCGCAGAGACTAGCCGTGCAGCTGCCAAACAAACAACAACCATCACGTCTGGTTACACCGTGTGATCGCAAGCCACCGGCGGAAACGAACATACCCATACATTCCATTCCAGAGAAAACTATTTTTTCCCCCCGACAGATAAGGCTCCTGAAACTAAAAGGCCTTATATCTTGGATAGTCCATTTTCAAAATTTAAAATGCCAGCTGGCGTTAGCAGAAAACAGCAAAAAAAATCCAAACAAAAGCTATCCAATTTTTTTTTTTTTCCCCAATTCCTTGGATTTTCCTCTCTCGACGACGTCAAGAAAAATAAAGTTAAAACCATAATCGAGACCTTTGCGCAAAGATCGAAGAGTCATCTCAAACGAAATTCTCCGTAAGTTTCCATCATCTTCCCCTCTCAATATCGTACTTCGATCGCGTAATTTTGATTCACCGATTCGTTTCCTCGGTCCCGATCTAGACTAATTGAAAAATGCTTCGTGGAATCATATTTCGGTTGCAGCTTTGTGATTTTGGTGTTTGTACTTTCTGTTTCTTTGTCGATTAGGGAAGAATCGATTGGTACACCTCTCAATTTCAGCTGTTTGCGATGGTTGATTGGTGTATATACTCGATTGGATTTGGGCTCACGAATTTTGAATTTCTATAACATTTCTAGGTTACCGAAATCAACCAGTAATTATTCCGGAGAGAAGTTACCAGTGATCTTCCTTTTTTGGCGTGTACTGAAATTTCATCGTCATTACGAACTCATTGAATTGAGTTTGTGATCATTTTTTTTTGTTTGGGTGACTGTGGTTTCATATTTCAGGATATTTCTTTGGACTGATGAAGTAAGATAAAAGCTGAGTAAAACATATAGCAGTCGAGTCGACGAAAAACAAAAAATGACTTGTAGAGGTTGTTTGGAGTGTTTGCTCAAGTTACTCAACTTTCTGCTGGCTGTTGCTGGCCTTGGCATGATTGGTTATGGTATCTACTTATTCGTGGAGTACAAGAGAGCAACCGATAACTCTGTTACATTCAGTCCGGTAAATGGCGACAAAAGTTACGTCTCATTTGGGAGGCCCATGCTTATGGTTGCGGCACTGTCTTCGAATGTGTTTGACAATCTTCCAAAAGCTTGGTATGTGTGTCCCTTCTGGTTTATTGTCTTTCACTAGTTAATTATTTGGTTCTTGGTTTGTTTCCATTCTTTGGTTCTTATGTTATCTGGATCTGACGATCTCGGGTTTTGTTTTATCACGTAAATGCAGGTTCATATACTTGTTCATTGGTATCGGCGTGGCTCTGTTTGTTATTTCATGCTGTGGCTGTGTTGGTACTTGCTCAAGGAGCGTCTGCTGCTTATCTTGTGTATCCTTTCCTTATCGCTGAACTTGCTTTTCTTATCCAACATTTTGTTTTAGTTAACTACTTGTGAATCTATCATAAGCTGTCGCAACCTTCTTTGTTTTAAGCTCTCACGCATTGAACTTCAGTTATACGCCCCAGGTTATTGATATCTTTGCTTGTTATGATTTGATCCTTGAGAAAGCTAAAAGTCTTAACCTTTTATTCCCTTAATTGAGAATAGTACTCTCTGCTTCTGATCTTGTTGATCTTGGCGGAGCTTGGAGCTGCAGCATTTATATTCTTCGACAACAGCTGGAAAGATGTGAGTTATCTTTTTGTGTGTGTTTTCCTCTTGGTCTAGAATTCCTGTTGCCTTATAACTTGACATGATCTGAAATCTGAAGACAGGACTGTACACATACTTAGCTAACCATTTCATATAACTGTTCTCTAGGAAATTCCTTCTGACAGGACTGGAAACTTCGATACGATATATAATTTCCTGAGAGAGAACTGGAAGATTGTAAGATGGGTAGCTCTAGGAGCAGTTGTTTTTGAGGTAAGAGGAAGCAAACTTTCATATCTTTTGATCAATTCTTCTCTTTTCATTTGCTCAGTTGTAGAAATCAAGGCTAAACACCGATGAACTAAACATGTATGCAAGCTATCTTAAAATGTTAAATTTTCCTAGGAAGGTGCTTGTAGACTGTCGTATGGTCTCTTAACACTAAAATACTACTAAAAAGAACGAAGCAGAATATTGCATCAGAAACATTGTCACACTCTTAATGCTGTCTTGTTTACTCGCAGGCGTTGCTTTTCTTGCTTGCCCTTATAGTTAGGGCAGCTAATTCACCAGCAGAGTATGACAGTGATGATGAGTTTATTGCTCCAAGGCAACAAATCAGGCAGCCGTTCATCAACCGGCAACCCGCCCCTGTCACCGGTGTCCCAGTTGCTCCTACTTTGGACCAACGCCCGAGCCGCAGTGACCCTTGGAGTGCACGTATGAGGGAAAAGGTAACATGTTTTAAACGTTTTAAAGACGCGGAAATAAGAAGTATCAAGATACCGTGATTCACTGATGGTTTTTGTTGAAACAGTATGGGCTTGACACATCTGAGTTCACATACAATCCCTCAGAGTCACACCGGTTCCAGCAAATGCCGACGCAACCAAATGAAGAAAAGGGCCGATGCACCATCATGTGAGTCCATTATAAAAAAAAAGTCTTGAAAAGTTGAGTCAATTCTCTTGTCCTGTTTCTTTGTTCAGTGTGTTTACAATCAAGAGTGTCAGTGAAATTAGAGGTTTGTTTCTGGGTTGATGATGACTCTAGCATTGGTGATCCTGGTCACGTTTTTCTAAAACTCTTTTTGTTGTCTGTGTAGTCTTTTGTAAGGATTTTTACAATCATGAATACTTCATCTTGGATGTCTGATTCGGTCCTATGATTCTTATTATATATAAAATTTAATCTAAATTTTGAGACGTGAATTGTTCCCACGTCCTTTCTTATTCTATACCCAGGAATTGTTTTTCCCTTGTTCTACATTATAAAACCATAGTCAATAATTAGAAACATCGAATGTGGTATGAAAAGTACATTAAGACATAAGGTTTGCTCTGGCTCAGAGATCCTCACACGGAAGCTTCTCTCGTCCTGGTTAGAAATCTTCGCTTCCCCTTCTGGTTCTGCGTCAGAGTTCTTGGATCTATTGTGTGGGTTCCAAGTAATCGATTACATAAAAAGTAGAAACCGCTCTTGATAGTCCAATTGGCAAATTACAGGATGAAAAATGGGTAAAACCCTTGTTCTAAAAAGCGGCCGCCTAGCCGTACAACTTGCAGATTAGTGTCTAGGCGGTGGAGCTAGGCGGTCAACGCTTTTTTTAAAAAAGTCAACGATTTTTAATGATTTTTTCCGAAAAAATCGTTGACTTTCTTCAAAAAAATCAACTTTTTTTTTTTTTTTTTGGGTGACGGACATATGGTCTGTTACAAAGTTTTGGAAATACATCTATAAGTACAACACACATGCTAATTTTATCATTGAAGAAGATGATGAAGATTTTTCTCTCCTTGTACCTTTTTTTGTCTCTCAATATCAAGACAAATCTATTTTTTGCATCATATGTTTGTACTTCTTTTTTGTTTTTGGAATTTAGATGTGAATTTGAACTTAATTTCCTAATGTTTTGTTATTTTGATAATAAAAAAACTTATTTTATACTTGTTTTGATTCATACATTCATAACTTATAACCCTATAACTTATATACATATAAACTTTAAAATTTTAAAAAAAATGTTCAAAATTAATCGCTGACCGAACGCGTTCGAGTTATTGGCTCGTCCGACCCGGCAGCATTCATGAGTCAAACCTAGGCGCAAATCGGTGCCCGATCGCCCGCCTAGCGCCTAGCGCCTTTTCGAACATTGGGTAAAACTGATAAACTCAGATTGTTAAAATTGGTCGAAATTCAACAGATTTTAAAGCCTCGGGGAAACAACAACAAATAGACAAGAAGATATTAAGAGAGAGCAATCCAATTATAGAAACAAAGAACCACGTACGTTTTAGATCGGCTTATGCCTTTTAATCCGAAATCGAACCAAATTAACCAAACCTTGATTTAGTTTTGATTGGAATAAATGCCCTAGCTAGGGCATTCGAACTCTACATTAGTCGTCTCTTTTGTAAATTTTGGTATTCATATCTCTCTCTCTAATATAATGAACTCCATTCCGATTGATCTCATTTTGGAGATATCCTCGAGATTGCCTGCGAAGTCAATCGCCAGGTTTCGTTGCGTGTCGAAGCTATGGGGTTCCTTGTTTCACCTTCCATATTTCACCGAGTTGTTCTTAACCAAGTCCTTGGCTCGTCCACGTCTCTTATTCGCCCTCAAAAGAGACGTCTCTATAGATCGAAACTGTGAGTGGATCTTCTTCTCCTCGCCTCAAACTCATAATCCGTATGAGAAGGCGTCTCTTCTAGTTGCCGCCGATTCTCATTTGAAGAGTCCTCAAGACACGTGGCTGAACTTTTGTGGATACGCCTCTGGTTTGATCTGTTTCAGTCATCATATAAAAGAGGAAGAGGATTTAGTGCATGTGATATGTAACCCTAGTACGGGACAGTATGCAAGCTTACCTTCACTGAGAGCGGACAGAAACTCGAGAAGCTATTTAGGGTTTGATCCGATTGACAAGCAATTCAAGGTATTGTCCATGGCTGTTACTGATAATCATAGAATTCTATCATTAGAAAATGGAAAAATGAGTTGGAGGAATATACAATGTCCCGGTCCCGGTCCCTTGTCCCTTTATAATTATAATAATTGTCATGAAGGGATATGCATTAATGGGGTTTTGTATTACTTTGCTCGATTTGGTGCAACTTATGTGTTAGTTTGCTTTGATGTTAGGTCTGAGAAATACAAATCCATTGAGACAAATTACTTAGATGAGACTTTGATAAATTATAAGGGTAAATTATGTGGGATTCGTTGGTGTAATGCTCACGGTGGTACCATTGAGCTGTATATGTGGGCTCTAGAGGATGGGGAGATACAGAAAGCGTCGAATTATGTCTACACTTTGCAGGATGATAAATATTTTGATCCCTACAATAGAGTTTCCGTGGCTGGAGTCACAGCTGCTGGTGAAATTGTGTTGTCGACGAGACATACGAGAAGTATACGTAAACCGTTTCGTGTTTTCTACTTCAATCCCGAAAGAAACACTCTCCAACGTGTTGAAATCCAAGGTTTTGGAGATATGTTTTACGCTTGGAACAATGAAGTTTACACCTTTGTAGACCATGTAGAGGATCTCAAGTTTAATATTATGAAGACAACATATTGCTGCAACATCTATCAGCCCCCCATGACAGGTCTTGGTACGTTTAAGAGCATTAACAAGTTTGATGCATTGTGTCTTTCAGATGATGATTAATGTACGTACGTTTTTGATTCCCCTAAAAGCTCTATTTAATAATACAAGTTGTATTCTCTCTGTAAACATCAAAGAGATTGATTCTCGAGTTTTTTTATTCATGTCTTGTTCTTCATAATATTTATTATTTAGTTTATTATTGTAGATTGGTTTATTGTGACTCAATTTGATATGTGGATCACCTAGTCACGTTTTCTAAAAATCTTTTTGTTGTGTCTTTGTAAGGGTTTACCATCATGAATACTTCATCCTGGTTGTCTGATTCGGTCCTATAATTCTTATTTTATATAAAACTAGGCCTATGTGCGCGGGTTTTTATAATATCAAATTACACATTGCATATGTTTCATAATTATATGAAAAACATTTTTAAAAAATACTTCATTTGGCAGAATGGTTTAGTTGCTTTAACAAAGAGATCGATGTTAAATTGGCCATTTCTTCTCAATATATGAAAAGTATACTGTAAGGCAAAACACTAAGCACTAGGAGGTTAAAGAAATTAATTACCTACTTTATGTCAACAAGATTAGTCAATTATTAAAAGGTTGTTTCTGTTTAAGTTATTAACAAAATTACTAAATTATTAAGCTAAAAGACCCTCTTCAAATTTGGTTCGGTTCAAGGATTTAAAATCATCCTAAATATTGTATTTATTTACAGCTTCTGACCGTTAAAAACAGAGTCACACATTAGTTGTAAAAACGTTTTTTTTTTGTTTGAATATAATTCAGTTCAAAAAACAAAAAAAATTATTAACAAAATTACTGGATAAAGCTTTTTTTTGTTCTTTTTGAATAGGAATCGGTGATCTAATAATCTTGCTCAAATACTTTTTGTGCTTATATATAGATAATAACATAGCATTGCCCATATAGATAAACTGAATTTAGTATGTGAGCATTCATAATTCATACCCTATTCCTTTGTGTTAAAGATTATCACCAAAATTCAAAGTTTAAACCGCACACAAAGATACTTTTATTATAATTCAATTTATCCTTCGTTGCTTCTTCTTTTTCCGTCTCTCCTCATCCTTATATTACATTTCTTCTTCTTCATCGTGCACAATGAGCCCATCAGCCTCATACTCGTCATCAACTACAAAACCTAATTCATGATCTCTTGTCAAGAAAATCATGAATGTAAGTGCAAAAGACTATTAAATTCTCCATATGAGTAAAACCAAAAGTGAGAAGTGAGAACTATGAAATTCATAGCTTTAATTATGTAAATGATAAAGTCTGAAAATGATCATGAGAAGGCAATATTGTCATGCATATATAAAGAACCGCAACCACATGAGACAAAGAAGAACTTAACAATGCTATACCACTAATTTCATTCGATGCTATCAGAGTTAACAACTTTGAGATAGTAGAAACGTTGAGAAAAAAAAAAACTGAGGGGAGTATGAAATGAACAAAGAGCATCTATTCTCTCTCGGAGAAGCTAAAATCAAGTACATAGCGCGTACCACTGCCATCTTCGTCTTCATCATTGTTGTCACGATTCTTGACTGGATCTCCCCTCCTCATCCTCGAGCTCATGGTCCCCTGTCCATAGATGAAAAATTCGAGTGTTCAGAAAAACTAGAACTGGGGAAAAACACGTAAGAAAGTAGTGAACTAAAAGTTTTGACCATCGTAACAAGTGAGGAAATGCTATCTACAACTTGGCTACTCAATTTTATGCCATTCACACTCAATCTCTAAAGCTGCAAAGATATACTTGTGTTTTCTTTTGTCCTGCTTAGAATAGGCAGTTTAGACAAAAGATTTTATTAAAACAAGATTATTGTAACTTTACAAGTATTGATACACCACCTGTATGAAAATGTATTAAGATTAAATAATGAAATTTCATAACAAATACAAAATTTTACCTATCCCTTGATGACTGAGTTGTAGAGCTCAAGCACACAACCAATATCATAACACCAGATTTATGAATTGACTTGCATCTTCTTATTCTTCAAAACAGTATATCTCGGCTCTGCTTAGCTTGTCATGCTTTATGCTTCTGTCACAATCTCTTATGTATCACCTGATGAATCAATACTTAGCTCATAAAATCTAACATCTTCACTAAACTCAACCTTAGCGGATGCACTTCATTCAGCGACACTGCTATTGCTTATTTGACCAGATTCTGTAGAAAGCTCAAAGTTCTGAATCTTTGCGGATGTGTCCAAGCTGTATCTGACCATGCCTTGGAGGTGAATTTTGCCTTTTGATATTATCTCTCAGTGTGGTTTTTTCTCATTTGGTCATAGAGTGGCTGATTGATAAAAAAAAAAAAAATCTTCTTCCTGGTGTGTGCAGGCTATTGGGAATAACTGTAACCAGTTGCAGTCACTTAACTTGGGATGGTGTGAGAATATCAGTGATGATGGGGTCATGAGTTTAGCTTATGGCTGCCCAGATCTCAGGACCCTGGACTTGTGTGGATGTGTTCTCATCACAGGTAATTCACATTAAATAAGCTTACTCGATAGATGGATCAAAAAATGATTGATCTTGAGAGCCTTTAGAAGCGCGAAATCCAACTTGCTTTTGTCATGTAATATTTGCAGATGAGAGTGTGGTTGCTTTAGCAGACTGGTGTGTCCACTTGAGGTCACTGGGGCTATACTACTGCAGAAACATAACAGACAGAGCCATGTACTCGCTAGACAGAGCGGTTGTCTTACTCTGTTTCCTACTTTATTTTTGATCTGTGGTTTTGTAGTAACAAACGGGATTTGTAGACAGCTTTTGCTTACAAGGATGAGATGGTGAAAGAAGGTTGTTGTATACTTACAACACATTAGTTGATTCATGGAGAAGAAGATTGAAGCCGCTGAAATATTGATAAAAGGATATTACAGAGAAGACGAATCAAACCTGGTCACATTAGCTAATATAGTAAGAATCACGTTTTTTTATACACACAAGACTCGATCGGTTTATACCTCTTAAACCGAAATCGAAACAAATTAACCAAACCTTATTTTGGTTCGGTTTGGAGTAATTGCCCTAGGCCCCCTCGAACTATATATATATATGTATTAGAGAGTCTCTGCGATGAATACAAATCGTATACAACGATCATGAATTCCATCCCGATTGATCTCGCTCCTGAGATACTTTCGAGGTTGCCTGCAAAGTCAATCGCGAGGTTTCATTGTGTGTCGAAGCTATGGAGTTCCATGTTTCACCGTTCAGATTTCACCGAGCTGTTCCTGACCAGGTCCTCAACTCGTCCACGTCTCTTATTTGCCACCCAAAAAGCTCCAGACGGTGGTTGGCACTTCTTCTCGTTGACCCAACCTCATTATCCATATGGGAAGGCTTCTCTTGTAGTCTCCTCTGGTTTTCGTTTGATGTGTTCTCAAGACATGTCGTGGCTGCAGTTTTGTAACTACGCCTCTGGTTTGATCTGTTTCAGCCATCATACGTGGATCTCTGACGAGGAAGAGGATATTGTGGATGTGATATGTAACCCTAGCACATCACAACGTATGAGCTTACCTAAACTGATGACAAGGGTTGGAGAGTCGGGAAACTTTTTAGGGTTTGATCCTATTGACAAGCAATTCAAGGTATTGTCCAATCGTAACATTCTGACATTAGAACCTGAAAACATGAGGTGGAGGAAGATCCAATGTTCCTTGACCCATTATCCTTACTCCGAACCGATATGCATCAACGGGGTTTTGTATTACTTAGCTAAAACTGAAGAAGACACTTCAGTGATAGTTTGCTTTGATGTTAGGTCTGAGAAATACAAATTCATTAAGTCAGAAGAAGGCCCTGATGCTAAATTGATAAACTATAAGGGTAAATTAGCTGGGATTTCTTGGAATTATTATGCTTACGGTTGTAGATGGCGTACCATTGAGCTGAATATGTGGTTTCTAGAGGATGCCGAGACACAAGAATTTTCGAAACGTGTCTACACTTTGCATAATGATAATATATTCGCTGACCGCGATGATGTTAACGTCGCCGGAGTGACAGCTACCGGTGAAATTGTGTTGTCGATGAGAAGTATACGTAAACCGTTTTATGTTTTATTCTTCAATCCTGAAAGGAACACTTTCGAAAGTGTTAAACTCGAAGGTTTTGGAGATATGTTTACCATTGAGAACAATGAAGTTTACACCTTTGTAGACCATGTAGAGGATCTAATGTTATGAAGACAACATATGCTGCTCTTCGGCAATCATCTACCATGATATCTAATTTTATAAAATTCCCCAAGTTTTTGTTTTTGTTTTTATCCTTAATTTTATTACCAAAAAGGGTGAAAAAGATACTAATACTATTACAACTCATTATCTCCCGAAGGAGGATCACAAAATTGGAACATAAAAAAAAAGGCTACAAAGTATGCGAGAAACAACCAAAATAATATTCAATGAAAGATTGAGAAACACTCGAAGCTTGAGCTGAGAAGAAAATGAGTCGATTCCACATGATGCGGTCGATGCTAGCTTTGATTGAGGTAGTAGTAGACGAAATCACCGTGAAGATTCTTGCATTACGTTCTTTCCAAATAACGTATGAGGTGACATGGAGAAAAAGTTTGGTAATAGATTGGTAAGAAGTCCGAAGAGAAGTTTTAATCTGAACAACCCAATATGAAATAGATTGCAATAGGAAGGGAAGATTAGGCCACATTCTTGCTGCAAGGGATGACCAAAACGAGCAAGAGAAAGCACACTAAAAAAAAAGATGAGTATGAGATTCTAAACAGAGCACACAAGAACCCTGGATATTCATTCCACATGATAAGAGCCTATCTCATGTCGGAAGGCAAGAAATGTACACCTGCTAGAGAAGAAAGGAAAACCAATGTACAACTTGTTCTTATTCAAGTTGTTTTCAATTTTTCATAATATATATGACATAGAGTCTAGCTATTTTCAAAATATAGTATTTTGGCTGTGAGTTTTGTCAGTCCGTTGGCTTAGCAATTTTATTCTTTCTAGTTATCATAAAGCACAATAAATTTAGTCACTGATTTCGCCAAACAAGTGAAAAACGAAGACCCGTTGCTTTATTTTCTGGTTTAATTCCTCCAATTCAAAAGTTCATGATTCAGTTATAATAATCAAATATGATGGAAACATGAGATTAATTTTTCTTACAATATTTTAGTATTATTATTTGATGTTGTGTTGGAACCTAACCCTTTTTTTTTGGTTCTTTTTATTTTTCTATGAACCAGGATTTTAAGACCACGATTGCCACTGACAAAGCCAAAGTGGTTTCCAAAGCATTGAAACAAGTACAATTATAACAATCTCTTGAGTCCTGTATTAGCCAACAATTGTTAAGAGGTCTTTATTGATTGGTTGGTTATTGATGAAATCGATCTAACCGGTGGAGTAAACCAGTATGGACGATGTCAAAGACAAGAGTAGAGAGATTTGGCTTTTTTTACAAAACAAAATAACGAATAAACAAAGAAGAAAGAGAAGAAAAATAAAATTATAGAATCTGGACATCAGTTCTCCAAGGTGAAAAACACATCAATGTAATTTCAGTCGCAAATTACCCATTTGTTTTATAAGATTCATCATCTGCCCAGATCCAACAGAAAAAAAAACAAAAAACAAAAACCAAAAGAAACGATTTTTTGGATCGATCAGAACCTGTCGAGATATCACAATAACATCACTAAATGTAGTCAGTGGATTGACAGACTGTGAAATTTTTATCGTCACTTCGATCCAAAAAAAAAACCAAATCTCAGATTGTATAAAAGAAAAAGAAAATGTGTAGAAGCTCAGAACTTCTTAGAGGGTTGTGTTTTACCGTCAGCGATGAAATTATTAAATTCATCTCTGGACACGGTTTTATTCATCAAAGCAGGCTACACAGATTTCGAAGAAGACGAATTGAAGAAACGAAAACCAAAAAAAAAGATTTTTATAGAACCCTAAAAACAACGATAAAGACGAGGAAAAACACTTATTCTGTTTCAGGTTTCGGTGTAAAGACTATATATATGCAACAACAAAAAACGAGGAAAACCCTAATTTATGCGACCTCCTAGTTTTTTTTATTTATTTATTATTCAATTGCTATTTAAAATATTTATTTTATTTTTTTCATATGGAGTATATTTTTCTTTTCTTTTTGACTGTAAATTATTTATTTATAACCCATAATTCCAAGATTTTGGATATATATCATCAAGTGTGGAAATTGTTATCAAATCTTGAGAATTTATAAATTATCAACAAATCATGAGAAATAATGTTTTAAAATATGTAATTATTTTAAACAAATATACTATTGATAACAAGAAGAAAAGGTAAAAAAAACTCATAAAAGTGACAAAACATGGTTAGGATAGAAAACTGTGAATAAAGAAGAAAGAAGAAAGAAAGAACGTAAACCGATCCTAAACCGAACCTTAAACCGATTAACAAAAACCAATAATAAAAACATCAAAGGAAAATACTACTAACGGAGCTATCATCATGGACACGCCAAATGGTCTCACCCAGAAGATTAGCCACCGATAAAATCGTTAGCTGCGGGAAGTAATTCTTCTCCGCTACCGGTAAAGTATTCGTCACTATCACTTCTTGCAGCAAACCGCTCGATAACCGCTCTATCGCAGGCGGACTGTGACATTGATTCATTCAAGAAAAGAGTCTCTCTCATCAGATAATGTTCAATTCTCACATATAAAAGATATAAACGCAAGAAAAAAGTGGCGAAATCGAGCTAATGGGTTTACCTGAAAACCGCGTGTGTGCAGCAAGCGTAAACCTCACGAGCACCCTCCTCATGTAGAAGAGCTGCTCCTTTCACAATGGTTCCTGCAAATGAGAACGGTTTTTTTAGAGATTGTTGTAGGAAAGAACAAGTTTGGAAGCTTTTGTCAGTAACAAACATGATCAAAGAAAATGGAATTCCGCGCCGGTTTTTACTAACCAGCGGTATCAATCATGTCATCCACCATTACTGCCACTTTCCCTTTAACATCACCGATTAGGTTCATGACCTGTGGGGAAGAATAGTATTCTTAACAAATGATAACTTGCGTAAAGGAAAGAAACTCAGTATTTAGAAAACGAAAAAAAGAGAGTAAATTTTAAAGTATGACCTCAGCAACATTGTGGCCATGACGCCTTTTATCAACAATGGCAAGTGGCGCATCAGATAATTTCTTAGCAAATGCGCGTGCCCTGGCTACTCCTCCGACATCAGGAGAAACCACAACCAAATCCTCTGAGGAAATGGACTTGCTAGCAAGATAATCAAGTATCACGGGCTGCAATGTAACCACGGGATTTGGGTAAGATTTTAGAGATCATTAAAAAGGAGACGGAAACCTTTCAAGAAGGTTGAAATTTGAGGTACCTGGCAATAGACATGATCCACGGGTATGTCAAAATAGCCCATGGACTGTCCTGAATGAAGATCACATGCAAGAACCCGGTCTGCACCGGCTTCGGTTATAAGGTTTGCAACCAGTTTGGCAGCAATGGATTCACGCCCTTGTGTCTAGAACAATATAGACACATAAGATTTAAATTGCTTGAAACCTGATAAAGAGTATGAGATCGATTCACAAGGAGAGAGACCTTACCTTTCTATCAGCTCTTGCGTATCCAAAATACGGAATCACGGCTGTTACTTTCTTAGCTGATGCTCTTCGGCAAGCATCTACCATGATCAATAGCTCCATGAGATTCTCATTCGTAGGGGTGCAGGTAGGCTGCACCAAAAAGACGTCGCAACCTCTAACACTCTCTTTCAGCTGAACGTAGATCTCTCCATCGGCAAATCTCTTTATGCTAACCTTCCCAAGCTCCAAGCCCATATACCAAGCAATTTCCTTCAACAAATTTTACTCTTGATCATGACTCTTTGACCAGAAGAAAACTTGATTTAAAGACCGAACCAAAATGTCTTTGAGAAAACTACCTGAGAAAGTGCTGGATTTGCAGTGCCAGAGAACAACTTCAGCTTCGTATTGGTTCTACTGACAGATTTCTCCAACCGGGAAGAATCAAAGAACTTTGGAAGTGTCGTCTCATTGATGATCGGAACACGAGCGTTCCCGTTTCCAACATTCAGGGCCTTGGGCAAATTGCATATCTAGCAAACAAAACCAAATGGCAAGGAATTGTGAAACCAAATTCACAAAGATTCCTCACAAAGCCCTCAACACACAAATTCTCACGAAAGAGAAGATTAGTCAGCCCATAAACGCACTGCTAATAGCATCAACTCAATCCAGAAAGTCTCACAGATCAAAGCATAGATTCAACCAGAAACTTTTTTGCATTCTTCAATATCAAAAACATATGTTAACGGAAACCAAAAAAAAAGTTGCTCACCGCGCCACCGGAAACGCAGATTCGGGAGCGAGACTCAGTGGTCGTGAAGGAAATCGAGGAGCGGGGGAAGAGAGACGAATACGAGGAGGCCAGGTACGAAGGAATCTTAACGCCGGGAGGAGAAGTAAGAGCCAGCGACGCCATATGTAAAATTACACGTCAGGGAATCTCTGAGTAACGCAGTATCAGATCCTCGCCGTAGAGAATTCCGAGAGAGGCGAGAACTGATCTAAGGGGATTAGGGTTTCAGGGTTGGGAGTGTAAAACGAAGAAGAAGAAGAAGAAGAAGGAGAAGAAGCTAATAATGGTGAATATGTTCTTCTCCTGGGAATCCAAATTCGAATGTGGACTCTTCTCTCTTTTTATCAAATCTCAGGCGGTGCGGCGAAAGTTTTTCTCACTTTCTCGACATTACAAATCAAAATAAATAAATAAATATTGTTGGAAAGTTCAATTTTTTTTAACGGTGTCGTTTTCGTGGTGGCTTTCAGCTTACGTGTCAGGTGGGGACTTAACGTTAAAGAAGTCAAAAGACAAATTGTTTTTTTTTATTACTTTTGATATACTCGTAAGAATATATTTGACTAAATATATATCTACTATAAATATTTTGTACAAATTAGTGTTATTATCTCTATATTATTATTTAAAAAATGAATTTTAATTTTGTAAGATATTACATCAAATACCATTACAAATAAGAAAATATAATTAAAATAAAAAATTGTATAATTATCTTTCAAAATTATATTGTTACGATTTATGTTTAGACATAAACTGATTAGATTTATTCAATATTTAGTTATTTTTTTTTTTATAATTAAATTTTATTATATAATGAATAGTGTCGATTTTATTAAATGTAGATTGAACATAAATTGCTTTGCTATTGAGCAGATTAGGACTCTATTTTTAAATGTCCATAAAAACATATCTCACGAGTCAAAATAAGTTTTAAAGATAGATCTTATATTAACTATTTCATAAAAATTATTTTCTTAGTTTGATCGCTTTACTAAATAATATGAATTTTTTTTTGAAAACTAACCATAGTTTTTAATATTAATTGAGTATATATCAAAACTAAATTTTAAAAATATTTTACTACTTTTATAAAGAGTTATATACAAAAAAAAAAACAAGATTTCGCAAACCGACCACAAAATTAAGCAGTGCAGATTATAGTTGGTGATTTTAAGATTCAAGATTGTAGTTCTTTGTAGGTTAGTCCAAAATTTATTTTAGTCCACTACGAAACATATTAAGTAGACGGGTTAACCCGCCTTAACAACCCTATCTATAATTATTAATAATGCATATTATAGAATTCATTAACCAATAGTGATAATCTAATCTCAAATTAAAAAACCACTACCAAATTCATATTCTACGGATATACATATATGAGTTTTAATCTGTGTTGGTATGTATATAAGTATGTATATATTAACATTATATTATTTTCACAACTAAAATTTACTTATATATTAACCGGCACAACGAAACTAACTCAAATTTCTATTCGACGGATATATACATAAATTTTGGTTATCTACATGTTAATATATATATACTATAATGTTAATATATAAATAGTTATCTACATGTCAATCATTTTTAACCGAACCTAAAATTTTAAATTAAATTTCAAAATAATTTTTTTTTAAATTACTCCGCGCACAGTATGGATTAATTTTTAGTATTTAATATAAGAGTAATCAAATAATATACAAGTAATAAACCTGATCCGATCAAAAGATTATATTTTATCTACCAACTTGGAAAATTCGTTTATTGATCGTTCTAAGCATGCTATAAAACATCACTGTCTTACATTTACGACAAAGAGATGGTTTTTTGGGGGTAAAACTACAAGGACATAGTTATATGAAAGGATGTTATTAATTTAACTCCATCAAATGGTTACATGAACATGATTTGATTAAAGGTACATTATTTTAAATACCACCTTTCGAAAAGAAAACTACACAAGTTGTATGGTATAATATGAATGTGAAAAAAATGGTACACCCTTATTGAAGAACTTCTCATTCTTCTTACTTGGATATAGATTTCAGTTTCAATTCAGATAGACACTATAGTTTGAGTGTGCAGAGCAGGCTGTACAGGACTTGTCGACTTGTGAGAAAAAATCCAAAACAAATTCTAAATAATCTCATACTTGTCTGATTCTCAATGCCACTTGTTTCTAAGCAATTTTCATGCCATCAGTAATTATGAACAGAAAATTCATTAAAAAAAAAGTTTGAAGAGGAGACCATTCGTTTTTTGGGTTCCTTTTTGGGTCACATCATCAAATTTTGGCCATTGAAAACATGGAAAAGTGAACATTTTTAAAAGAACAAGTCAACAATCAAAAGTGAAGATGTGATTCTTCTTCTAAATCAAAAAGGTTTCAACTTACAAAAGACTTCTTCTAAAACACTACGAAACACCGAATGGCTTGTTTTGACACGTAAGGAACGCCAAATTGAGAACATTCGCCGTCATAAAAGTAAAAATTGGGACCAGAAAGATGAGTATATTGATTACAGAGACTGTAACTCATCAAGAAGTTTAAGGATTGAAACATATGTACTTATCTTGGAGTGATCACTACTTGTAATTTGTCTGAAATGTTCAACTGGGCTCTGGAGATTGTTTGTCCTATTGAGGAAACCGAAGAAAAACACAGAACAGATGTGATAATCTCAATCGCTTGCTAGAAAAAAAGTAACAGATGAAAAAAGAAGCCATTATTGCAAATAAGAGATTGAGTTTATACCACTGGGGATATATTAGATTGCCGAAGAGCACGAAGCTGCGTGCTTTCCATGTTTTCAAGTAACTGGGTTACTGTGTTTAGATGAACGCCGCTGTATAGAGAAATGAAAATTGGGTTAGAACACAGCAGCTACAAACATCATTAAAGGGAGCAATCTCTAATCACATTTCTCAGTCATTGGCTTTGAAGCTATCTATTAGAATTCAACTCTAAGTGCATCCATAAAGGGAACAAGATACATGTAATGTTGACTAAACTGGATGCTGCTCAAAATTGAGTAATTCTTGCATGTCAAAGGAGATCCAAACCTGTGCAATCCGCTTTCTATATGGGCATCCAGAGATGAAATCACTTGAGGAAGCTGGGCCAACGACTTAAAAAATATGGGAAACACATAAGAAACCATTCATTGTTTATGTTATACATGCTACACCAGAATTTACATACTTGTCCAGTTGTCTTAGTCAAGGAAGCTTTCGCCAAAAGATTCTTCGGGAGCTTTGCCAATTGAGCCTGCATATAGCCCATATTCAAATTGGAGATAAAGACATCTTTCTTTTTAGATCCGTGACATGGTATCACCAATAGAGGAAGGTAAAGGAAATACAAAGCTCATCCTAATACAACTTCTTAGATGCTTCTTTATTAACCTTACACAATGTTTCATTGTAGCATATTAGCATGAAACAGGAGGAGATAGCTAGTTTCCAATGAAATAGAAGTCATCTTCTGCTTAGAACAACAACGAAACTGTTGCAGAATAGTTAACACAGTCTGTGTTTTTTTTGTTTGTATTCATACAATCTTACACAAATACAGTCTAAGCAGACATTTACTGAAGCCTATGTCTATGTCTGATCAGACCAACACTTTAGTAAACTCAGGCCAATGGTATAGACTAGAATCAACATGAAGAATGCAGATTGGATCATCAAAGGTTCCAGAATTTCGGCATTTTGATAACCAAAATTGTTGAGAACAAAAACGTAATTTTATCCACAATTATAGTTATCCAAGCAAAACCCTAATTCATCCAAAATCCGACTCACGAATCGCACGATCTTCATCGATACTATGCAAGCACGCGCGCGTTAAAAGGGAGTGTACCTGAGAAGAAGACGATTGACGCATCAGGTGGAGAAGGTTAGCAGTAGAATTAACGGCTTGTGAGATCTGATCGGCGACGATTGCTTTCGCTGTTCGATCACCTCCGCCGATTCCTCTTGCATTTTCCGATGCCGTCGCCATTTTTTCTTCAAGTCTGGTCTCGTTCACAAACAAATGGGAAAATATAGGTGTCCCGTTGTAAATAAAACATTTTTTCGTCACGGCCCTTTACTTTCGATTTGATATACAATTATTCCCAATATTTGTTTTCTATCAAATAGACACCCCATATCAAACCGGAATTGGATTGCGATACATGTAAACCAAATCTCATCAACGGTGGTTTTCTATCAAAAAACATCTCTGGTTTGTATAATAGGGAAGAATGAGAATTTGAGTACAGACATTAATTACTACAATCTTCTATTTGTATAACCTATGGTATAAGAAAATACAAAATTGGACCGCCAAAACAAAAGAATATAATTTTGACACATTCTCAGGCTCTATCCTACTGAGTAAGTTCCCCTAACGCAATATAGCTTTTTGTTTGGTAATGTCCTCTTGTGATCTTCAAATTGACATTCTCCGGAAATCTCAATATGTATCTTAATCTCTTCTTTTTCCTTTTCTTCTTGTTCTTGTTCGTTTTCGGTTTTAACAACAATAGAATGTCCCGTAGAATGTGACCTCCAAAACCGCAAATTCGACTCTCTCATTCGTCTTTCATAGCTTTCGATTTCGTCTGTATGCTCTAAACTACCGATAGTAGTAGTAGTAGGATGCGCCTCGTGAACAATGATTGTCAATGTGTCGCGGGACAAAGGCTCGTCGTGGCTTTCGGATCTAACCAGATCGATTTCAGGAACAGCCTGCGGTTTTTCTAGCGGGGTCTGGTCTACTACATCAAGCTCACGCCGGCATACCGGGCAAGTCTTGTGTGATTCAAACCAAAGATCAATGCAGATTGTGTGAAAGAAGTGGTTACAAGTAGAAATCAGCCTCATGGTGTCATTGTCCATAAAATCGGTTAAGCAAATGGAACATTGATCCATCCCACGATCTCTCACCGAATAAGGAAACTCAGAGAAAGATTGAATGATCTTGGAGTCGAGACCGGCGTTTTCAGGTGGAATAGACGGTTGGATTAGGTTACTGGGACGGTTTCGGTTTCTATGGTTGTTCCAAATGGTTAATATGTTTTTGAAAAAAGATCCACAGAAGAAGAAGGAGAAGAAACCGGTCAAAATGATGAAGAGAAGACCACCGGTCAAAACTATGGTGACCGGCGTGGAAACGAGGGTGTGGACTGGTTTGAAACTGTTTGTTCCGGTCGTGGATGTAGACATTTTGAAGACCGTGGAGTGAAAACGGTCGGAATAGAAATACTGTGACTGGTTTCATAGGTTGCTTGAGGAGGAAGAAAGAATTTGTTGTGATGATTGCGTGTGGGAAGGGTAATGTCAGTGGGGAAGAGAGAAACGAGGAGAAAGGTAAGGTCTGTGTAGGAGAGATTTGAGCGAGTCTTTAGCTATATGTTTTGATTTACGGCCAATTAAATGAAAACTTAAAATTTTGATGGACGTCAAAAAAAAAAAAAAAAAAATTGATTACTTAAAATTATTTCTCTTTTGTTTTTATTTATTACTAGAGATTCTAAAAATCTCTTCAAAATATATAGTCTTACGAATTATGATATATTTGTCTAGTTTCGTAAAATTCTATTTTGTTAGATTAGTAAGTTGTGAAAGAATGTGTTAAAAAATGTTATGCTCTTGGAGATATATTATATTATAGATTCTAGTTTCCTTGATGCCCAAGTGTTTTAATGTGATCGATCTTCTAGTTAAATTGAAAAGAAAAGAAAAAACTGCTTTTCTAATTAAGAGTACAAATAATCAAAATTGATGGCTTATAATTGATGTTTAAAGTAAATTTACAAACAAATAATACTCAAAATATATAAATGATTGGTAAATTTACGTAAATGATTGGTTTACAAGTTCAAAACATGATTCAGTTGTACAAAGAATACATTTTTGGGATTGGCCAAAAGTGGAAAGGATACAAACAAAGAGAGATGAATTTTAAACAACAACAACAACAACAATAAAACAAGATACAAGCATTACAAAGATACAACGAACTCTACAAACAAACTGTACCATCATCACTGGAGTTTTAACTCGGAAAACTAAAACCGATCTGTAGAAGAAGAAAAAAAGGCGATAACTTTATTCAATGTCGTCGATCCAATCACCGTATATCCGACTGATTTTTGCCGGTCCTTTCCATTTCTGATGAGTTCTGATCCCGGACTTCTGCGTAACCGCACTAGAAGCTCGTTGCAATGCGACTCCACTGTTGTAACCGGTGTCTGCATTATGAGGAACTCCCGGAGATAGAAGTGTTGTTGTATCGGAATGTCCTTTCGGGTTTGGTCCTGTTTGCTTTATGTCCGGATTGGGCGATACTCCGTCTTTGCCTTCTTCTTCTACGAGTCCACCACCAAATCTATGCAACTCTGTAAAACATAAAGACTCAACCTTTAAAGCCACACAACTTTGGAACTTCCTAAAGACATAAAGTTCAACAATTCCACATGAAGTTTCCCTTTTCAGAAATGTAAGACGGAATTACTATCAAAGTGGTTTCAAGCAATTTATAACCCAGCCCTGAGCCTAAAGTATCAACTGGCATCAACAACTCGTCTGTTTCCTTACAATATCAGAACCAATCAATACATTTTCAACAGTTCCCGAACTGATTCAAGTCCTAAACAAATCAAACTGTAGGCTTCGTGCTGTCTTTATAGTTCTGTTGTATCATTATATCCACTCGTTAGTCTCCTATAGCGCTTAACTAGCTATATATGGCAACAACAGACCACCAAGAACACAAAGAAAGCGGTTTCATAAAAATACAGAACCCGACAGACTTGGCAGCTACGAGCTTCAGCGTCCAATAATCTCAAATAACATTCTAACATAACACCACCTACACTAAATGGAAAGCCTGGCTAATCACAAGAGACCTATGCTCAAGCTTAATTATTCCATTCATCAAGCAAAACACTGATTCTGGTCTAACAAAGATAAAACAAACTAAATCGAAGAAAAGCTGGTATCTTTACCTGCAGCTCCATGAGCAAAATGACACTTAGCACCAAACGGACAATACCCAGTAATCTCCCACTTATTGCAAATCCTTGTCTTCCAATTTGAAGGCTTCACAATATGAATTCCACTTCCACTTCCATTTCCACCACCACCAAGCACTACTACGTTGCTACCACCACCACCAGAACCAGAACCACCTCCACCTCCACCGCCACTTCCACCACCACCACCGTAGCCACCAGGGCCTAAACTAATCGCAACGCTTTCTCTATTCCTCGAAGCCTCATCGTGCAGAAACGTACAGCTTTCCCCATAAGGGCATCCTTCTTCAGTGTAAAACTTCTTGCAATGTCTTCCTTTAAAAGATCTCCCACTCTCAGCCGTCGATGACACCAAAGACGGGATCTGAAACTCTTCCCGTGGCTCAGCCGCAGCACACGTAGGTGTTCCCGAACCGGATCTCTCCTCCTCGTGAGCCGCCACGATCTCCTGCCAATTCGGTGGTGGACGGCGAAGCTCCTCCACGGTGTGTGCGAAGTTGCAATTCGTGATGTAGGGACATGTCCCGGCACGGAACTTGCAGCAGAGCTTCGTCTTGAAGAACATTTTCCCGATCGCTTTGGTTCGATTGCTCGCGGCGGAGGCTGAAGTAGTGGCGGAGGAAGGCGACGGAGAGCCTCTCGATTTCTTGTTCGGCGGACCATTATCGCCGGAGGAATTATCGGGATTCACAGCCCAGACGCGATTGTAGTCATCTTCCGTCGCCCATACGGCGCTATCGCCGAGATTCGGGAACCAATTATCCGGCGGAGGATTGTTTGTGGGTATCACGTGAACTACATCTCCGCCGGAATCTCGCCGATGACTCATTGTGTGAAATCGAGGAAGCTCTTCCTCTAACCCTAATTTTGTCCAATCAATTTGTGAACTTCAGAGATCAAGCAATTTATGAATTCCCACCAGAAAAATCACGGGAAAGCCGAGGAATTTCGTGAATTCCAGAGATGGGTGATACTGAAAAACATCAAATTCATCGATTTACGACAAATTTTGAGAAACCCAAGAAAAAATATTGAGTAAATGAAAAGCGATAACTGGGAAAATGAATATGAACAGATAACACACAGATGATTGAAGAAGAAGAAGTATAAAATAGTACAAAGCCACTGAAAACAAAAAACGTTCGTCGAGATTGAAAGATTAGAAGAAGAAATTTCGAAAAAACATGTTCGCCGAAAAAAAATAAAACCAAACAGGAATATTCTGAGCTTGAAAGTGAGAAAATAAAGGGGGAAAAAACAAACGTGTGGACATTGGATAAGATCTTAATTAGACGAGAGCTGACATGTAAAAAAAAGGTAACCAAAATAGGTAAGTCTAGTGAGAAATTATATTAAAGACATGTAAAAAAAACAAGAAGAAATCTTTTACATATAGATTTGAGAATTGAAGTCAGGGATTTGTGTTGACAACAACAAAAAAAAACTCTGGAAATTGTATAGTATTTTCTTACACATTATTAGATGATTATTCAGCATTTAAATGTTATGAAATGTTGCTCATTCATTGGATATGGATCTGTGATGTGATTTTTTACATTTTCAAAAATCATTGAGCTCAAAACCTTAATTCTGTATATAAGTAGAAGTGTAGAACTGGTAGAGTGCTAGATTAATTGTTACGGGAAAAAAAGAGTAAAAGAAATTAGAAAATAAAAATAAAATCTTAGAAAAATGATATAACATAATAAAAAATAAAAAATTTGGAAAAGAAATGGTAAAATCGCATTTTTAACTTAACAAAATAAGCACTTACAAATTAAAAATAAATTAATTTATAGATAAGTCACCATTTTTATCGGAAACCGGACATTTACCGTCATTTTTTTGGTGGTACAAACTCAATAATTAATTTGAAGGTTTTATGTGTAAACAGAATTAGTTTGAATTAATCACTATTATTTCGAAGCCATTAACCAGGGAAAAAACATACCTATTATTATGTGTGCTTCATATTATAGTTTTTAATGATTAATTTAAATCGCTAATAAGAAGCCAAGGAATCTGTATATATAATTTGCTGGCCAAAAGATGTAACATTCGTCTACATTAATTATATCGCTGAAGGAATAGCGCCTAGCTCTTGTAGCTCGCATGGTAAGTGAAGGCACATTAATGCATAACGCTTGATGGGTTCGAAGCTGTCGAGCAAAGGCACAACAGAGAGAAGAAGAAGAAGAAGAAGAAGCAGCTAACATGAAATTGTTTCCATAATCATATGAGATATTCTAAAATATCTCTTTTTTTTATTTATTTTTATTCAAATTTGTGATGTCAAAATATAAGAATTAGACGGTGGGCGACGATGAAGCTCCTCCACTGTTTAGCGAATATGCAATTTGTCTTAAAGAACGTTTTCCCGGAGGCGGAAGTAGTGGTGGAGGAAGATGATGGAGAGCCTTGTGTCTTCTTGTTCAGAGGAACATTATCGCCAGAGGAATTATCGGGATTCACCGTCCAAACGCGATTGTAGTCATCTTTTGTCGCCCAGTCAACGCTATCGGCGACCAATTCTCCGGCGGAGGATTGTTTGTGAACTACAATCTCCGTCGGAGGATTGTTTGTGAACTACAATCTCCGTCGGAATCTCTCCGATGACTCGTGTAAAAATTGAAATCGAAGAAACTTTTCCTCTAACCTTAATTTTGACCAATTCAACTTTGTGAACTTAATCAATTTATGAATTTTCACTAGCAAAATTACGGAAAATCCGATGAATCTCGTGAATTCTTCTGATGAGTGATCTCGAAAACTATATCAAATCCATTGGTTAACTACAAATTTTGAGAAACCCAATAAAAATATCAAAATGAAAAGCTAGGATAACACAGATAAGCCACTCAAAAATCGCCATCGACATTGAAATATATTTTTTTAAATCCAATTTTATGAATGAATATTTTGTGTTACAACGTTTTTAATGATTCTATGGAAGATAAGTCTTTATACTTGTATCTACATGGACAAGCATCTGTTTTTCTCCAAACACAAGGTTTTGTACTACAAATAATCGCTAGTTCAGCGATTACCGAATAAAAATTTTAGTCGTTGAAAAATTAAGCGTTTTAAAATTTTGGTTCAGCATCCAATCACTGAAATATGTTGCTATCGCCGACTATAAAACGAACAAGAAATAATCGCTAAAATTTATTGCTATTCATAAAACTTATCGCTCTCGCCAACGACTACAAAACGAACATGATTTAGTCGCTAACGCCAGCGACTGTGAAACAAACATGACGTGATTTTGTGGTTCCACTTCTTGTGATTCCGAGAGATATAATCATATAGATTGGCTACAAATCTACAAATCTCTTGGAACCACAAAAATATCGAACCATTTAAATTGATTAGACGTGCTCAGAAAATTAGATGTTGTAAGGAATTGGGTAAAGATGTTGTGTTGTTTATATTGATTCACAATGTAAAGTATTTATACAAGTATGTAGATCCTAATCCTAATAGGAATACGGTAAAATAGAATATACAGAATATATTTAGATCTTATCGTATAAGATATGATCTTATCTCAATACCCTCCCTCAAGTTGGCGGTGAAATGTCTTGAATCCCCAACTTGAATAAAAGATAAGTAAATGTTGATGTTGGTAAGGCTTTGGTGAGCAGATCGGCAGGTTGTTCTTTGGTAGAGATATGCTCTGTTGTGATGAGCTTGTCTTGAACAGCATCCCGGACAGCGTGACAATCAGACTCGATGTGTTTCGTGCGTTCATGGAAAACAGGATTTGCAGCAATATGAAGGGCAGACTGACTATCACAAAATAACCGCATAGGTTCATCGTGTTTAACACCAAAAGAGAGAAGTAATTGCTTGATCCATTTGAGTTCTCGAAATGCATATGACATGGACCTATATTCTGCCTCAGCAGAAGACATNATCGTTTCTCTCTGATACCATGTAAGGAATTGGGTAAAGATGTTGTGTTGTTTATATTGATTCACAATGTAAAGTATTTATACAAGTATGTAGATCCTAATCCTAATAGGAATACGGTAAAATAGAATATACAGAATATATTTAGATCTTATCGTATAAGATATGATCTTATCTCAATAGATGTCGTGAATCCTCAATGTTGTCCATTGGCTAATCATTGTGATCCAACATATTTGTTTTTCAATTTATAGTCTAGTCATGTTCGCCAAAATTTCAATACGTCGAGATTGAAAGATCAGAAAAAGAAGATATTTCAAAAAATAATCATGTTTGCCAAAGGAAACAAGAAAAAAAAAATCAAACATGAATTTTAAATTTAGAGTTTGAAAGTGAGAAGAATATAGAGGGTAGAAAAAAAAAATAAAAATAAAAATATATATATAGAGGGTAGATAACAAATGTGTGGACATCGGATGCGATCTTTTATTAGGGCAATGATTTAACCAAAGCTGAGCAGCAAACAAATAACAACAACCGATCTTTTATTAGAGAGTTTTACTAGAGTTATGTAGTTAGTTGGCCAAAAATGTTGACGTTGAGGTCTTAAATATCTTTTTTTTTTCAGCATCTCCTAATTTATAATGTGAGAAATAAAGGGTAGACATGGACACTGGTCAAAATAATTTCGAAGCCTATGATTGAACAAATAATAAACCGATTGGGGTCGGGTATATAGAATATAGTCAAATATCATAAGTTTCATTAGTTATATTTTTCAATCTATTTCATAATAGTTTATTTTTATCAAAGTATCACTTTATATCATAATCAACAACATTTTATGCAGTTATTCAACAACAAAAATATTATGCAGAATTATGAGTAATTGCACCCAATAACAATATATGGGACACTAGTTAAGTAAATGATCCAAAGAATTAACAATATATGAGATTATTTATGCATTTTTTTTTGTCCAAGTGAACAAATAATCTCCAATTTCTAAGATGATTATCTGTTTATCTCTATGCATCCTATCACAAAGAATGATCCAAAGAATGAAGGAATGCTTCGGAATTTTCTAAAAAAATCCTCGAATGAAATTATGTCCTTGTTGTATCAAAGTGTGATTTATTAATTTTGAGGTTTTATATTAATTATGCGGCACACTAAATATGGTTATATTTTTATACATATATATATTTTTTAAAAAATTAAAACATTTTTTTAAATATGTTTTAAACAATTATTTTAAAATAGCATATTATATTTTTATACATATATATTTTTAGGGAAAAAACCCGAAAAATACACCAAGTATGCTTAATTTGGAAAAAAAATACACAAACTTTTTTGACACCCATAAAAATACACAGATTAACGTTGACATCCTTTTTAATATTCAAATTATCAGAAATTTGTCATCCGAAATTTTCTTTTAACTCACTATGTACATCACGGTAAAGATTAGTCATCAGAAATTTTGGAGTGTCAGATCCATTGAAAACGTCATAGATCCCAGCGAGAAGCCATCTTTGCTTCTCTTAACCGCTAATTGCACTATGTCCTCTCCTATTTTCTCCAATGCCCACTGTAAAGTGTTCTCATTTTCGCCACTTACCTTCACTCCGGCAGCCGCTAAGGTAGCTTCGACGATAATGCCGCTGCCGCCGTCGGGTCTCACAGTGTTTTCCCTCTTATAACCACGATGAAATTCGACACCGGAAGAACCGAGGGCCGTTGCTTCCTCTCCCTGGAAATCGGGTGCCAGGAAAGGCGTTTATTCCTTTTCTGGCTCTTCTTCGAGTATACGCTACCGAGCGGCGCCGAGAAATGCACGCCGGCGGATTTAAATCTTGAAATCTCTCTGGCAGGGTCCAACGGGCCTGAAGTCGCACCTCTCTCGGACCCGACATGATCGCCTCTCTCTCTCTTTGACTTGAAATAAAATTTTTTTAAAAAAACTGGAAAAAATCCAGAAAGGATGCCTCTTCACGCGTGCTGGTCACCTCCCTACACACGCACTTCTCTCTCACCTCAAACACTCTCTCTCTGTCACCCTCTCTCACTTCCCTCCTCTCGCCGGCTCTGCAATGACGTCGGCGCGAATTTCTTTTTCGCCGACGCAAAATCCAACCATGTCCGCGACCAATCATCACCGTTCAAGTCACATATCGACGACGTTTTCCTCGGCTGCTCCATTAACCACCCCGTAACTGACGGAATGTTGCTTTGGAATTTTATTTCGATTTCATATCTTTCCATTATGGATGTAGTTGATAGAAATCTCATGATTTCCTTCGATTTCATGATGCTCTGCATTATTATTGATTTTGTCGATCCAACTTGAAATTGATGATTCAATAATAAGACAACCCAACATATTGAAAATGCATGTTAGAAATAATATCTCATAACGTTAAATAATATATAAGAGGCATATATCAACTTATTAATTGCCAATTATTTGTTCATATGCAATTAATTTAAAAAAAAATAAAAATAAAAAATTAACCAATAGGGGGTGCTGATGTGTCAAAATACACAATTGCAAAAACAAAACAAGAAAAATGAAAAATAAATTGAGACAACAAGAGCTTGAATCACTTGGTAACTTGTTATCTCTTTAATTCTTTTATTGAATATTCTTTTGTCTTATGGTTTTTATTATAATTTTTATTTTAATTTCTTGAAACTTTCTTAATCTATAGTCATATTTTCCATAATTTATTATTTTTCACTTACATTTTTTGTTGAAATGTTAAATTTATTGCTAAAAAAAAATAGTTTGACTATTGGCGCCGTTGCGGAAACTATTTTCCATAATTTATTATCTATTGTCTTTCGATAAATATTGTAACATTCTCTTATTAATTTATGTAGATATACATCATATAATAGTAAATATTAATGTTTGATGAAAAAAAGAGAAAAATTATAAGGTAGTATTAATTAATTAGAAAAAATGACCAATAAGAAGGTGGCAAGTGTCAAAGCTGGAGAGATCCATTTCACTCTTTATAAGGTAGATTATGCGGCACACTAAATATGGTTCTATTTTTATACATATTTTTTATAAAAAAAATTAAAACATTTTTTAAATATTTTTTTAAACAATTATTTTAAAATAGCATATTATATTTTTATACATATTTTTTTTTATTGGTATCGTTTTGCTACTTTTTAATAACAACGTTAGTAATCGTCGTTTCTTTATTTATCTATACACTTCTTCATTTCTTGTCATTTGTCTAATTCTTTTCTTATTATTTGCTCTAAACTTTGAACATTTTTTTTTGTCAACTATCTTTATTTATATAAAATTCAAATTACATAAAATACATAAAATATAAAAATTACAATACAATAAAACAACGAAAGTGAATATGACTGGAATCGACAAATTTTGCTTGCAATTAGAGTATACACTTTTTCTTTTCTTTTAATCGCATTCGATCTGATGTGATTTTAATTGTTGGCTATTGTCCATCCTTTTCCTTGTTGTATTACATTGACTCATTTCCAATTAAGAGTTAAAGATGTTCTTCGAACAAGAACCCCATTTACTGATTCTTTCGAAAGAAAAAGATATTGAGATTGCCAATCTTTAACAACTGTATGAATGTTGCCAAACAACAAGGAGGGTTTCGCTCCAATCCACCGTTTCCTCCATAGCGGTTTCCATGGTGATTGTTTCCATAAAAATGCCATATCTAGCAAAATATAATCTCCGAAAAAATTGTCATAGAATCATCAGATCTAAAAGATTCTTCCGTTGACAGCGTGCTCTCATTATTTCCCCAAATTCCAATGATGACAGGGTCGAATACCCAAATTACATCTCCAAACCAAATGGTGGAGATGAATAGAATCTGAGAAATACTCAAATCTAGCATACAAGGATCCCTTGTACATATCCAAATTCAAATTGATGTCATCTTGCAATGGGAGGAAGCCCACGCCAGATGTAGTATTTTATGGGCCTAGGCCAATACATCAGCAAATTAATCATCAAATAAGCTATATTGAACCAGAAAAAGAATTTTGAGCCCAATGCTCAAACCATGTAAGTAAAACTTGAACCAACAACAAAGAATCACCGTCAAAAGAGTAGATTAATTCTCAGACGATTGGAGATGACGATCTTGGGCAGTCTAGATGTCACCGATTTGAAGCTCTTGTCGAGAATCATAGTTAGAGCATCTTCGAAGAGAGAGTTGGATTAGCGTCTCTGTAATTGGCTATTCGATTACGAACATGTAGATCAATTGAAGAGGAGATCGCATCTGAGGATCGAAAAATATTCCGGTGAAGTATGGCGTTCCTCTCAGGCCAAATTTCATAAATTGCCGCATGCCAACACAAAAGAATCAGTCTCCGTCGCGTTTTCCCTCCCGTGAGATTTTGCATATGCATCAGAGATCTGATCCAATGACGATCTGCTTGGAAATGGTATCTTAAAGCAACACATGACCATATCGACCAACTAAACCCACAATCAAAGAGGAAATGATCTCGATTCTCGATGGCCGTGTAACACAGAAGACACCAAGGGTTTGTGACAAGTATCCATCCTAAGATTCGATCTCTAGTTGGACACCTATTCAGGACAAACAACTAAATCAAAAAGTTGTGCTTTAGGACCCCGCCAATATTCCAGACCACCTTCGCTCAAGTTACCTCTTGTAAATCCTCTCGCAGCTTCCTATAAACATGACCCGTAGAGTATTTATTGCTCACTTTCCCATCAATTTCTCATTCGTAATAGTCTTCTTCCTCTGTTAGTTGGACAATAGTGAGATAAACGTGTAGACTTAATTGAGTATCTGATCTTGCATGTGAAAGATGTTACTGCCCTTAGCGATAGAGACTGGAGATTGTAGCCGTTTGAGAGACACCTAGTCGAGAGTTATGATGACTGAGGAGAAAGTTATGTATGCTCCCTAATAGGTATAGATTAGAGGCTGAATGAATCATTAAGTGAAAGTACTTACAATATATATAGAGTACGTAAGAGAGATTAGGGATTAACTATTTACTATTTTATCCTTTACATATCTATATTCTATATGCCCCCTCAAGATGGAGGTACATGAATAACTCCAATCTTGCTATGTAATTCTTGAAATCGTGATCGTTGCAAAGGTTTGGTAAGTGCATCGGCTAGCTGATCCTTTGTTGAGACATGTGTGACACACAATGCACCAGATTGAATATTTTCACGAACGAAGTGATAGTCAAGAGCAATATGCTTCATTCTCGAGTGAAAGACCGGATTCGCACAAAGATAAGTCGCTCCGATGTTATCATAATAGATCACCGGTGTTGTCGGTAATGTGATACCAAGCTCTGTTAAGAGAGAACAAATCCATCTCATCTCAGCGGCTGTATTAGCAACCGCTCGATATTCTGCTTTCGTTGACGACCGTGCCACCCCTTTTTGTTTCTTGAATGACCATGCAATAGGAGTATAACCCAAGTAGAGAATATATCCATTAGTCGAGACAAAATCATCAACATCGCCCGCCCAATCTGCATCAGAAAAAACATGAAGAGTAATAGGCGGATCTGCTCGTAAAAAGATCCCATAAGACACGGTTCCAGTAAGATATCTAAGTACTCTCTTTGCAGCTTGCCAGTGTGCATCGGTAGGTTGATGCATAAATTGCGATAGTCAATTCACCACATAAGCGATATCCGGACGAGTAAAAGCTAAGTACTGAAGGCTGCCAAGAAGCGTTCTATACTTTGTCGGATCGTCTATAGGAGAACCCGTGGATAACAACAACTTTGGTGTAGGAGCCATTGGTGTAGAGACCGGCTTAGCATTCACCATATTCATCTTCTTCACGTGATTCATAGGATGTCGGAGAGGGTGGCTGACCTGTTGCAGGTGACGACGGTATTTGGTGAGGATCTGAGCTCAGGGGCATCGGCGGAGGAGCAGCTACGAGTGGCGGAGGGTTTACATGAATGGCATTAGGCATAATTTCTGTAAGTGGATGGGGAATTTCTACATCTGATGTCGGAATCAAATTTTTCTTCGCTGAAGCCAACGGGAAAGTCGTTTCCCCAAGCCGCACATGGCGTGAGGTGTAGACTTGTTCGGTCTCTTTATCAAGGCACATGTAAGCACTCTGAGTGAGAGAATATCCGACGAAGATACACGGAACTGAACCTTAAGGATAGTTTGGGAGTCAGAGACATCAATGGTCTCACTCGTGGTGGCTGGAGTCGTCATAGAGATAGAGAAGGAGTAGAGAGATTGAAAAAAAAAATAGTGTGGCGGCCAAAGTTTTAGGTTTCTAGGTATCGTTATTGCTCTGATACCATATAAATTAGAGGCTGAATGAATCATTAAGTGAAAGTACTTACAATATATATATAGTACGTAAGAGAGATTAGAGATTAACTATTTACTATTCTATCATTTACATATATATATTTTATAATAGGGACTATTTATCTGATCAGAATCGACATGTATTTCCATTACCAATTCTCAGTTTGATCTAATTGTATACTTTATCCTTAATTTTCAGTAGCTTATTCGCAAGCCATGAATAACTCTTGTGATGCTAAATTTTGAATATCGTGGCTAATTAGAAGTCAAAAAATTATTGTATAGATAAATTTGACCAAAAAGCATCATCATTCTTATAAAGGAATTTAATTTTAAAGAGAAACGTCTATCTCTTGTAGCTCGTCTGGTCAGCGAAGGCACTTAAATGTGCAACGCTTGATGGGTTCGAAGCTCAAGAGCAAGGCAAGAGAGAGAGAGATCAGTGTAAGATGATCAGAAACAATGAGATTAAATCCATAACTATATGAGATATTCTTAAATATCTTCTTTTTTTTATATAAATATATAGAACCCCGCTTCTCCAAATTTGTAATGTGAAAAATAAAGAATTAATAGACTTGGAATTGCGCAAAACAAAAAAGACATGGAAACTAATAATTATAATTTGGTGGTTCACAACTTAGCCAATGATAATGATTAAAAATTAAACACGACAAACATACTACCAAACATATTACAATCAGACTCAACGTCCAATTAGTAGAAATTCATGGATTCTTCTGGACGATTTCCCTTGGAACTTTCTTTATTTACACAAGATTTCTTAATATATAAGACTAACACAAATGTATATACAGATATTTGTACTTTCTTAATGAACCTAAACTGATACAGGATTTTTGTAATTCAATTGTCTTTACAAACTTATTAACGAACATCTTAACAACAAAATATATATTGTTTTTGATCCATACATCTTTTCGGAACTAAAACAATACAAGTTTTAAAAAACTAAATTCATTTTTAAAGCAACTAGGATTTAACCCACGTTAATTATAGCGTGGAGTAATTTAAAAAAAAAAATGTTTTAAAATTTTAAAAAATTGATTTTATCTGAATTTTACATTATAGCTAACTAATGATTATGTATAAAGCTGTCAATTTGAAATAATTTATCTATTTAACATGTTTTGCAGTTAACTAAAATATTATTCGGGCTAACCCGTAACAACTTATAATCATGAAAACATAACTCTAATATGCACCGTTAAATGACTCTAGTTTTTGTGGTTAGTCTACGCACTCTTAAAAAAATAGTTTTCTTGTGTCTATATTTTTCAACTTTTGTTTTGATATATATTCAAATAAATTACAATAAATTATAGTGAAGAATATAGCAAGATTTTGAATAGATTTTTGTTTCTTTGAATATATATGAATTGGTTATTATTTTAAAATATATAATATTAAAATAATAATAAATAATAAATAATAAATAATCACTTTAATGCAAAATATATACTTTTCATATTCTAATCAATAATTTTAAAAGACTATTATATCATTTCCTATTTCAATTATTCTTTGTTATTTGTAATGGCATTTCATGTAATAACTTACAAATCAAAGTTTATTTTTAAAAAGGTCTTCTTAAATAATATTATAGAGATGCCGTGTCATTCTGTTTTGACTGAATCAATTTTTTTTTTTTTAACGCTGAGATCTTTATTTTTTTATTAAAATCTGAAACATACAAAGCCGGAATAACATAAAATTTCTCTGAAAACAAAAGTACCACAAACCAGCACCATTGATGTACTTCCGCTTCAGCTTTATTTCAATGAAATCCACTTCTGATAAAATACATATATCTCTGATAAACTTGCAAATCAACAACAGGACAAAGGCTCACAGTGCCGCCGACGAAACTCCATACACCAGAGCCGAAATCTCCTTTTTCCTCTTTGGCAGCTAAGACTTCACATAATCAATTTTTTTTATATTTTAATTTTCAAATAAAATTCTCTGTTTTTCAGATTTTTAGAGTATAGATTATTTTTTTGTTCTAAATTTTATCTCTATATTATTATTTAAAGAGTCATTTAGAAAAATAAAATTTATTTGGTAAGTTATTACATATTATACCATTACAAATAAGAAAAGATAATTGAAATAGAAAAGGGTATAAATATCTTTCAAAACTATTGAAGATAATATGGAAAATATTTGTTTCCAATTCAAAAAGGCATTTACTATTTAATTTCTTAATTATTACGATATTAAAAAATATTATATCTTTTCAAATGATAATCAATATATATTCAAAAAAATCTATTCGAGATCTTGCAATATTTTTCACTATAATTTGTTATATTTTATTTGAATATATATCAAAACAAAATTTTAAAAATATTTTACTAATTTTATAAAGAGAATATATTAATTTTTTTTAAGAGTTCGTGTATTGACCACACAAAACCCATAATCATTAAGCAGTGCATATTAGAATTTGTGCTTTCAAAATTGTAGTTCTTTGCAGATTATCCCAAATAATATTTTAGTTCACTGCAAAATGGGTTAAATAAGCGAGTTAGCCAACCACATGACGGATTAGGACTCTAATTTTTAAATGCATTATCAAACATAAATTTGAAAAATATTTTACCATTTTTATAAAAAAGTTAGACACGAAAAAATTAGAGTTGAGGCTTTCAAGATTATATTTTTTTGTGGGTTAGGGCGAATAATATTTTAATCCATCGCAAAACGGACTAAATAGACATGTTAGCTCGCTTTGACATCTCTAACTATAATAGTTAATTAGACATATTATAAAATCAATTAGTCAAAAGTAATTATCTAATTTTAAATAAATAAAAAGTTCATACCAAATTCACATTCTAAGGATAAACATATCTAAGTTATAATTTGTGAGGTATATATATATATATATATATTAACATCNTCAAGGGACAACTACTACAGTTTCTGATACAACAAAATCAGAAATGGAGTAAATGTTACAAAAATTGGATGTTCAAGTACAAAGGCAGAATAAGAAGAGAGATTCAAGGGGATTGGGCCAATACATATATGTCTCGCAATACCTTGATCTTGTGGAGATACTTGACGTTGACCTGCATTAGTGACATGCTGCATCAGTTTCTTCTCTTCAAGCTTGAGGGCAAGCTTAGTTTCGAATCTTATGTGTTGAACAAGGAGCTTATGTGTTTGCTACAAGTGGAGAAGCTGGTACTTTGCAAAGCGGAGATTATGTTGAGCTGAGTGCTTATGCTTCCAGCCGTATTACAAACGAGTGTGGTTCAATCCAATTATGTCCTTGTTGTGCTTTTGTCTTGTGGAGTGGATGAAGTGTTTTTGTGCTTGAATATGCTCCAACAATGTCTTTCCTTCACGCTTGAGGGCAAGCGTCATCTTAAAGGGAGGGGTATTGATAGGCCGTGAATGAGAAGAGATTGAAGAAGGATGAGCCAGAGCGTGGGAAGAACGCGTGAGAAGAGAGTGAGATTAGCTTTAGTATAAATACGTAATTACTATTCACAAAGGGATTATGCTAATTGTGTGTTTTAGTCAAGCGATATGAGCTTGTTAAGCTTTCTGTTACAGCTGCCATGAAGTTGTAGAGAGAGAGAGAGATACACGATCTTCATCTTCTTCCTTTTGTAATTCCTTCTTTCATTCATATCAAGATACAGAGAAAGTATTATAGAGAGATTCATAGAGATTACGAGTAAAGAACCTATCACATTTCCTCTGTTCTTATTAATCCTCCAAGAAACTTTGAATTTGACCGAGATTATCCTACTGACTACTGTATATAAATAAACTCTTCTCTTCTCTTCCCAATTCATGTGCCACATAACCAAATCTGAAAGAAAAAAAAAAAAAATCTAAAACCCTCTTTCATCTTTTAAATATTTTCACTCTCACCCCAAAACTAATCGATATTACATTCACACCCAACTGTTGTTACTCATGTCCTCCAGATCGATTTACCGTACTCTTCGACCGGTACTATCGTCCGGTTTAGGTACTGGACCGGGAATAAGGAGACACGTCAGCAGCCACTTGCCCACTGTTCGGTTTTTGAGCTCCGACACGTCATCTCCGGCCACTGGAAATAACCAGCCCGAAAATCCTGTCCGAACGGCTGACGGCAAAGTCATATCCACTTATTGGGGTATACCACCTGCTAAGATCACTAAACCGGACGGTTCAGCATGGAAGTGGAATTGTTTTCAGCCATGGGATTCATACAAACCGGACGTGTCCATTGATGTAACCAAACATCACAAACCGTCCAATTTTACTGACAAATTCGCTTATTGGACCGTCCAAACTCTGAAAATACCGGTTCAATTATTTTTCCAGGTAATTTAATCAGAACCTCAATTTTTTTTTTTATCAATTGTTCGTCTATTTTTCTACAGAAAATGTTCAAATACTTGTTCGTCACTAATTGAACGCTCGAGAAGAGCTGATTATCAGTTTTTTTTTTTCTGAAAAAAAAATTGACATTTTGAAATTTTAGCAAAAAATAAAAACAAAAACAAAATTGACATATATAAAAATTTCAAATTTTGATATTCAACTAACAAAAGAATTGAAAACAATTAAATCGATTTTCCAAACCCGAGTTTTGATAACCCGGATTTTAACCGATTATAAATGTAGAGACTAAAGTAAGCAGTAAGCAACCCATAATTTTTTTTCTTGGGGGTTAAAATATGAGTGTAGTTAAAAAAAGAGAAATACCCTCAAATAGCACAAAAATTATTTTTTGTTTCAAAACTAGCACCCTAGATTTAAAATACCAAAAATAGCGCATCTAATTATTTTAAAATACTTATTTACCAAAAATAAATTTAAAATAGAATTAAACATTATGTTTGGGTTCAATATTTCCAATTTAGGGTTTAGTTTTTTCCCATTAAAAAATGATTATAAGTCATTTTTATATTAAATTTGTGCTAATATTATCAAAATTGGTGCTATATTTGTGATTTTCACCATTGGGTGCTAAATTTGTGAACTTTTAGTTTTTGTGTTCTATTTTGTAGGATTGCCTTTAAAAAAAAAAAAGAAGAAAAAGTGAGTTGTGAATGTGAGTGATTTAAAGAAGATCAAAGTATATGATTGTTGAAAGTTTAAAGTGTCTACAATTTTTTTTTAAAAAATATTACCAATCAACATCTTAGACTACCGCTAAGCTGGCTAACTAGATAAACCTTTGTTTGATACCATACAATATGTTCGTTTATTTTTCCTAAAATTCAATAATTTTTAATCTTCTGAGTATAGAGGAAGCATATGTGCCATGCAATGTTGCTGGAGACGGTGGCGGCGGTGCCGGGGATGGTCGGAGGGATGCTTTTACACTTGAAATCTCTCCGGCGATTCGAGCATAGTGGTGGATGGATCAAAGCTTTGCTCGAAGAGGCCGAGAACGAGCGTATGCATCTCATGACCTTCATCGAACTCTCACAACCCAAATGGTACCTTTCTGATCCCAAAAAAAAAAAAAAACTTTTAGTACCTTCTCTAAATACCACGTATACAATTGAGACATGTTTATTGAGTCGAATTAGATTTTTTTACCTTTTGGTTTGGTTTTTTTGTTTTTTGTTAAAGACCTTTTGGTTTAGTTCTCAAATGAACTTCGGTTTAACCTGGACCGGTTATAGAATTGACAAAACTTTTGGAATTGTGTAACTTATTTATGAGAGCTTTGCAAAGATTAACACTTTATTTAAGTTTCATTAGTTTGTTAGCATTTTTCCAAAGTACTATTAGAAAATATCAGTTTATGTATTGTACATGACAATCTAGTTCATGTACAGTACGGTATGGTATGTATGCCCGTGGACGGTACATATAAAAACAAATGAGGATATTTTCGTCATTAGTCCGCTAAAAGAAAAAAAAAGAAATAGTAAAAAAACTTAAAGTGCTAAAAACTAATGAATCTTGAATTAAGTGATAATCCGTGTAAATATATCTTTATTTATCCATTGAACCGGTTTTTGAAGGTACGAACGAGCGATTGTGATCACGGTCCAAGGCGTTTTCTTCAACGCATACTTCTTGTCTTATGTAATTTCTCCCAAACTTGCTCATCGCATCACTGGATACTTAGAAGAAGAAGCTGTGAGCTCTTACACCGAATTTCTCAAAGACATCGATGCCGGAAAATTCGAGAACTCGCCAGCTCCGGCCATCGCGATCGATTACTGGCGGTTGCCTAAACACGCGACGCTGAGGGACGTGGTTTTTGTTATCCGAGCTGATGAAGCTCACCACCGAGATATTAACCATTATGCTTCGGTACGTAACGAATTTTATATTACTAGTATAGTATTTATTTGTAAAATGATCAATAATATGTATTAGCCCTATTATGAGTAAGAATGTGAATTTCCTTTAAATATTGGTGTTAATATATGCAGGACATACAATCTCAAGGACATGAACTCAAGGAAGCTCCGGCTCCAATTGGATATCACTAAGGATCATGTGACAAGCTTTGTATAGATGTATGAATGAATTTGTGTAGTTTTGTCTCCATGATATTTTTATTTTATTTATTAAATTTGTTGTATATAAATATTTAGTTTAAAGAAATGATGTGAGGATTTTTTTTTTTTTAATAATGTTTTCTACTTATTTTAAAATTGTTATACTTTAAAACTAGTTCAATATTGTTTGATTTACTGTTTTTTCAAATAGTGACTCATATAATTTCAAAATAGACTCCAATTGTTACTTTGTCCAATGCTTTTGCAAGCCTCAGTCTCGAAATCATCAATGACCATGTCTGTAACATTTTGTGTAAAGGTTGTTGAAACACCCTACACTCTAGTGGCTGCAACTTCTGATGCTTCTCAAACTTAGTTCTGAAACTTAGTTTGATGCAGAAGAACTCTTGCGTAATCCGTTAATTTGATATAAATATGTTTACAACGCACATGAGCCCAAAAAACCTCTCTCTCAGCTTCTCACCCTGCTTGTCATTGCATTTTGTAAGTTCAGACTTTTAACGCAAACAATCTCTCAGCCTTGAAAGACTTGAGAAAACAGAGACATAGAAGAGGTGTGTCTTCAGAAACGGAAGCAACTTCAGAGTCACGTGGTTTTGGCGAAGAGTTGTGTGATTATGTAGATTGTAGACAATTTGTAAAAGACAAAAAACTGGGAGAGATATGGAGAAATGTAAGACAGAAACCAACAAAATACTTAAAACCCATCAATCTGAGATTAGTTCGACAGAAGCAACACCATAAAAAAGCGAAATCTGAGAGTATCAAAACGAGAATACTAGCCTCACTATGAAAATAAACTACTAGCCTGAATGCCCTCGGCAACAGAAGCAATTTCTTTGAATTTCTTCACATTGCCTTTTTTTCAATTGAGCTCAAGTTTCTTTCTTTGGCTCCTTTGCAAGCAAGTACGAGAGACCATTGGTTAAAGCAGAGGACGATGTCAAGGATGCGCTTAAAATATTGATGAGCTGCAAGAAAAAGGCATGTTCAGGAATTAAAGCGGATAGCACCGATGCAGAAAGAATATAACGAGTATAACAACATACCTCTGCTTCGTAAATGCAAATCGATTGAGCCTCAATGTCCTTCATGTTAATCTGCATCTTCTTTAACAAGGCAATGGTTGAAAACTTGCTCATTGGAGTGATAATCAAATCATCAGAGACAATGAACTTTGTTTTTCTCTTTACAAACCCAATATCACCTACCCCTGTCATTGGAGTGCCAGATATGGATTTCTTTGGATCCATAGGTCTCACAGTAACAACTATGTTACCTTCACCAACCGAAGATCTATCAATCCGACTGAAAAATTTGCAATCCCACGGATATGGATAATATTTGCAAACTATACATTCATATGCTTGTGATGGGTAACTATGAATGTCAAGCAGTTTCTTACTGCAAGTATAATAATGAGGAAGACAACGGAAATCCAACTCTCTTCTACACCCACCTCTACACAAATTCCTGACACATCCCAAAATGGTATTGTCATTGGAGAAAGAAGAAGCCAACTCGAGAGGAAGAACAAGGAAAGTGAGAAGAGAATCAACAAAGTCTTCACTGCACTCAGCATAAAGAATCTTCTTGTCTAACTTTCGAACAAACACTTTCACACAACATCCTCTTCCTTGTTCAACTCGCCCAGTTTTCAGCATTGGAATCAACGGTTTATGCATTCTTGTCATGCAATGTTTTCTGAGGAATGTGCATGTTAACGGAGACTCCGAAGCGAATATATTTGCCAGCAGAGTAAGTACCTAAAAATTTGGGTAAGATTTAAATATAGATAAAGAATTTTATGTACAACATTAATGAGAATACCACAAATACATAAAACCAAGTACCTCGTCAGAGCCAACATCAAGAAGCATTTCACGCAAATCGCTCAAACATGAATATCCTTGGCCACTGACCACTTTGACAATGTCATCAATAGAGTTCAATATCACTCTCAAATCATCAGTAATAATGAAAGACGATCGACAGCTGACAAACACTCCCTCTAAATTATTTCCTATTGAACCTACACGTTGATCTTCTTCTGGAATATGAACCTGAGTGGCCATCAAAAGTCCACAACTACACCTCGAGGTGTTAAAATTGCTGTAAGCATTGCAGTTACGCACACTTGAGCCGCATGTAAAGAGCTTTGTGGCTTCAGTATCATCTAAGTTCAGCTTCAGCCTTCTGCAATGGATCTCCTTGGTACTCTTTGGATACAGCAGCATAGTCTTGCAAGCCTCGGTCTCGAAATCATCAATGACCATATCTGCAACACTTCTGTTAAGATTCTTATAACAACACAGGACCTGAGGCAACTTTTGATGCTTCTCCAGCAATCTAGCAATAGTCCCCATTGGGAGTGTCAAAAGGCTGTAGAGCACATCAACAAAATCTTGACCTGCCTCAGCCAACACAATTTTGTTTCTCTTCTCATCAACGAGGAGTTTCAAGCTAAACTTTGCACTTTTAGACATTGGAGATTAAGGAAAATAAAGGAAAAGAGAAAAGTGAGAGACTTTTGGAATCACAAATATTTGCCTCTACATATATATTGAAGACTCAACGGTTGTATGTGAATCTCAAGAGGTTTAACATCAAACATAAATGAACATAATGACTCACGCATCAAACCCCAAAAGGGCATAGCACGTAAAAAACCTTTTGAGATTCCCCATGTCCTCAAGGTAGGAACTTGAAATACAAATGCCCAATTAACTTCCCTTTTGAGCTTCCCCATGTTCTTCTGATTCACTGAATCTAAAATTCTCATATGCAGAGTAGCGATTTAGGGTTCCTCGATCAATGTGATCTGATGAATTTCCCGAGAAAAACCTTATCTTGTTTAGGTCCCTAATCAAATTTACTGCCATAGATTTTCTGGAAATGTTCAGAGGCAGGATGAAACTTATTGGAAGAGTATGGGAGAGAAACAAAAATGGCCTGGTTCTGATGCTAATTAAACATTTACATATGAGTCCCTAAAATTTAGGCAGTTTTGTTTAAAACATCCTATTCTTCTGGAATAGCACTGTTTAGTCCACACCGTTTGAAACTGAAAGACTGAAACTGTAAGGTAAACAAAAACCTTGGTCTATATAATCCGATCCACATCCATCACAAGTAAATGACATGTTCGATGAATTTCATTCACTAAGAAAATAAAAATCAAAGACCAATAAACACTGACTTATCCAATTATCTTCACTCAAGTTTCTTCTTTGGCCTTCTTTGCGATTAAGTTCCAGAAACAATTAGTTAAAGCTGAAGATGTCATCATCACTGAAGCTCTTAGCAAACTCATAGCCTGCAATATAAGACATACTCACTCGATGAAAAACCGGTTTTTTTCTTTTTCTTTTCCCTCAAGGCAAACACTTATAATCAAACTGAAGAGAAAAACCATACCTCTAGTCTCCCAATGGTGATCACTTGTTCATCAACATCTTTCTCCTCTAAGTGCATTTGCAACTTTAGCAAACTAATGTTTGAAACCGAGTCCTTCGGTTTGATAACCAAATCATCAGTTACCAAAAACCTTGTGTTTCTCCTTACAAACCCAAAACTTGTCATATATAAAACTTTAGCACCAGCTGTTTTGTTTTCACTTTGAGAATTAAGACAATCAGGCATCTTTCTAGTGAACTTACGGTCAGAGGTTCCTCCACTGTGGTAGCGGTTGAAACTGTAATAGATTTCTTGTTGCTCGGTGACAACATCAAGTAACTGTTTGGGGCAACTATAATACGAGGGAAGTAGACACTTGGAAGAGGAGGAATCCTCAGTTGATTCTTCATTCAAACTCTTGAAGCTTCTGAATAAGTTCCCAATACAACCCAAAGTGATATTATCTCCAGAGATTTCCCAGACAGAATCAAGTGGTAAAGCTAGAAAAGTGAATAGAAGATCAACGAAATCTGATCCACATTCAACACATAGTACCTTCCGATCCATTTTTCTAACAAATGCTTTCAAAGTTATGGTTTGGTCTGGTTCTGCTCCATCTTTAGATCCTTGCACAGTTGAAATTAGCGGTATACGAGATCTGGTCACGCGCAGTGAACTTTGTTTTCTCAGAAACGTATCGGTTAAAGGAGAATCCGAAGTAAATAAACATTCCAACAAAGTAAGTACCTGTCAATGACACAAACAAACACTCAGAATAAGATTCAAAGATAGGTGAACCAAAGCATTATGATACAGACAAATTACCTCACTAAAACCGACATCAAGTAGGATTTCACCGAGCTTGAAAGCATTTCCGTAGCCTATGCTTCTAAGAGTATTCAAAACATAATCCATAGAGCTTGAAGCCACTTTTAGATCATTGGTTATGATGAAAGAAGTCTCAGAACTAACAAAAAATTGATCACTATCATTTCTCATAATCCTCTCTTGGACTTTCTCTTCTTCCAGTCCATGAATCTTCCAATTCATCAATCTTCCAACAAACTCCGAGTCTACATATTCTCTACAACCACATTCCTCGGTGTTCAAAATGCTGTAAAAGCTTTCGCAGGATTCACTAAAGTTACAACGTGAGCAAACAAAGTAGTTGACAGCCTCAGTGTCATCTATTTTCAGCTTAATCCTTCTGTACTTATCGTGATTCACACTCCTAGGATACAGTAGCACTTGCTTGCAAGATTCTGTCTGAAAACTCTCAAGACCCATGTCTGAAACACTTTTGTAAAGATTGTTAAAACATCCCACAACTACTTGAGGCGATTTTCGATGTTTCTCAAGCAATCGGACAATGGTGCCCATTGGGAGTGTGAGAAAACTAAAGAGCACATCAACAAAATCTTTACCAGTTTCAGCCAAGACAACCTTGTTCTTCTCTTCATCTACGAGAAGTCTCACACTTAGCTTTACCGTATCAGAAGTTTCAGCCATTGGAGATTCCTCTTGCGCAGAGAATGTAAGAAAGAGAAAGAGGGAGAGAGAGGAATAGCAAACGTTTTGAAGCTTAGCATCTGCAGAATTGAAAATTTAAACGTTAAAAACACAAACCTTTGAGATTCCCCCTTGTTGCCAATCTCTGTATTGTAGTTTTTAAGGCCCAAGTCGGGTTAATGGGCCAATTTTGACCTGATTCTAAGTCCGATTTCGGGATAAAAGGCTCTATATAAATCAGGTTATAAGCGGGCGCGAGTCTGAAAGTGAAATGCCACTATCTCTTGAAAATTGACTAGGTTTTAGTATGAATATTATTTTTAATATTATTTTGATAAAAACTATCAATTATATATACTGAGATATTAAGTTGGGTATATTGGTAATTTTAATAATATATAGAAAAAAATTGAAACTTTAATCTCAGAAACTATTTCTGGTTTGTGAGGTTTCAATGGTTTTATTTTGAATCTATATATGTCTCGTCTCAAAAACGTATTATTTGGTCGAATACTTAAAAGTTAGTATACGAAAATTAACTAAACTAGGATTTAATCCGCGCTAGCTATATAGCGCAGGGTAATTTTTGTATAAAAATTGTTTTGAAATTTAAAAAAAATTGTTTTTATCTGAATTTTAAAATATATTTAACTAATGATTATAGATAGAACTGTCAACTCGGACTAACATGTCTACTTAATCCATTTTGCAATAAACTAAAATATTATTCGGGCTAACCTGCAAAAACCTATAATATTGAAAACATAACTCTAAAATGCACCGCTTAATGACTATGTTTTTGTGGTCAATCCACAAACTCTTAAATAAAATCAACTTTCTCGTGTCTAACTCTTTATAAAATTAGTAAAATATTTTATAATAATTATAGTGAAAAATATTGCAATATTTCAAATATATTTTTTCTTTGAATATGTATAGATTTATTATTATTAATAATATCATAATAATTAAGAAACTAAATAGTAAATAATATATTTAATGAGAAATAAAAACTTTACATATTTTCATCAATAATTTTAAAAGACAATTAGATCATTTCCTATTTCAATTATCATTTTTTATTTATAATGGCATTTCATGTAATAACTTACAAAAAAAAGTTCATTTTCAAAAATGTCTTCTTAAATAATATTATAGAGAAGTGTAACAAAATAATCAAATGATATTTAATAAACATAGTTTTGACATAAAAATATAAAATTACACATCACTTTTTTAAATAAAGAAAATAATATTTTCATCATTTTCAGTTCCATCCACGTTAACAAAAATAATAAAGTTAAAAATTATTATCATTCCCTAACTAGTTTAACCAATATCAAATTTTGATTTAATCTACATATTGAAAAGTAAATCAATAAATACAACTCTTGCTCTTAGATTCATGAAAATTTTAATTTTGAAATCAAGACAATAGATGAATATGGAATGGCTTTTAAAACTAATTTAAAATTCACAAAAGATCGACGAACTGAATTTATTTTTTGTAAGTTTTATCTTGAATAGGTAGAGACCAGACTTTTGTTTGGTAGCATATTAGTTGTGGTAGTTTTAAATGATTTTTCAATGATTATAACTTCAACTTTTATAAGTATATACTATGGTTGAATCTGTGCTATAGCGCGGAGTAATTTTTCAAATTTTGTTTTTGAAAATTATAAAAAATAATTTGAATTTTTTTGAATTTTATAATAAGTCTAACTAATTATTATAGATAGAGTTGTCAAACTGGACTAATTTGTTTACTTAATCCGTTTTGCAATGGACTAAAATTTAAAATTAATCGGTTTCAACTTTTGTTTTGATATATATTTAATTAATATAATACTAATTATAGTGAAGAAATATTGTAAGATCTCGGATATATTTTTTGTCTTTGAATATATGTAGATTTATTATTATTTAAAAATATTTTAAGATTATAATAATTAAAATTTAAATAATAAATAATTTATTTAATGAAAAACAAATACTTTTTATATTCTTTTTAATAATTTTGAAAGATAATTATATTCTTTTTTATTTTAATTTTTTTTTAATTTGTAATGAAATAAATAAAGATTTCAACTTTTGCCATTTGAGCCATTGTTCCGTTATAAGCTTTGCCTTTCGGACAGCCATGAGACGAACTCACGGAGGCAGTGGAAAAAGTCACGACCGCCGTTACATCCGCCGTGACGGCGGAAATGGTGGGATTATAAATCCAATTAACCATCCACAATCGGAGCATCAGCAAGAAGAGATGACCGGAACGGATCGGTCGTCTGCAGGTTCTCCGTCTACTTATCAGCCATCGAAAAACCTCCATCATCAACCTACAGAAGCCAAGTGGAAATTGAAGCTGCAACAGAATTCGAATCCGGATTCGATCACGGAGGAGAGGTTTCATCTCAGTTCGAATTGTGAGGAATCGGAGTCGAGGAGAGCTGAAACTGGAGAAATCGCTGAGACGAACGGAGATATTATGCTGACTATTCTCAACGATTTGCGATCTAGCGTCAGCGAGCCAGAGCTAACCGAGGAGCAACTAAGGTTGAATGATCAATTGCAAGAAGACGAGGTAACACGAGCTATAAAGTTTTCGACTTTGTGATATTTCGATACCCCCAAAGGACATTTATCCATAGAATTTGCTATTTAGGGGGTTATTGGTAGTTGGATACTTGGATTTATAGAGAATTTTGTTGATTTTAAAAGTCATCACATTTTTCAAATTTGGATAGAGTTTTGTCGAATTTGCATAGAGTTTTGTTAAACTTTAAAAGTTTTTTAAAATTGCAGAAAAATTTGTGTATTTAAACAATCAATAAAAGAATTCTATTATAACAAATTTCGAGAATCCAAGGATATAGGTAGTATTTTTAAAATCATGTTTTATGGGTTAAATTGTAAAGAATCCATATCCCAATAACACTCGATTTTAATAGATTCATAGAATCATTAAAATAGAAACTACAATGTATTTTGATTAGATTATAAAAATCATCAAACCAATAACAATAGATTTTTAAAGAATGTTATAATCTATAAACGAATAACATTGGAATCTATTAAGAATGTAAAAATCCACAAACCAATAACACTAGAATCTTAGACTCTAAAAATCTTCATAAATCAATATCCCAATATGCTATTGGAAGATTCTTGTTCGTCTCTTTCCATGAAATTCGTTGTGCTGATGTTGTGGTTTAGTTTCTCTGTTGATATAGACTTACTGGTTTGTTTGAAATTCTTGCAGCTTCTGGCACTGGGGTACATCTATGGAGGAAGCATTTTCATCCTTGACCGGCATAAAGATATGCGATACTTTCAGGTCAGAAAATAAGCTTTCCTACTTGCAGGTTTCGTATAAACAAAAATTCTAATAGTCAAAGACCTTTTTTTTATTGATTTTGCAGATTCATGTAAACGTTGAAGCTGCTACTAGTGAATATACTGTCTCTGCAAAGCTTAACTTACAAGCTGATTCAAGCAAGGAGTCGGAGGATTTTCTCTACTCATTCAAGGCCCAGCACCTTCCGCCCATTGTGCTGACATGTTTATTACCAAATGCTTATCCGAGCCACTTACCGCCTTATTTCTTGTTAAGCGTTCAGTGGATGAACCCTGATAAGATTTCTAGTCTCTGCTCCATGCTGAACTCGATATGGATAGAACAGCCAGGGCAAGAAGTCCTGTACCAGTGGACAGATTGGCTACAGAACTCGTCGATTTCTCATCTTGGCTTTGACAACGAGATTGTTCTTGGTCCTTATGGCGTTACATGTTCCAGAGATAAGCGTGCCGTTTCTGGAAGTCGTTCACCGGATGCAGATATCCCTTATATTAGGAGTTACGACGAAGAAAAACGCCATGAGAGCTTCCTTAAGGGCTTACACGAGTGCTGTATATGCTTCTCTGAATCTGCCGGTAAAACTTGTTTTTTTCTTCATAGCTGTTTGCTTCAGTACTGTCGGTTGGTTGAATTCAAGCTGCTTGACACTTGATAGCCGTATTTCTTTCCGCCGTCAACAGGTTTTGACTTTGTTAAGTTACCATGCCAGCATTTTTTTTGTAAGAAATGTCTGAAGACCTATACAGACATACATGTCTCTGAAGGAACAGTTAACAAGCTTCAGTGTCCAGATTCGAAATGTGGAGAAATTTTTCCTCCAGGTATATTGAAGATATTGTTGGGCGATGAAGCATATGAGCGTTGGGAAACTCTAATGTTACAGAAAACACTGGAAACCATGAGTGACGTTGCCTACTGTCCTAGATGTGAAACCCCGTGCATAGAGGACGAGGAGCAGCTTGCTCTATGCTTCAAATGCTACTTCAGTTTCTGTACGCTTTGTAAGGAAAAACGACACGTGGGTGATACTTGTATGAGCCCGGAACTTAGGCTTCAGATCTTGGAGGTATGATCAATCATTAAACTTATGTTTGTTATACCCAAGAAAACTTAAACCGGACTCTTTCTAACACATGTAACACTATTCAGGATCGTCAAAGCTCTTCTCGTCTTGGAGAGGAACAAAGGCGAAAAGAAAAAGAAATGATCAATGAGATAATCAGTGTGAGTGTGATAAAGAAAAGCTCTAAGCAATGCCCGTCGTGCAAAATGGCCATCTCAAGAACCGGAGGTTGTAATAAAATGGTCTGCAATAACTGTGGCCAATACTTTTGCTACCGTTGCTGCAAAGCTATCACTGGTTATGAACATTTCAGGTTTGTAATTTTACACATGTACATAAATAGATACATATGTTATACATCTTGGAACTAAAACAATTACCTTTTTCTTTTGGGGGAAAAGCGAGGGATCATGTGATCTGTTCCCACAAGATGCGATCCAAGAATGGAATAATATGATGATGAATGAGCGACAAGTCATTAGACAGATTGAAGGTCAACTGTTTGCACAACATGGTCAGTTTCCGCAGCGTGGTCAGTTATGTCCTAATTGCCGCCAGTTCAACGCAAAGGTAAAAAAAGCTAACTCGATTCAAATGTTGAAACCCGCGAATTTTCGGGTTTTGGGGTTAATGGAGATGAGTCTTGAATTGGTTATTGTGTAGGCGGAAAACAACAATCACTTGTTTTGCTGGGCGTGTCAAGCACATTTCTGTTACCTTTGCAAGAAAGTGGTGAAGCGATGTGCTCAGCATTATGGACCAAAGGGTTGCAAGCAGCACACAGATGGGTAAAGACATGTTTGGAAAGATCAAACTCAGATTCTGTTTTTCTTCTCCAGGTTGTCGTTTGTATTGATAGGTTTGATTCATTTTTCGACTTAGGTTTCAATATTTATTAGGGAAATTAGCATATTTATTAGGGAAATTAGCATCTATGACTATAAAAAAAACCATATTTAACCAAATAACTATATTGAACTCATGGCTATAATATGTTGTGTAAGACTGTAAGTTGTAATATTACCGAAATTGCTAAAATTCCCCTCATGCTTCTTGCTTCCTTTTCTTCCTCATCCTCCGTTTTCTTTTCACGTCGATCAAGATCAAGCAGGATCTTTTTCTTGTCTTTTTCATAATTGAAGCTTGCGAATTGGGATAAATGTGAGAGACAAAAGTCTTTGTATACTATGTTCTTGTTATGTTTAAACTTTGATTAGTTAAAAGAAAAACCCAAATGTCTCATTCCCCTCTATCGCTCTGCTTCTCGTCGTCAATGTTTTACTGGCATCTTTTCAGGAATAATAATCTTTAGTCAAGTTTCAAACTTGCTATATAAAAAAAAAAAGGTTTCGATCTTGTTTACTAGAAAACGAAACCTCTGTTCTCCGGGAACCCAACGAAACACTCATGAAATTATCACTCTCTGCTTCTTTTCTTAAACTCAATGTCATTTAAATATCCTTATTCCGTAACACCCTCTATGCTTCTTCTAAGTGCTTTTAAAGACGGTGAGTGTAACATCCTGATTTCTGGTATATGCGGAGATGCTTATAAGAATTGATTTGGCTACCTATGTCACCAAAGTGCACTTATCTTTTCGGTCACTTATCCAGAGAGAACTCCAGAGTTAAGCGTGCTTGAGCTGGAGAAATTTAAGGATGGGTGACCTACCGGGAAGTGATTCGCCGTGTCCATAGAGAACTCCAGAGTTAAATGTGCTTGAGCTGGAGAAATTTAAGGATGTGTGACCTACCGGGAAGTGATTCGCCGTACCGTGCGAGTGAGGACAAAACATGGGGAAAGATCGCGTGGTGATTGCAGGGTCAGTAAACAAGTCTTACGAGCCTCCCGGACTAGCGCACCGACCGTCGGACGAGGGTGGGGCCCACGGGCCGAAAGAGGGCGTGGGGCCCACATGTAGGGGCGGTCGGGGAGTTATAAGTGGTATCAGAACCGAACCCAAAAACGTGTGTGGAGTCATGTGGGCTCACACCGTCAAGGGTAACGGTCCTGGTGCGCAACGAGGACGTTGCGCTCTGTGAGTAGGGGTGATTGTAACATCCTGATTTCTGGTATATGCTGAGAGACTTATAAGAATTGATTTGGCTACCTATGTCACCAAAGTGCACTTATCTTTTCGGTCACTTGTCCAGAGAGAACTCCAAAGTTAAACGTGCATGAACTGGAGAAATTTAAGGATGGGTGACCTACCAGGAAGTGATTCGACGTACCGTGCGAGTGAGGACAGAACACGGGGAAAGATCACGTGGTGATTGCAGGGTCAATAAACAAGTCTTACGTACTGACCCTCCCAGACTAGCGCACCGGCCGTCGGACGAGGGTGGGGCCCACGAGCCGAGAGAGAGTGTGGGGCCCACAGGTAGAGGCGGTCGGGGCGTTATAGTGAGATCCATAGAAGTCATTTAATCGCTCCCGAACATGTTCATGCAATTAGGGATTCCAATATTGCAGTAGTCGTCTTTTCCAAAAACTATGCCACTTCAAGTCGGGGTCTTAACGAGTTACTGGAGATTGTGAAATGCAAGGAAGAATAGGGTCAAGTGGTGATACTCAATTTCTACTACTTAGATCCTTCTCATATCATGAAACAAGCAGGAGACCTTTGGAGAAGCCTTGCAAGAACATAACAGAGGTTGAGAAACAATTGTGACCGAGGTAGCAAATATCTTACTTATTTGTTGTTGTTGAACGTGGATTTCAACTTAGTTAATTAAAAAACAAAAGGACGATCGGAATCTCGTTTTATTAAGTATATCGACGAAGTACACGTCGTCGGAGATCGACGAGCGAATCGGAAAGCAAAAGAGAACTAAGAAACTTAAGGCGGTAAAGTCGGAGCAAATAACCTCTTAGGTCTAGTGGCCAGTTGTAGGATGGCTTGTGAATGAGGAGACCCCTCTTATTTATAAGATCTTCTGTCGGTTAAGACTCGGTCGATTTCTTTTTCGTTCGTGAATTTGGATCATGTTAATTTCTTTTTCTTTTTCTCGTCAAGCATCTCCTTTTTTTCCGGAGGAGATTAGGACAATTTCCTTTATGTTCGGAGGTCGGTGCTGACTTAACGAAGTCAAGCTTAATGGACATGAGGCCGGTAACAGAGCCGACGTGGGCTGGTATTTTGACGGTTATAAAATTTTGTCGACCGGAATCAATTGGACTGATCTTGGTTTAAACCGGGTTATACCGGAGGTGCGGAGCTTACCACTAACAGTTGTTAATTATAAATCTTGATTTTTGGGAAAGATCGTTCTTCTTTTTTAGTAGGGGATAAAGAAGCAACAATGATTGAAGCAGCAATTGCCAATGATGTTTTTGAGTAAAACTGAATTTAACTCCATCTAAAGATTTTGATGACTTTGTTGGGATTGAAGATCATATCGCAGAGATGAATTTACTGTTGCGATTGGAATATGAGGAAGTGAGAATGTTTGGGGTTTGGGATCCCTCCTCCGGAATCTGAGGAAGTGAGAATGTTTGGGGTTTGGTTCGTAACCAAAAGTATTAAAAAAATCCGTAAAAAACACGAAAAATATATCCGAAATATCAAAAATATACATGAAATACCAAAAAAACCCGAAAATAACTAATATCTTCGGTTTATAATTATAATTTGGGTTATATCAATTCTAAATATAATTAATGTTTTGGATATATAAATTATACTTCATATATTTTGGGTACCCATTCGGTTCTCAGTCTGGTTTCCGTTTTCGGATATAGAAGTTTAGGATCCGTTCGGGTATTTTGTCGGTTTCAGTTATGTTCGAGACCTCATAATTCGGTTTGGTTCTTTGATTCTAAGTATTTTGTCCATGCCTAGGTTAAACACACTAGAATAATGGAGTATTCCATCTACTACCACACTTCGAAAAACAATTATTGGCTAAAACAAATTTATGATTTTTTTATTAGTTTTTGAAATTAATTAATTATAACTTCTCTTCTCCGATAAGCTTTTTAATATCTGAACTATTTTGTACAAAGTAAAATACTCAAACTATTTGTTTTGTCCATTTTAAATATCCAACTACGAACCATGTGNCACCGGATGCAGATATCCCTTATATTAGGAGTTACGACGAAGAAAAACGCCATGAGAGCTTCCTTAAGGGCTTACACGAGTGCTGTATATGCTTCTCTGAATCTGCCGGTAAAACTTGTTTTTTTCTTCATAGCTGTTTGCTTCAGTACTGTCGGTTGGTTGAATTCAAGCTGCTTGACACTTGATAGCCGTATTTCTTTCCGCCGTCAACAGGTTTTGACTTTGTTAAGTTACCATGCCAGCATTTTTTTTGTAAGAAATGTCTGAAGACCTATACAGACATACATGTCTCTGAAGGAACAGTTAACAAGCTTCAGTGTCCAGATTCGAAATGTGGAGAAATTTTTCCTCCAGGTATATTGAAGATATTGTTGGGCGATGAAGCATATGAGCGTTGGGAAACTCTAATGTTACAGAAAACACTGGAAACCATGAGTGACGTTGCCTACTGTCCTAGATGTGAAACCCCGTGCATAGAGGACGAGGAGCAGCTTGCTCTATGCTTCAAATGCTACTTCAGTTTCTGTACGCTTTGTAAGGAAAAACGACACGTGGGTGATACTTGTATGAGCCCGGAACTTAGGCTTCAGATCTTGGAGGTATGATCAATCATTAAACTTATGTTTGTTATACCCAAGAAAACTTAAACCGGACTCTTTCTAACACATGTAACACTATTCAGGATCGTCAAAGCTCTTCTCGTCTTGGAGAGGAACAAAGGCGAAAAGAAAAAGAAATGATCAATGAGATAATCAGTGTGAGTGTGATAAAGAAAAGCTCTAAGCAATGCCCGTCGTGCAAAATGGCCATCTCAAGAACCGGAGGTTGTAATAAAATGGTCTGCAATAACTGTGGCCAATACTTTTGCTACCGTTGCTGCAAAGCTATCACTGGTTATGAACATTTCAGGTTTGTAATTTTACACATGTACATAAATAGATACATATGTTATACATCTTGGAACTAAAACAATTACCTTTTTCTTTTGGGGGAAAAGCGAGGGATCATGTGATCTGTTCCCACAAGATGCGATCCAAGAATGGAATAATATGATGATGAATGAGCGACAAGTCATTAGACAGATTGAAGGTCAACTGTTTGCACAACATGGTCAGTTTCCGCAGCGTGGTCAGTTATGTCCTAATTGCCGCCAGTTCAACGCAAAGGTAAAAAAAGCTAACTCGATTCAAATGTTGAAACCCGCGAATTTTCGGGTTTTGGGGTTAATGGAGATGAGTCTTGAATTGGTTATTGTGTAGGCGGAAAACAACAATCACTTGTTTTGCTGGGCGTGTCAAGCACATTTCTGTTACCTTTGCAAGAAAGTGGTGAAGCGATGTGCTCAGCATTATGGACCAAAGGGTTGCAAGCAGCACACAGATGGGTAAAGACATGTTTGGAAAGATCAAACTCAGATTCTGTTTTTCTTCTCCAGGTTGTCGTTTGTATTGATAGGTTTGATTCATTTTTCGACTTAGGTTTCAATATTTATTAGGGAAATTAGCATATTTATTAGGGAAATTAGCATCTATGACTATAAAAAAAACCATATTTAACCAAATAACTATATTGAACTCATGGCTATAATATGTTGTGTGTAAGACTGTAAGTTGTAATATTACCGAAATTGCTAAAATTCCCCTCATGCTTCTTGCTTCCTTTTCTTCCTCATCCTCCGTTTTCTTTTCACGTCGATCAAGATCAAGCAGGATCTTTTTCTTGTCTTTTTCATAATTGAAGCTTGCGAATTGGGATAAATGTGAGAGACAAAAGTCTTTGTATACTATGTTCTTGTTATGTTTAAACTTTGATTAGTTAAAAGAAAAACCCAAATGTCTCATTCCCCTCTATCGCTCTGCTTCTCGTCGTCAATGTTTTACTGGCATCTTTTCAGGAATAATAATCTTTAGTCAAGTTTCAAACTTGCTATATAAAAAAAAAAAGGTTTCGATCTTGTTTACTAGAAAACGAAACCTCTGTTCTCCGGGAACCCAACGAAACACTCATGAAATTATCACTCTCTGCTTCTTTTCTTAAACTCAATGTCATTTAAATATCCTATTGGGAGATCGATGAGATCGACCATATCGAGAAGAATGAAAAACATGAAGAATGGAAAACATGAAGAATATGGATATTTACCAATATCTTAGTTTAAGAAATTCACCTTGTTCTCTAAATATATGATTTACATTTATGTTTATCTTAATTTAGGAAATATAGATTATTTCTACCGCAATATAAGTTTATGCATCTTGTAACATTATTCTTATGAGAGTCTAATAATAATTCTTCCTAAACACTTTTGTGTTCTTACTCTCATCAATTTATCATATCCTTATTCCGTAACACCCTCTATGCTTCTTCTAAGTGCTTTTAAAGACAGTGAGTATAACATCCTGATTTCTAGTATATGCGGAGATGCTTATAAAAATTGATTTGGCTACCTATGTCACCAAAATGCACTTATCTTTTTGGTCACTTATCCAGAGAGAACTCTAGAGTTAAGCGTGCTTGAGCTGGAAAATTTAAGGATGGGTGACCTACCGGGAAGTGATTCGCCGTGTCCAGAGAGAACTCCAGAGTTAAACGTGCTTGAGCTGGAGAAATTTAAGGATGGGTGACCTACCGGGAAGTGATTCGCCGTACCGTGCGAGTGAGGACAAAACATGGGAAAAGATCGCGTGGTGATTGCAGGGTCAGTAAACAAGTCTTACGAGCCTCCCGGACTAGCGCACCGGCCGTCGGACGAGGGTGGGGCCCACGGGCCGAGAGAGGGCGTGGGGCCCACATGTAGGGGCGGTCGGGGCGTTATAAGTGGTATCAGAACCGAACCCAAAAACGTGTGTGGAGTAGAAAATGTATATCAAGACATTAAACAACTGAAAAGAGATGGGTTTTTGCTTAGAACTCTCTCCCGTGGAAATAGGCTTTGGTTTAGTCATTCCTAGGGGAGTAAACTTTCGGAAGGAGATAATCCTTGCCGCGCATTCAATTATTTTAGAAAATTTCCTTTTTTCTTCAGAAAATATTCTCCGATATCCGCGAAACAAGTCAATTTTCTTCAAATCTTCAAAGATCTTGCCTGTTTATCTAGGGTTCTTACAAGCGCCGTGGGTATTTCAAGAGACTCCAGCTAACAAAGAAGCGAGATTGTGGCAACAGAAGACTCTGTTTCTGCTCTTAATGGACGGATTGCTGAACAACGCTTTGAAATCGATGACGATAGAGGAAGATGCTCCAATCGATTTACCAGACGAAGAAGGTTACAATGCCTTTGAGAGAAGTGGAAGGAGTCTCATAGGACGATTGCTAAACCCGGATTGCCAGAATATGGCTAGGATGCTGCGTTCAATGCCTCGAATCTGGAAAGTTTACGAAAGGGTGAAAGGGATTGCCTTAACAAAGGAAAGCTTCCAGTTCTGGAAACAGATATCCAAACAGTTATGAAGCAGGGTATATGGGATTTCGACGATTGGAGTGTGGTGATGGACCGATGGGTGGAGAATCCGACACCAAACTTCCTGAAAACAGCTCCGGTGTGGATCCAGATTTTTAAGATTCCAGTAAACTACTTCACCTTGAAGACTATCGGAACGATTGCTGACCGCATTGGAGCGGTGAAAATCATTGAATTCGACCCGGAAAAATCAGTACTCCAAGCCTTTGTGAGAGCTTTGGTCATCATAGATCTTGAACAGCCAGTTAGAGACAATAAAATGATTAACCTCCCTAAAGGAGGGGTGGCAACTGTGGAAATCAAATATGAGCGACTGGTGAAGAAGTGTTTCCACTGTTCAAGACTAACCCACGAAAAGGTGAAATGTCCAGTACTTCAAGGACCAAAAAGCCGAGCTGTGAACGATGGGACTAGGAGGACTGATTCTGGCCCCTACAGTAATTACCCACGACAACATCATAATGATCTGGCTGAGAAGATCATGCCGTTACTGGCCCCATCTGTACCTCCAGGGTTTACGCCTCTGCTAAATATTATTGCTCCCGAAGTTTTTGAACAAATACGCCTCTACATGTCCTGTGGCGACCCGGCAGAACGACATATTAGAGAATCACGTATGAAGCAGACGATGGATGAACTCTCAAAAGACCCGGTAGCTCAGAGGTCTTTCTTTAGACTTGAGGCTTCACCAAAAGTTGTCGGCATTTCAGAACCGAACGCGGAAAAAATCATGATCTATGATAACAATGAAGGAGGGGTGACAATCTCAAAGGGAACAGATCGAGATAAAAGTAATGGTAACCACAATGGTGATTTCAACGAGACTACGAGTACAAAGGATGGCTCTCACAGCGAGGCCCAAAATCAGCCTAAGGTTCAGACTCTACAACCAGAGATGCGTATTGAAAAGGAGAATGGTAACGAAGGATCTGGTAATTTTATTCCCCCAATTGATGGTATGGGTTTCCACATGGGAGCTAGTACTGCAAGCTCATCTGGTACGAGTAGTAAAAGCAGAAACTCCCAAAAGAAAACATGGGCTAGGAAAAAACGAGGAAATGCCACTGCTCTGTCTGTTCAACATGAGGCTACAAATATTGAATCAGAAAAGGAAAATGAGCATTCAAGCAAACGCAAGGCAACAGAGAGAGATGTGATTGCTTCGAAGCTTTCTAAACAAGATGAAGGTTTGATGGTTCACCAGAAACCATCCAACTCTCAATGACGACAATCAGTTGGAACTGTCAAGGTTGGAGAAGCGACTTGACAGTTCGACGCCTAGAGGAGATGTGTCGTGAACACCTCCCGGATTTTCTGTTTCTCCTAGAGACTAAAAACTCTAGTGATCACGTCTTGAGGTCAACGAGATCGTTGGGTTTCGACCGCTCTTTTTTGGTAAACCCAGTAGGTCTTAGTGGTGGATTGGCTCTATTTTGGAAGAACTCACATACGGTGGACATCCTGCAACATAACAATCGTATGATTGACACAAAGATTAAATCTGGTGGTGTAGAATTCTTTATCACCTTTGTTTATGGCGATCCAGTTAGGGGACGAAGACAACATGTCTGGGATATGATTTCAACGTTTGGAAGTAGCAGAGACGCAGCGTGGTTCCTCGTTGGTGACTTCAACGAGATTCTAAACAACTCAGAAAAGGTCGGTGGACATGCTAGACCAGAGACTAGCTTTTATTCTTTTAGATCTTTACTCCGTGATTTCCGTATTAAGGAGACCCCAAGTTCGGGGAATCACCTTTCATGGGGTGGATGGCGAGAAATTATTGATGCTACAGGAACGAAGGAGACAGTATGGATCCAATGCAGGATGGATAGAGCTTTTGGGAATGCAGAGTGGATTAGATTATTTCCACGTACTCACATGGAATATCTAAAGAAATGGGGCTCTGATCATCGGCCTCTTGTGACTCGTGTCGTGGGGACTATAGATAAACGCAGAGGCAGGTTTTGTTTTGACAAAAGATGGTGTCAGAAACCAGAGATGGCGGAGGTGATTAGAAAAGGTTGGAACATGTACTCTGGTCATCGCAGAGTGATGAATCGTATATCGGACTGCAGGAAGGAAGTATCAAAATGGAAAAAAACGTCAAACGGTAACTCGAAGTTGAAGCTCCAACAGCTACAACATGCCGTGGATGATGAGGTTTCTAAAACAAATCCGAGTTTAAGGAGAATGCAAGAGTTGCGGGCTGAACTAGTAAGAGTGACTAGGGAAGAAGAAGAGTATTGGAAACTCAGAAGCAAGCAATCATGGCTGAGAGCAGGAGATTCAAATTCAAGTTTCTTTCATGGCTGCGTTAAGGGACGACGAATGAAAAATACAATTCTGGCCTTGCTAGACGACAACAATTGTGAGCATTTCTCGGAGGAAGCTAAGGGGGACGTTGCTGTTAAGTATTTCGCTAAGCTTTTTAAATCAACGAATCCAGGAAGGGCTGATGAGTTACTACATGGTATGGAAGCTAAAGTAACGCCACTCATGAATGCTGAGTTAACAAAACCTGTGTCTGAGCAGGAGATTAGAAAAGCAGTGAAAGGTATCAAAGGGGATAGCGCCGCCGGGGCAGACGGTATGACGGGACAGTTCTTTCAACATTTCTGGGGAATCGTGGGATCACAAGTCACTTTAGAAGTGAAACAATTTTTCGAATCAGGTCGTCTTCCACAGGAAAGGAATTTCACACAGATTTGCCTCTTACCGAAGATCCCTAATCCGAATAGAATGACGGATCTGAGACCGATTAGTCTATGCTCAGTAACGTACAAGATCATCTCAAAGATTTTGTGCTTAAGACTAAAAAGATTTCTCCCGGATTTGGTGTCGCAAGCACAAGGTGCATTTGTGGCTGGAAGGCTCATTTCCGACAACCTCCTCATAGCCCATGAAATGATACATGGCTTACGCACCAATCCGAACTGCAAAGAAGATCTCATAGCCATAAAGACGGATATGTCAAAGGCGTATGATAGAGTGGAATGGAATTTTCTCGAAGAACTTTTCAGAAAAATGGGTTTCGAAGCGAAGTGGATAGGGTGGATTATGGAATGCGTAAGATCGGTTTCGTATACGGTTCTATTGAATGGACAACCTCATGGATACATAAAACCGGAACGGGGATTACGTCAAGGAGACCCGCTGTCACCTTTCCTTTTCATCTTGTGTGCTGAAGCTCTCGTTCATGTAATGAATCGAGCGGAGAAAGATGAACGAATCAGTGGTATGCGGCTAAACAAAAATTGTCCCTCTATACATCATCTCTTGTTCGCTGACGATAGCCTATTCCTTTGCCGAGCAACGTTAAGCGAGTGTACGGAGTTCCTGCGTTGTTTGAAACTATATGGAGATTCCTCGGGACAGGAAATAAACTTTATGAAATCTGCAGTGACTTTTGGAGCAACCATAGACCCCATACAGCGCAGACTATTGTCAGAACTGTTGGGCATTTATAAAGAGGGAGGCGACGGGAAATACTTGGGTTTACCGGAGTGTTTTAGCGGATCGAAGAGGAAACTACTGGCCTTTATCACGGATAAGTTGAGCAAGAGACTAAGTGGTTGGTATGAGAAAACTCTCTCGCTGGGAGGGAAAGAGATTCTTCTCAAATCAGTTGCTATGGCCCTTCCGGTCTATGCGATGTCATGTTTCCGCCTCACCAAACATCAGTGTAAGAAAATCACGTCTGCTATGACAAACTTCTGGTGGAACACGTGTGAAGGGAAATCTAAAATACATTGGGTGGCATGGAAAGAAATGTGCAAATCAAAGGCTCGAGGTGGGCTTGGTTTCCGGGATATATGTGATTTTAACCAGGAATTGTTGGCCAAACAAGCTTGGAAGATACTAAATGAACCAATGTCGCTCCTATCCAGGCTATACAAGGGTCGTTACTTTGCTACAAGGAGCTTTATCGAGAGTGGTAAGGGATATAGACCTTCATACGCCTGGAGAAGTATTATCTTTGGCCAAGAACTGTTGCTTAGAGGATTGATGAAGACGATTGGAGATGGTTCAAATACTGAAGTTTGGATGGAAAAATGGGTCATGGACCGTCATCCTCGTAGACCAATGAACAGACATGCTCAAATTGATTTGGAACTGAAGGTATTAGCTCTCATTACTACAAAGGGGAAATGGCGACATGATAGATTAGCTGATTTGTTTCCACCAGCGGATGTAATTCGTATTCTCGAAATCCCAATCGGAATGATCAAAGATGGATACATGTGGGCATACACTGAGCATGGAGCGTACTCCGTGAAGAGTGGGCAATGGTTAGTCTCCAATCACCCTGTGATACCCCACGCTCCATTATCAGCAGTGGAACAGACCAGAATTAATTTGAAACAGAGAATATGGAGATTAAAGACTGAACCGAAGATTCGATTTTTCTTATGGAGAGCTTTGTCGGGGGCCTTAGCGGTGGCAGATAAACTAAACTCTAGAGGCATAAACATGGACCCGATATGTAAGTTGTGTCAACAAAGTACGGAGTCGATTAATCATGTCCTGTTTCGATGCACCGCAGCGCAATAGATTCTGGAAGCTTCACAATTGCAAGGCCCATCTAATGGTTTTGCCGAGACAATTGAGGAAAACATGACCTTTGTCCTTGATTGTATGGAAGCTACGACGATAGGCAATGATATTATTGCGAGGTTCCCATGGATCCTATGGAGCATATGGAAAAATCGGAATGAAATCCTCTTTGCCACGAAACTAGAAACTGCGGCAGTCATCTCCCGGAGAGCACTTGAAGATGCTCAAGCGTGGATGGATGCGAATAAACCGCAATTGGGTCTTGAAAGTGATCAGCTGAAAGTTCGAGTATTGGATGCAAGATGGCGTCCTCCGACAGCATGTATAATTAAATGTAATCTAAATGTGAACTGGAGGAATTCAAGATTGCATTGTGGCGGGGCTTGGATTACGAGGGACCATAGAAGTGAGATGATTCACCACGCTAGGGAAGCTTTTACCAGCTCATCCAACCGCACTGTTGCGGAATTACGGGGTGTTATATGGGTTCTGCAAAGTCTCCGAGATCTGCGTATGAGAAATATTCGGATTGCCCTTGATTGTAAAGCGGTTTTAGACGCTATCTTAAAACCAGAGACATGGCCAAGATACAGAGCCTTAACGGCGAACATCTTGTCTCTTCGCCAAGGATTTGATAGCTGCTTTTTTGACTTGGAATCTCAGAAATCCAATCACATTGCTCGGGAGATAGCAAAGAGTGTCTTAAGAGATGGGAGATTTCAATCGTATCTCGCGAGAGGAGGGCCGTCTTGGTTGAATGAGCAAATACGACGAGATGCACAGGGGAATTGCTGATGTAGCAAGAAACAAGGACGTGTTAGTAGCGATGATTTATATGTAATGGGATTGCCGGAAAAAGCATGTCTTGTCCTTTTCTTAGGCTTTGATGCTTTGGGATTCCGGTGTTTTCAGGTTTAAAATTTGCTTTGTTAACTTTTGCTCTGGTTTGGAGCTTTTCACCAATGGAATGAAATTCAGATGTTTAAAAACAAAAACGTGTGTGGAGTCATGTGGGCTCACACCGTCAAGGGTAACGGTCCTGGTGCGCAATGAGGACGTTGCGCTCTGTGAGTGGGGGTGATTGTAACATCCTGATTTCTGGTATATGCTGAGAGGCTTATAAGAATTGATTTGGCTACCTATGTCACCAAAATGCACTTATCTTTTCGGTCACTTGTCCAGAGAGAACTCCAGAGTTAAACGTGCATGAGCTGGAGAAATTTAAGGATGGATGACCTATCAGGAAGTGATTCGACGTACCGTGCGAGTGAGGACAAAACACGGGGAAAGATCACGTGGTGATTGCAGGGTCAGTAAACAAGTCTTACGAGCCTCCCGGACTAGCGCACCGGCCGTCGGACGAGGGTGGGGCCCACTGACCGAGAGAGGACGTGGGGCCCACAGGTAGGGGCGGTCGGGGCGTTATAGTGAGATCCATAGAAGTTATTTAATCGCTCCCGAACATGTTCATGCAATTAGGGATTCCAATATTGCAGTAGTCGTCTTTTCCAAAACCTATGCCACTTCAAGTTGGGGTCTTAACGAGTTACTGGAGATTGTGAAATGCAAGGAAGAATAGGGTCAAGTGGTGATACTCAATTTCTACTACTTAGATCCTTCTCATATCAGGAAACAAGCAGGAGACCTTTGGAGAAGCCTTGCAAGAACATAACAGAGGTTGAGAAACAATTGTGACCGAGGTAGCAAATATCTTACTTATTTGTTGTTGTTGAACGTGGATTAAGTATATCCGAAATATCAAAAATATACATGAAATATCCAAAAAATCCGAAAATAACTAATATCTCCGGTTTATAATTATAATTTGGGTTATATCAATTCTAAATATAATTAATGTTTTGGATATATAAATTATACTTCAGATATTTTGGGTACCCATTTGGTTCTCAGTTTGGTTTCCGTTTTCGGATATAGAAGTTTAGGATCCGCTCGGGTATTTTGTCGGTTTCAGTTCTGTTCGAGACCTCATAATTCGGTTCGGTTCTTTGATTCTAAGTATTTTGTCCATGCCTAGGTTAAACACACTAGAATAATGGAGTATTCCATCTACTACCACATTTCAAAAAACAATTATTGGCTAAAACAAATTTATGATTTTTTTATTAGTTTTTGAAATTATTTAATTATAACTTCTCTTCTCCGAGAGATTTTTAATACTTGAACTATTTTTGTACAAAGTAAAATACTCAAACTATTTATTTTGTCCATTTTAAATATTCAACTACGAACCATGTGCTCATTTTACAACCTCAAAGTTAACAGATATATACGTATCTATACACGGTTTGATACATTGTTTATATTTAATAATAAAATATTAATAAATAAATTAAAAATTATATTCAATTTTCAAAAAATTGCCAAAATATCGAAAAAATCTGAAAAAAAAAAAATTCCTAAAAAATTAGAAAGTTAAGAAAAAATCATATATTTTTAAAAAAAGAAATTAATTATATTTTAGCTTTTGAAAATTTGAAATAAAATTTTCTAAAAACTCAAAAATATAAAAATCCAAACAAATTCTTAAAATATTATAAAAATTCAAACTAATTCTTAAAAATTTATAAAAAAAACCTTAGTAAATATTATTGGTCTTTGTTAGAGTTCATCAAATAATCACGTTTTACCGGACATATCACAGTTAAACTTCCAGAAAACAACACCAAATTGGAGAGTCTAATATTTTCTTTTCTATATATATACTCGGTGTTTAGTCCGCACAAGAGATTTCATCAAATAATCATATTAGTTAGATTATTAAATGTATTATCGATAATAATCCGGACACAAATATGGCAACAATGTAAAACATATGATCAACCAAAAATAATAATAACCAATAATATTTATTTGTTGAAACTAACGAAGATCAATATTATTTATTTCCGGAAAACTCTATATTTATTTTCGGCAAAACATGATTATTTGATGAAGTCTAACGAAAACCAATAATATTTATTAAGATTCTTTTTAACTGTGATGTGTTATTCATGGATTTTTGATTTTTTATAAATTTTTGAGAATTTGTTTGGATTTTTGTATTTTTTGAGTTTTTA
>PKML01011395.1:46002-59239 GCA_002933935.1 Eutrema yunnanense | reverse complement strand
ACCAAATTTATAATTAATATATGTATTTAGTATGTGTATTAAATTTTTGGGATGCTGAGGTGGCATCATGAGAAGAGAGAAAAACTTACTTTATATATATAGAATATGAATAATGCCTTTTCATAATATTAATACCAAATTTATAATTAATATATATATTTAGTATGTGTATTAAATTTTTGGGATGCTGAGGTGGCATCATGAGAAGAGAGAAAAACTTACTTTATATATATAGATTAGCTCTTTAGACACATTGAAAATTTTCACAAAAAATTTGATAATACCAACTGAGACAATAAATATGCATGTGATGCATATTTATCTTATTAGAAACATTAAAAATCTTAATTGCCGCTATTACTGTTTGATATTCGTAGATTAGGTTCATTTTGTATCTTGATGATCCACTAATTGATTGTAATCCAGTAATCTATTTAGGGTCATTGAGTATCTCGTATTCTGAGTTTTGATTTTTTTGTGTGTATATTATATTGAATAATGAATATTGTAGTCCATTTGGCGTATTGTTCGTGTTCTGGATTGTTTATTGTTTAGTCTAAACTCGGTTTTCAATTCATTACAAGAAAACACCTAGATTTTCGACGGTGTTTTTGACGGGTTTGAAACCGTTGGAAAAAATCTACGGAATACCAAGGGCATTCTGAGGGATTCATTTCCCTCGAAAATCGGTCGAAATATTCCGACGGATTACTAGCCATCGGAAATCCCTTGGAATATTCCGCCAGATTTCCGAGGGAATCTCGCCGAGTCTGTATTCCCTCAGAAATCGGCCAAAATATTCCGAGGGATTTCTAACGGCAATTAATCCGTCAGAATATTCCGAACGATTTCCGAGGGAAATGAATCCCTCGGAACGGCCGTCGGAAATCCCTCGGAATATTCCGACGGAATATATATATTCTTGCTTTGTAAATACTTCTCCCCTTGTATATACATTTCTTGCTTTGTTTATAAATGGTTTGGAATGTTTCCGCTGGATTACAATTGTTTTACAAAGAGTGCATGCGCTTTGTAAACATTCATTGCCTTTTTCACATATGTCTTGTTCCTAGGAATTGTTCCAATGTTTCATTCGTGTGTTTCGTGTCTCTGGTATTTTTAAGATTCTTGTGTATATTTGCAGAGAACAAACAAACATTTCTCTATAAATACTCCTACCCTCATTCACAACATTCACAACAGAAAAACAAAATTACAAAATATGTCTTATTTTAGATCATGGATGGACAAACGTCCGCGTGATTCCGCTACGGGGGAATTGACGGATGAGTTTGCACAAGGTGTGGAGGAGTTCATGAACTTTGCGCCAAACAATAGCATGACATCAGTATACGGTAAAATGTATTGTCCTTGTACTAAATGTCGGAATCATAGATTAGTCTCAGTTATGGATGTAAGGAAACACTTATATAGGAATGGATTTATGCCTGGTTACAAGATTTGGAATACACACGGAGAAACCGATTCAATGGTGCAATATTATGGTAGCACATTTGATAGGGTTGGTAGTACTTCGGGTACTTGGTTAGAGGAACCAACGTCGGAAGTAGATGTAAACGCACGTTACACTCAGATGGTGAATGATGCGTTTCGTGAATCGTATCATCATGTTGAGGATGGTAACAGGATAGAGGAACCAAATCCAGAAGCGCGTAAGTTTTTTGATATGTTAGATGCGTCAAAGCAGCCATTATATAGAGATGGAATATCGCCTCTTTCAACTGCAAGCAGGTTGATGACTATAAAGACGGATTTCAACTTGGCCGAAGATTATGTTGATGCGATAGCTGATTTTGTGAGAGATATCTTACCTGAAGATAATATTTCACCGGCTTCATACTACGAGATTCAGAAGCTTGTAGCTGGTCTTGGATTACCTTATCAATCATCAGATGATAGATGTTTGCATCGACAACTGTATGATCTACTGGAGAAATGATGAAAACTGGTTGAAGTGTCGTTTTTGTCACAAACCTCGCTATCAGGATACAAGAGGCAGAGTACTTGTTTCACATAAACGGATGTGGTATCTTCCCCTAGCTAATAGGTTGAAGAGGTTATATCAATCCCAGCGCACGGCAGGGCCTATGAGATGGCATGCAGAACATAACTCAGCTGGAGAGATAGCGCATCCTTCAGATGCAGAAGCATGGAAACATTTTGTAGAGGTTTATCCTAGTTTTGCGTGTGAGCCAAAGAACATATACCTCGGGTTATCTACGGATGGATTCAACCCTTTTGGAAAGCATGGGAGAAAATATCCGTTGTGGCCAGTAATCGTCACACCGTACAATTTACCGCCATCTATGTGCATGAAACGAAAGTTTTTGTTCCTCACGATCCTCGTCCCAGGCCCAGAGCATCCTAAGAGATCGCTTGATATTTTCTTACAGCCATTAATTTATGAGTTGAAAAAGTTGTGGAAAGATGGTGTTGAGGCGTTCGATGTTTCCCTGCAACATAATTTTATGATGCGTGCGGTACTTATGTGGACCATAAGTGATTTCCCAGCATACGGTATGCTATATGGATGGTTGACGCATGGAAGGTTGGCGTGTCCGTATTGTCAAGATAACACTGATGCGTTCCAATTGAAGAACGGACGTAAGACTTCTTGGTTCGATTGTCATCGAGGATTTCTACCGCATGATCATCCATATCGCTAGAGCACAACATTGTTTAGAAAGAACAAAAAAGTTTTCGATGGTCTACCTCCTGAGGTAGATGAGAATTATATTATGAATCAGTTAAGAGATTTTGGTGCCGAGAAGACAGTTTCATGCGGGGGTAATGGGCATTATCCCGTTGACGTTTGTGGTGAGTACCACAATTGGCACAAGAAGAGTATTTTCTAGGATTTGCCATATTGGAAAGACCATTTGATGCGCCATAATCTAGATGTGATGCACATTGAAAAGAACTTTTTCGACAATATCATGAACACTATTCTAAATATGCAAGAAAAGACGAAAGATAATTTGAAGGCCGGATTGAACTTGTCAGATATTTGTTCCCGTAAGGAGTTGCATGTAATGGCGAACGGGAAATCACATCTCCCTATTTTCCGGTTGGATGCGTCTTCAAAGGAGGAGTTCTTCGATTGGATTAAGCACGGTGTCAAATTCCCAGACGGATATGCATATCTAACCTTCGTAATTGCGTCGATAGTTCAGAAGGGAAGTTTTCTGGGATGAAGAGTCATGATTGTCATGTTGTCATGCAGTGCCTCCTTCCATTTGCATTTGAATGTCTTCTTCCTATAAACGTCCATGGAGCTATTGCATGTATACATATATTTACACTATTACGTTGGTGATATTGTATTTATGTGATTATTATACGAAAGTTATTTAATTTTGTATGTGTATACTATATATGCAGAGATCGGTGCTTTCTTCCGGAATCTATGCACGAGATCACTTACATCAGCCGGAATCCGAAATCTAGGGAAAAACATTCCGGTTCTCCTTTGCAACCTCGAAAAAATATTTCCTCCTGCATTTTTGGATGTTATGGGACATCTTCCTATTGGTGGGCCTGTTCAATACTGATTGATGTACCCTTTTGAGCGGTATATGTTCCACCTAAAGAAGAAGGTGAAAAAACTTTCTAGAGTCGAGGGTTCTATTGTCGTATAGAGCATTAATCCCCCCGTAAATCCCCCTGGCTAACCGTTAATCCCTCAAGCTAAAACCGTAATTTCTCCGGCTAAAACGGTAAATCCCCCCGGATTCATTCAGTTTAAGTTTTAGGCGAGAGAATATTGAATCCTCGGCTATCACCGTAAAAGCACCCCGGCTAAACCAAAAATTCTCTCGGCTAAAACTGAAATGGGGGAATCTCTCGAAAATCTCTCGAAATTTTCCGAGGGATTCCCCCTTTTCAGTTTTAGCCGAGAGAATTTTCGGTCATCGGCTAAAACCAGAAACCCCCTGTGGTTAAAACCGAAAAGTCATCACGGCTAAAACTGAAAAGGGAGAATTCGTCAGAAATCCCTCAGAAATTTCCGACGGATTCCCCCTTTTCAGTTTTAGCCGAGAGAATTTTCGGTCCTCGGCTAATACCAGAAACCCCCCGGCTAAAACCGAAAATTCCTCTCGGCTAAAACTGAAAAGGGGGAATTCGCCAGAAATCCCTCGGAAATTTCCCCTCGACTACCGTAAATTCACTCGGCTAAAACCGTAAATCCCCTCGGCTAAAACCGTTAATCCCCCCGGTTAAAACCGTAAATCCCCTCGGCTAAAACCGTAAATCCCCTAGACTAAAACCGTTAATCCCCCCGGTTAAAACCGTTAATCCCCTCGGCTAAAACCGTAAATCCCCTCGGCTAAAACCGTTAATCCCCTCAGCTAAAACCGTTAATCTCCTCGGCTAAAACCGTAAATCCCCCCGGCTAAAACCGTTAATCCCTCAGGCTAAAACCGTTAATCCCCTCGTCTAAAAATGTTAACCCCCGGCTAAAACCGTAAATCCCCCATGAAATCCAGAGAGCCATTATGTTTTTTCAGTTTGGGCCTAGACATTGCCATCCGAAAATGTCTCGGCTAAAACTGAAACCTGTTGGATCCGTCGGAAATCCCTCAGAAATTTCTGATGGAAATCCGACGGATTTAAGAATTTTCAGTTCCGTTTTAGCCGAGGCATTCGAAAATGTCACGGCTAAAACTGAAATTGGTTAACTCCGTCGAAAATCCCTCGGAAATTTCCGAGAGATTTCCGACGGATCCAACAGGTTTCAGTTTTAGCCGAGACATTTTTAGATGCCCGGCTAAAACCTGAATGTCCCTGCTAAAACTAAAACTGGTAGTTTCCGTCGGAAATCCCTCAGAAATTTCCGAGGGATTTCCGACGGATTTAACCTGAAGGTATCGGCTAAAACCTGAATGTCTCAGCTAAAACTAAAACTGGTAGTATCCGTCGGAAATCCGTCGAAAATTTCCGAGGGATTTCCGACGGTTTAGGGAATAAAACTTCAAATTTGCCAGATTTTGATGTTGTTAGGTCTTCGTAGATGTAGAACTAACAAATATACACTAGTTTATGTGAAATGTTTTTAAAAATCATACGTTTTAAACTTTTTAGTTAAAACCCAGAGCAAAAACGTAAATGTCCTTAGATGTTCTATTTGTTTTATGAATGCTTGAACTCGTTCATCGATCGATTTTTACAAACTCCCAAATAACTTGTTTTGATTGTTTTTTAAAAAGTTTTTCTTATTAGTATATAACACTAATGGTTATTAAACACTAAAATTGATGAAATCTTCATAATATACACCCTAAACCCTAAACCGTCGGAAATCCCTCAGAAATTTCCGATGGATCCTGAAAATTTCCCCGGGAAATTAAACCGCCAAACGAAAAAGAGAAAATTCGAAGCGTTTAATTGAAATGGGTTTCCGACGGATTACCGAGGGAGGTAGTCCGTCGGAAATCTTTATACATATCTAAAACTATCGATCTTCTCTCTCAATCTCCGCCGACTTCAACAATCATCTCTCTCAATCTCGTTTTCTTCTTCTCTTCTTCTTCTTCTTTTTCTCTTCTTGTTTCCGGACATCTCTCTCCACGACTTTGCCTCATCAAACCCACAAATATGTAAGTTTGTTTATAATTTTTTTTTTTTTGTTAGATTAATTAGGTTGAATTTTTGTGGAATTTGTGGAATTAGATTAGGTTGTTAGATTGTTAATTAGATTAGGTTGTTAGATTAAGTTGTTAGATTACCTTGATTTTTGTGGATTTGTGGTTTTTTGTGGATTATGTTGAATATGTGTTAATATTTTAGATTAGTTTTTAGATTAGTGTATGTTAAAATTTTTAGAATTATTAGATTTAATTAAATAACGTTAATATAAAATATATTTATAAAAACAGTTTTTGTAAATATATTTTTTATTTTGTGAAAACGTTTTTAATACATATAATTTATAAAAACCGTTTTTTTATAAATATATATTTTTTTAAACGATTTTTATAATTATATTTTTTAAAATCTTTTTTATAAATTATATTTTTTAAACGTTTTTATAAATTATATTTTTTTTAAACGTTGTTTTTAAATATATTTTTTAAAAATGTTTTTTATATATTTATTTATTAAAATAGTTTTGAGAAATTGTTTTTATAATAAAAGATTTTTATTTAAGTATTTTTAGAAAAATATTTTTGATTAGTTAAATGTTTTTAAAATGATCGCATTTTTCTTTTTTGTCGGTCTTACGGTGGATTCGATCAAGACCGTCAGAGAGGTACTAATGCTGGTCCTAGCCAGAGTATTGTTCCGGACACAGAAAGTGTAGCACAACCGAGGGTCATGACCATAAAGGAGCTAGTTCCACAGCCGGGACGAGAACTACTCAAAGTTCTCGATCCGGAACTCCGGATTCCGAGATCTACTTGGTAATAATTTTGTTTACTCTTAATTAATTATTTTTTAGGTTTGATATCCGTTTTTTAATTTTTTTTTCATAGGTTTGGAATCTCCGGGAATGGCATTAGCAAGTCGATTCTCAAGATGTTGCACAGCATCCTCGACAAACCATACCCGAAATTTTCTGAGGTTCTGGCAGACGAACAAAACATGTGGTTTCGGAGGCTAGCGTTCAATTCCTTATTTATTTTTTTGCGGTAAGTAAATATTTATTTATTTTTTGTAATATATTTTGAGATTTTGTTAACATCTATATTTCTATTTCTTTTTTGTAGCAAGAGTTTAATTGGCACCATACGATCACAAAGACGGTGGAGACGGAATTTTTTTCGGAGGCTAGCGTTCAATTCTCGCGCCACATGAACGAGTGGAAGAAAGCTTGGAAAAAGAGGAAAGATAAGCCAAAAGGCTTGAACAAGGATGTGTATACGGAATACATCCCGTATTGGCAACAAGAGAAGACCATAGCGCTATCTCAGACTAACTTCCAGAACCGGAAGAGTCGCCAAAGCGGGAAGGGAGAAGCTATCCACAACAACGGGGCAAAGAGTAGTTTCAAGAAAACCGAAATCAAAATGGTAAGTATTTTTACGGTTTTTAGTTCTTTTTTTATAAAAAAACGATTATCTTTAACGGTTTTTTTTATTTTGTAGACGGAGGAATACAACGAAGATCCTGATCTTCTGCAAGTGATGGTGATGACGCACACCAACAAGAAGATGGGCCGAATTGACGATGAATCTGCCAGGGAGATGGTCGAAAAGATGACGAATGTGCAAGACGAGATTCTCACCCAGAGATCGCATGAGGGCTTAACCTAGTCCTCGAGGTAAGTAAAAAATATAGATTATTATTTTAATTTAGATAATGATTTGTTAATAAAAAATTCTAATGTTTTTTTCTTGTTTTCGTAGGAGGTACCCGTTAAAAAAGGTCGTCGGCCGGGGTTGGGTAAGCTTGCAACCCAACGTGCATCTTCTTCGGCCGGTTTCTCGATGGATCCAGAACTCATCCGTCAAAACGAAGAGCTCAAGGAGAAGGTCACGGTTTTGGAGGACGAGCTCTCGACTCAGAAAATGAAAAGCGACAAGATGGACGCGTGGTTCGCATCGAAGTTGAATGATTACCCGTCGTTTTGATTTCAATTTTTTTTTTGTAATTTTTCAACTTTCAAAAACTTTTAAAAATTATGTTTTTTGTAATTTTAATTATATAATTAATTTTCTATTTATGTTTAAAATTATTTAATTTAATAAATAAATTATTCAATATTTTATTTATAAAATAAATTGCAAATTAACTAAATTAATTTTATATTTTCGTTTTAATTTTTTAATCCGTCGGAAATCCCTCGGAAAATTGCGAGGGATTTCCGACGGATTGTGATCGATCGATCCTCAAACCGTCGAAAATTCCTCGCAATTTTCTGAGGGATTTCCGACGGATTGTGATTGATCGATCTAATATTGTGATCGACCGATCCTCAATCCGTCAGAAATCCCTCGCAATTTTCCGAGGGATTTCTGACGGAGTCTACCCTTGGATTTGTCCTCGGAAATCCGTCGGAATTATCCCCGACAGATTATGCCTCGGAAAAGCCATCGGTAAATTTTTCCCTCGAAAACCCGTCGGAAATTTTCGGGGGAATTCTGACGGTTTTTTTTTCCGACAAAATTGAACCGACGGCCAAAATCCGTCGGAAATCACTCAGAAATGGCCATTTTCGACGAGATTCTGACGGATTTGACCGTCGGTTCTAGCCTGTTTTCTTGTAGTGATTATGTTTTTTTACAAAGAGAATAAAACAACTTAAAACATGTTTCTTGGTTCCAAGTAATCAAGGATTACATGGTAGACATCTATCTTCTATTAGCAGTCAAACCATTTGCGGATTGCGGAAGCCAAAAATACAGACGCATGAGAGACAACATAGTACATTTACATCTGAATCCAACAGAGAAACGTGAAGAAGAGTTTCATGACAGTTCAAATCGAAGTTGAGGAATGACATATATTATTATTTTTTTCACTAGGAACCACATAATTAGCTCTTATAGTATCTATTAAAATATCCAAATCAAAGTTAGATTGAAAAACTTATCCTTTAATTTTGTTGATGAATCCTATGGTTTTTATTATTATTATGAATAACATAGTTTTTTTTATGAGGCTCCGAGATCAACAAAAAATGGTTTTGTTTGGAATAATAAATGGTTTTGTTTCTTTATTTGTAAACCTCACATGGGAAAATTATAAATCTACTATATAAAAGAGAACCAACTCTCTCCAGCTGCTTGCCAGAGAGAATGCTTAAAAAAAAAAAAAAAAAATCTCGTTCCAACCAACCGAAGAGAATATCTCGATTCATCTTCTGCGTTTCTTCTCCTCTTCAATTTCCCCCTTAACTCCAATTTCTTTTGTAATTCCCAAGGGGAAAACCCACGCAAGTGACAGAGAAATCCAAACATCGCTCCTAAGTCATAAATCTAATATTCTCCTCCGACATCGATACTGTCATAACAGTTCTGCGCTTACTATCCTTCTCCTAAATTTAGTTCTCCCGTAGATAAAATCTTTGTGGGATTTCTTTGTTGATTTTTTAGTTTTTCTTGAGAAAAAGGGATTTCCTTTGTTGTTGCCTTTGAAGCTGAGGAGAATTCAGTGGAAAATGATCGAAACTACTGTCACAAGATTAAGTAAACATCAAAATCTGCGTTTAATGCTCACATGCTTCAGCCTTTTGTACTTATCAATTTTATCAAATTTCCTTCCTACATAAATCTTAAAATTTATCAAACCCTGTTCATGTATTGTTGATAGATGATTGCTTAATCCAGCGCCGCTTTCATTTTATTTTCTCCGTTAGTATTAGCCTATTAGGCAGACTTGTTTTTACCAAATTCCTGTTCTCCTAGGGTTTGTGATTTGACTCTTAAGATTAGCATAACCCATCATGAGAACAAACTCTTAGACCATCTCCACCAATTTTTTATTCATAAATTTTGGTTTAGAACCTCTTTAAGAATTATTCATAAATTTTGGTTTAAAACTTCTTTAAGAATTTTTAAGTTTTGGCTCCTCTAATGGTAGAACCTCATTTGGGGTTCTTAAATTTGTTTTTTTTAATTAATTTTCTTAAGTTTAATTTACTTTGTAAATTAAATTATAAACATACTATATTTTATAAAACCAAAATTTTATTGCATTTTACGAAATTTAAAACGTACAAAATATTGTCGAAGCTTCAGGAAGAAGTTTAGAATTTTAGAATCTTAAAAAAAAAAAAATATGTAAAAATTTCAATTCATTAATATGTAGAAAAAAGTTTAGAATTTTAAAGTTGAAGTTATGAAAAAGTTTCTTTAAAAAAAAAGTTAAGAATTTTTTTTAAAGTTAATGTTAAGAAAATCTGGCAAAAAAAAAAATCTGGCGAATTAGGGGTTGACACGTGGCATGAACAGTGTAAGAACCCCCTTAAGAACCGGTTCTAAAAATTCTTATTTAAGAACCGATTTTTACACTGTTCACAATAATTATTATTATTTTTTTTTTTTTTGGGTTAAGAACCCCTTAGCATACTCCCATTGGAGATGCACTTAGCATATTTTGGTTTGCAGATTTAAAGAAGGACACAAGACTTGATCCATCTAAAGGTTTGATCTCTAAAGCTACTTTTTATCACGTAGTCCATTCATTATAATAAGTTTTGTTCTTGCGTGCCTTCTTGACTGGGATGTAATTAGTTTCGCCAAAGCTAAGCGGATGCCACTATAACAATTTGGTTGGTGGACCATAACTGTCTCTTAGGATTTGTATGCTATGCTCACAAAATAGCCATATTTTTCAAATGAATCCATCATCTCAGGCTCTCATCCCAGGTTAGATATATTGATATTAATCGCATTAAAGCTTTGTTCTATGAGTAAGTTAAATGTTCTTAGTCCCATTAATTAAATTAGATACTTGAATTTTGCCTTCATGCAATTTGATATGAAGTCTGAATAAAAATTCAAGTTTTCGGTCAATTGCAAAACTACTATATGCTTCGATTAGAGGATTTTTCTTGATTTTTTTTGTTTTCAAAGGAAATTACCAGATTTCAATTTTAATCTGAGTATTTAAAAGTCAATTGCAAAACTACACTCTCGTTGACCATATGAGTTTCATTAGACTTCGCGAAACAGATCTGAAAATATGTGAATCATATGAAAAATCATCTAAATCCGGTTTTGAGCTCGTTTTAACCTTCGCCAAGCGCCCAGAACTTCTAGTTACACCGATACCCAACCATTTTTATGCAAGAATAACCGAAATCGCAAAAGATCCAAAATTTAACGTTTTTAAAAACGTGAATTGGAGAGGAAATAGGAGAATAGAAGGTTGTGAACTCTAATATAGAGGTTTAATGGCTCAAAATTGGTTGTGTGAGGCATTAGTAGCTCAAATTTGGTTGTTAATGGTGGTTGGGTGAATTGGAAAAGATGGCAGTTTCGTAATTAAGTTAGATCTGAAAGTTTTTTTGTCTTTTGAAAAAACGTTAGACTCTAATAGAAGTCTGAGTAATGGCATTTGCGTGAATACCCATACTCTTAAAGGGCAATTCGTGGGATTCTGAAAAAGAGGAGAAGAAGTTGGTATTTTTAGCTTTGACTTCAAATTGTAAAGTATTTTTGCAAATAGGCCTTATTTTATTATTTGTGAATCTGTGAGAGTGGCATTGATTACTTTGTTAAGTGTTTTTAATCAGGTAATTAATTCGTATATGTACATAAGATTATTAGGTTTTTTCAGGCAATGAACTTTAGTTAGACGATTGTTTACTGCTAAAACTGTAATTTGAATTATTTTTCTTTGTGATTAACTTGTATATATATATATATATTCTTCGTAAGTTTTATTCTTTTTTTATAAATTTTCTTATTATTTATAAAAGAAATGTGATGAAGAAGAATTCGGGAAATACGAGGACCCATGCGTTAAAGATTAGGAAGGAGACCGAAAGATGAAGATGAAAAAGTCTGAGAAGGTGAAGATGCTGAAGGAAGTTAAGAAAAACCAGAAGAATAAGGAACCAGAGAAGACAAAGAAAACAAATGTGATAAATTACGAGAAGTCGAAGAAGAGGAAGAAGAAGACGAATAATGATTTAGCCTAGGCNTTTTTTTTTTTTTTTTTTTTTTTTTTTTTTGGTAACTCAGGTCATCCCATATCTATGGAGGGGTCCAGACTAATCCCTGGGGGAAAGGCAACCTACGGATAGGCCTCTTCTCGGGTATTCAAATGGGCCGTAAGCAATGAGCCCATATCCGTGTGGGTGTCCAAGAGAGAATGTTGTAGTTGCTTGGGTTCGAACTCAGGGCGAAAGTGGTTATGCACTCCACACCCCATGTTCGAAAGATGAAGATGAAAAAGTCTGAAAAGGTGAAGATGCGGAAGGAAGTTAAGAAAAACCAGAAGAATAAGGAACCAGAGAAGACAAAGAAAACAAATGTGATAAATTAGGAGAAGTCGAAGAAGAGGAAGAAGAAGACAAATAATGATTTAGCAAAGGCAAAAGAGATAGGGTGTAGCCACCTGGTGTGCTCTATGACCAGAAAAGTGTAATATTGATGCCATGGAGAAGCCACAAAAATTTGCAGAGGCCATGGAGAAGCCACATACCTTTTGTGGAGACTCTGCCTTAATTAAAATATTATTTTGTTTTATTTTAGTTTTTGCTTTACTTCTTTGATTCTTTTGTTGAATTATTAGCGTAGTTAAAAGATTTTGAGAGTTTTATCTTTGGTACATGTGTTTAAGCTCTTTATTAGCGTAATTGTTCAAAAGAGCAGCAAGCCACAAAAGTCTGTTCGGCTTTCTTATCTAACAATAACACACATTTGAGCAAAGTTTTAAGTTTGAGATGTATAGTAAGAATGTTTCTTTCAAACCCGACGGTGATTCCTTTACTATGTAACCAGGGGTAAGACAGATTACCTTTGGTATACCACAAAGTAGCTTCATTCGCAAGCAACATTTTGTTTTCTCTTTTTTAAACTACAAGCGAGGTTTTGTGAATGATGATTCCAAAACGTTGTTTCTACTCGCGCTGTATCTCATCTTTCTCTATGATTTTCTTACTCTGATAATTTTCCGTGTCAGTAGATTCCCTAAATTGTTCACTGATTAAATCAATTTTTATAGGCCCGTCAAAATATTGGTTTGTTTGAGAAGTATCTGAAGGCCAGGTGTGTTCATTTGGTCGGTGGACTTTTGTTTGCTGACATAGCTCTTCTTATAGAAATCAGGTTAAAGTGAGAGACTGTTGTCTCGATATTGGCTTTCTTACCCTAGGTTTTTTTCCAACTTATTTGCACTATCACACTTGCATCCATCACAAGTGAAGAAACGCATAACACACTAATTCACTTAGAGGTGCAAGCATGTTGAAATCAAAGTTTCACAAAATAAGGTCCATTTATGGTATTAATGTCTCTGAGCTGTCAGAAAGAAATATCATGTTTATAAGAGGAACTTACACAGTTAATGAGTGGGGTTTTTTATGTCTACGTAACATTCTTTTTCGGTTAATGCGGCCGTATAGGCGCCATCCAGACGCTAAACGCTAAACCACAGTATCGAATTTCCCTGTTAGGTGAAAATTAGGCGGTTAACGTAATAATTAGTCAAATTTTTAACATGACCAATAGAAATGCTCGATTTTAAAGTATTTGTTAGGCCTAATTATATTAGAAGTCCACTATGGCTTATTGTATTGTAGTGTAAGAGTATCTATCGATATATA
>PKML01011395.1:27570-38971 GCA_002933935.1 Eutrema yunnanense | reverse complement strand
AATTAGTACCAATCTACAAGCTAAATGAATGTACAAATGGAACAAAAAATAGCCGTGGACATTGTGCAATTTCGTAATTGGAAAATACACAAAGCTTAGACATCTTAAAGATCTAGCTTTTTCAAAATCCAAGCGTTTGTCAACAAACAAATTGTATTTTTAGACGAGAATCGATCATAGAAACAAATTCTCAAATCAAACGACGCTCTTTCATATTGGCTTGTATTTCTGATCTTTATATCTGTCAAGAGACCTTAGAAGTGGTAAAGGGTTTCTTATTGATCAATGTGCAAGGTCAACGCCTTATATACAATACAATAGATAGAACAATGGTAGACGGCCCAATACAATAGATAGAACAATGTAGACGGCCCAAACCTTAAGGTGGCGTGTGGAGATTACGAACACCCAACTTGTCTAGAAAAGCCGTAAATTCCTTGCGTCCCAAAGCTTTAGTCAAAATATCGGCAAGTTGAGTTGAGGTGGAGACATGTGTTGTGGATATCGTACCTCGTATAATCTCGTCGCGGATAAAGTGGCAATCGAGTTCAACATGCTTCGTTCGGGCATGATAAACCGGGTTTTTGGCAAGGTTAATGGCGGAAAGACTATCGGAATGGAGCAATGTCGGTGCCGAGCAATCTATACCAAAGGAAGGTAGTAACTCACGTAACCAAAGGATCTCACAAACTGTGTCAGCCATCGCTCTATACTCCGCTTCAGCTGAACTTCGAGAAACGACATCATGCTTCCGAGTTTTCCATGACAAAGGAGATCCACCAAGCTGAATAAACCATCCTGTTAAGGATCTTCGTGTTATCGGACAAGCAGCCCGATCCGAGTCACACCATGCTGTGAGTGTCAATGTCGTATTAGCCCGAAGCAATATGCCTTGTCCCGGACTATTCTTAAGGTTCTTAACCACACGAAGAGCAGCCTCCCAATGAGCCAGTTTAGGATCATGCATAAATTGGGAAAGTATATGAATGACATAAGACAGCCCGGGACGTGTTACACCGAGATAAATTAGCTTACCAACCAAGCGACGATAACGGAAAGGTTCAGACATAGAATCACCTTGAACCAATGCGAGCTTATGTTCTAAAGGAAACGACGTGGGTTTAACGCCAAGTAATCCAGTTTCCGTTACGATATCCAATGCGTACTTCCGTTGACACAAATATATTCCGGCACAACTACGAGCAACTTCGATTCCCAAGAAATATCGAAGAGGACTCAAATATTTCATACGAAAACAAGTACTCAAATACTCCTTAAATGAGACGATAAAGGACAAAGTGTTACCGGTGATAATGAGATCGTCCACATAGACAAGAACATGAAGCCGAGTATTCCCGTTCTCAAGAGTGAAGAGAGAATAGTCTGAGCCATTCTGTGCGAAGTCGTAATCTGTCAAAGCGCTAGCGAGTTTGGCAAACCAACAACGAGGAGCCTGCTTCAAACCGTAATGAGCTTTATGAAGACGACACACCTTGTTTTTGTCCGATGTACGAAACCCCGGTGGGAACTACATATAGACTTCTTCATCAAGATCACCGTGGAGAAAAGCATTGTGGACGTCCATTTGCTGAACTTCCCAATTATTCGATGCAACTTGTTGAAGAAATGTCCGTACTGTAACCATCTTTGAAGAAGTGTGAACATAATCAGCCAGTTTTGTGGGTCGAGATTTCTGTCGGAGACCACGTCCAAGAGGTTCTGGTTCAGCAGGAACCATAGATGAATCTGAAATAGAATTATCATCAGAATAGGGGGAAGATGAAGCAGCAGATGGAGGCGAAGATGCTGCAGTTTCCTGAACAATTTCGGCAACAAGATCGACAGGAACAGGCGATGGAGACGAAGATGCTGCAGATTCATCAACCATCTCTGTCGCAGGACTATGCAGAATCGAATCAGTCGGGGATGGAGCTTCCACAAGTGGTTCAATACGCACCTGAGATTTAAAGAAGACATCAGCATCATCAAACATCATTGTTTGAGGCTCGGTGATGTCAAGACACGGCGGAGAAGTCGTGGGCGTGAAAATAAAAGGGAAATCAGATTAAAAAAAGCTCACGTCTCGCGAAACAGAAATCTTCCCAGTTTCCAGGTTGTAGACCTTTTTCCGAACGGGTATCCAAGAAAAATGGATTTGTTAGTCCTACTAGCAAACTTATCACCACCATGCTTTTGATTGTGAACATAGCAGAGACATCTAAAAACCTTAATGTGATTCATGGGGGGCAATTTATCATAGAGCAATTCATATGGAGTTTTCCCATTCAATACCGAAGAAGGGGTATGGTTGATGAGATATCCAGCAGCGAGAGCACAATAGCTCCAAAAGTTAACCGGAAGATGAGCTTGGAATCGCAATGCCCGAGCTGTATTCAACAAATGGCGATGTTTACGTTCCACTCTGCCATTTTGTTGAGGAGTCCCCACACACGAAGTCTCATGGATGATCCCTTTTGAGCAAAATAATCGCGCAAACAAATAAATTCCGAGCCATTGTCACTACGAAGAGTTTTAACTTGGCGGTTAAATTGTCGCTCCACCAAAGCAATAAAATTCTTGAGATACAACGGTGCATCCTGTTTCGATGGCAAGAGATAGATCCATACGGCTCGCGAGTAGTCATCAAGTATGGTGAGAAAGTATTTTGATCCGCAAATGGCTGTGGTGCGATACGGACCCCAAATATCACAATGAATTAACTCAAAAATCATACTCGACTTATTATTGCTCAAAGGAAAAGAATCTCTGGCTTATTTAGCACGGATACAAACTTCGCATGCTTTGGAATCAAAAACACCACTACTTAAATCAGATAAAGGTAACATAGCTAAAACTTTCGAAGAGGAATGTCCCAAATGACTATGCCAAAGCTCCAATGAAGTAGAATCCAAGCTCGGAATCGTCGCAGCGATCTCCATTCCTCGAAAAAAATACAGCCCATTCACTTGCTCACCCGCTCCAATCAGCGTCTGATTAATGCGGTCCTGAACCACACAAATACGATCAGATATCTGAAACATACAGCCCTTATCTCTAGTCAGTTGTGAGACAGAAATCAGATGACAATGTAGCCCATCCACAAAAAACACATTTCGAAGATCACGGTGAGATCCCATATAAACATTTCCTTGTTTATGAGAAGTTGTAAATCTCCCATCAGGAAGTTTAACCAGCATATGTGCCATATCGCATACATCAGACAGATAATCAAGACTTCTTGTCATGTGGTTTGATGCACATGTATCAATGATCCAAGACTCAAGAAAATACGTACCCGAATGCAGAATATCGGAAGGGGATTTGCGCTCATTCAGCATGGTAACCAACGTGTGCCACTGTTGATCATTAAGTCCACTAAAACCGATGCGATCCGCCGAATTGAGTGCATAATTTCTCGAAGAAGAAGTCCCACCACCGGAGTCGGTCACGGCATTGACGGTGACAACATGATTCGCACGAGCAGGCGCTACTTGCTGGCCACGAGAGGATCCCGGAAGTGACAGGATTCCCAAGGAGTGAGACGGATAAGAATCACCTGAACCAGATCCCGACTTGGACTGAGTTCGCTCACCCCACCATGGAGGAAAACTAATTTTCTTGAAACATCGCTCAGCTGGATGGCCATTACGACCACACAAGGTACACACAACACGAACATCGTTGTTAGAGGGATTTTGAGGTTGAGATTGTACGGCAAAACTCACGCCAACAGCTCTCTCCTCATGTATCCGAGCCAGCAATTTTGACTCCTTGTCTTGAGTAAGGACGTTGTAAGCTTCATCGAGAGACGGCAAGGGAGTTCTCGACAATAGAGAGGATTTGACTCCTCCATACAATGACTCATCAACACCCATAAGAAATTGATGAAGCTTATCCTCCTCGCGTTCTTTTGCGATTTCTTCGAGGGATTTACCATGTTGGTAATCAGCCAAACTCGTTCAAAGCTTTGTTAATCGTCCAAAGTACGCTTCGATTAGAGAGCCTTGTTGAAGACAAGTGGCCAATTCCGTCTTAAGACGTTGAATTATTTGGCCGTTTTTTACCGAAAATCGCCTCTGAATTTGAGTCCACATACCGTAAGCATCTTCGCAGTGTGAGAGCAAAGTGCACAGCAACTCATCAATCGTGAGTTTAATCCACGAGATAATCAATGCGTTATTGGCGCACCAGTCTTCATAATCGGGGGAATCCACAGATGGTTTTGGGTTTGATGCATCCGCGAATCCAAATTTCTTTCTTGCTTGCAAAGCCAATTTTAGGTTGGCAGACCACTCGTCGTAGTTTGGTCCGCGAAGCAGAGGTTTTGAGATCACAGAACCCGGATTGTCGCCAGAAGTCAGGTCATAGGGCGAGATTGTCCATCTTGTTACCTCAGTTCGAGTCGTGTTTCCGGTGACGGAAAATTCTTCGTGAGATGGTTCCGTCATGGAGAAAAAGTTTTCGACAAAGTGTTAAAAAAACTTAGGTCAAAGAAGAGAAGTTAAAGAAAGAAGAGATCCGAAAAACAGAAGTGAGAGAATCGGATTGGTAAAGAAATTTTGAGAGGAAGGGAATTGAAATCGATAACCAGAAAACCTAGTTGTTAGGTTTAGTGCTCTGATACCATGTCAAGAGACCTTAGAAGTGGTAAAGGAGTTTCTTATTGATCGATGTGCAAGGTCAACGCAATGTAGACTTAATGTTAATTAAATATACGGAGGCCCATTTAGGGCCCAATAATATCTCGAATTCGACCCTATTATCCATATTTTGTTTCATTCTCGCAGTCTGTATTGCTTGAGATCTTGTCTTTGGGGAAAGGATCGTTTTTTATAAGATTTTGAAGAGAATTTCAAGAAGAAGAGTTGTGATGATCGAACGTAAGCAAATCTGAAACTAAAATTGAGAGAACACCATAAACTATGTGATTCGTAGTTACTAGAACGTGTCAAAAGTACTCAATGTTGATGTGATTGCTTATCTCAGCTTTACATAAAAAATAAAAAAAAATCTAAGAGAGAGAAATAGAATCGCAAAAACAAAATTAGTAGACAGCTAAATAAACAAATAACCCCAATGGTTGTAGAAGTGCAACTTCGAAAAGCCTCTGAGTTGAAGGGATTGTCATTTTCCTTGATGATTTGTAACTGCATCAAAATGTACTCAGTTTAAAAGCTAAGCTCATTACTTGAACCTGAAAAATACACTTAATTAGCTCAACCATTGCTGGCGATAACATGTTTACAATTATAGTCTTGAGTGAGACTTTTCATTAGAGTTGCGTGCCTTACAAAATTCTCAAGAGTCCCCTTAACCAATAAATTAGTTCTTTACAAAATGTGGGAACTTCCAAGCTTTCTATGTTAGGAAGAAAATCTTAAACCAAGCAGAACCTATAAGTCATCAGACAACATCATCCAATGTTAGAGCAGGAGCTCTGGCGGCCAACACTTTTGCCTTCTCTTTCCCTAGAAGGGCTTCGAGATTTGTGCACTTCAGCTTCAAATCCTTCAATTCTTCCTCTAATTCTTGGATCCGAGTCTCACCAATCTGCTCTTCCTTCTTCTTTTCCTTTACTTCCTCCAGCTTCTGCTCCAACCATTCCACCTTAATGCCCGAATATTTCAGGTATGATAGTGCACTGTCTGCTTCCAACAGATCATCATTGAAGAGCTCTTGCAGTGACTTGCACAATGTCTCGATTAGGCTGAGGAATACATACATGTATGCTGTCCTCACAGGTTCGTTCTTTGCTCGGAGTTCTGATGCAATGTCGGGGTATTTATTAAAAACACGGCTCACAAATTCCGCCTGCAAATGAGAGTGAATGAATAAAGCTAAATCCCATATGTCCAGAAACAACCGAGGTTAAAATTTCTAAAAAAACATTGCACCTTTATTAACTTCTTAATTACCTGTGAAGGAAAAACTTGAAACCCATTGACATCAATGTCTTCCTTTACCGTTGGAGTCTGGTTGAGCAAAACACTAGACACTGCACAATTATCCTCTAGCTTTATACAATATATACATAAGTGATATATATTGTATACTTTATAGAATCTGTTGATAAAAGTCGATATAGATTAAAGTAGAGCAAGTACATCTGTCTTCTCTAATCTTAAATAATGACTTTCGAAATTCGTAATCCTATTCACTGGAGCAAATGGGATAGGCAAACAAATCCTGAGACAAAGACAAAAGGCTTACTGAATGAGAGTGCAGCACTAGTAGTCTGTGGTTGAGAAGATGATGCAGGTGTTGATGTCTGGGGTACAGCAAAACCAGTAAAAGAGCTAGTAGTTCCAGCGGCAGAAGTCGAGCTAGCAAAACTAAATCCTGTAGCAGCAGAAGTAGCCGGGGTGCTGTTGGTTGCAGATGAAGCCACACCAAAAGAAGGGAAAGTCGTTGTAGGAGCTGCAGCTGAAGAAGATGGTGCACTAGTGGCAGCGGGAGTCGAAGAAGAAGTAGTGGTGGTGGTTGCAATAGAAAACACTGCTGGGGAAGTGCTAGATGCAGGGGCTGAGCTTGCGGTTGAAAGGTCACCAAATGAGAACGAGGATGATGATGAAGGAGCAGAAGCAGAGTTAGTAGAAACGGAGAAAGGAGAAGCCGAGGTAGGCGTGGGATTGGTTGTAGAGGAAGTGATGGTGGATACTCCAAACGGAGATGGTGAAGAAGCTGCTGCGCCTGACGAGGAAGACGACCCGAAGATGGACGGTGACGTACCGGTGGCTCCAAAGAGGGACGCTGAGGAGCCAGAGGCTGGCGACGGCGCCGCGCCAAAGATGGACGGTGTGGAGCCAGTGCCTGAAGAGGGCGCGCCAGGAGCAGTCGCAGAAGCATTAGTAGATGATCCAAACAGTGAGGGAGCAGAACCAGATGAAGACGCGGCTGATCCAAATCCGAACGATGGAGAGGATCCGAACCAGAAACCGGTGGATGCGGGGTTTCCAAACCCAAATGGATTCGATACAGTGGATCCGAAGCCAAATACCGGGGCTCCGGCGGAGCTAGGGTTTGAAGATCGGTTGAAGGAGAAACCTAGAGGGGATGCGGTGGAGGAGGAACCAGTAACGGAGGAAGATCCGAACGCGAATCTTCCACCGGAATTGGGTTGACCAAACCCCGACATTGCGAGTCTCCGATTATAGTCAAATGAGAGGAACAAACAAAAAAAGAAAGTTTAAAACTGAGTCTGCCCAATAAATTACGAATAGAGAAACTAAGACTGCTTTTATATAGATTAATGAAATAGAATAACTAGAAAAGTGAGTGTCGGTGGCCCTAAAAGCAATCAGAGAATTTACTAATCATTGTTAAATACCCTTTACTTTTCTAATTTACAAATTTTACCCACTTCATTTATTTTGAGCTATAGTTCAATGAAATAACGATTTTATCTAAATTAAATATATTTTTTTATATAAAGACAATTACATTACGTAACATAAATAGGGAAATGAACAAAAAATAATAAATTTTTATGATGAAACAATAGTTCAATGAAATAAATTTTTATAACAAAACATAAAAAAAAAAATAGAGAAATGACATATATTTCTCCCACAAATAATTAATTATTGCATTTATAAGTAAAAATAAACTTTTTATCCTTGAGCAAGAGATTTCTGCAACGGCTAAAGCTCATGAAGCATCAGTTTGAGACGCCAAAATTTATAATAAAAAAAAATTTAGAGCATAATTTATGCAAAAATATTTTGTAGTGTGGTGATATTTTCCTATTATTAGTTGGGAAATATGCCCGATGAACGAGGCATTGAGGTGAAAACATGTGTCATCATCTTCTTACTATTTACAAAATTAAGAAATAGTAAGAAGTTAATGCCAGAGACGTTTCTTGGATTAAACAATCTTGGAAAGTTCGTTGTGTCTTCGTTTATTTCTTTTCACCAAATTGTGTGCACTGTGATTTGGAACACATATCGCACGAGCCATAGTTAAAGATTTTTCTTGCAGTATTTTCAATTGCTACAAACACAAACGGTTGTGGCGTGTGAAATATACACTTTTTGTTTACAATTTACACTTTGTTTACACTATGGCTTCTTCTCGGGACAATTTCAACACTTCGTTTTTTTTTACAAAACTCCTAACAGAAAAAAATATAATAAAAATTGCTGATTTTTACTGGTAAAATCCAAATGAATCATAATATCATATCAACCAAATCATCGCTAGCCCATAAACCGTGAAAACCCATTGGAAACGTCAAATTCCTCGGAACCGCTAACCTCGCCACGACTGGATCGGATTCACCGATCTTCTTAGCATCCAAAATCACAAGGTAACATCTCTCCACCGAAACCGCGTACTATATATAGAAAATAGTATATAACAAATCGTATCAAAAAATATTCGTACAAATGCATCTTATAACTAGTAAATCGAAGTATATATACATATACGTACCTCGACAACGATAATGTAACCATAGTCTTCATCTTCTTTGTTGGAGCTTATAGGGACAAACATGGGCTCACCAACGAATCTCCTAGCTCCGGTAGACCAAGTACGGACAATATTCGAGTCTAAGTCGAACTTCACGACCATGTCGAAAGGGAAATGAGGAACACTACAAGAAAACACAGTTTTTGCGACCTCCAAAAGAGTCCCAAAACGGTTGCAAAAACTGTATTTACGACTCATGTAAGACTATTAAAAGTGGTCGTAAATTTTTGGTCGCTAAATAAAGTAGTCGCATAATGGTCGCAAATTTACGACCACTTTGTGACTACATATTTTAGTCGTTAATAAGCGACTAAATTGACACTTAAAGTATTGGTCGTTTATTAACAACTATATAGTGACTACGTTATTTTTGCGACTCTTTTCAGACTCACTCAGGAGTCGTATCATCGAGACTAAGGACGATATTTTAGTCGTAGATTTGCGACTGACTCGGGAGTCGTTTTATCGAGACTAATTAAGGACGGTATTGTAGTCGTAGATTTGCGACTGTTTTAAGATGGTCTTAAAGTGGTCACAAATTTTTGCGACTAATCTAAGACTACTTGTTAGCAAATCAGTCGCAAAAGCGTCGCGTATTAGCAACCAATTTGCCACTCTTTTTGTTCTTGTCTTGTTGGTCGCAAATCAGGCTTGTCATGTTTGTCGCAGATCAATTCCTCATGTACATTCAAATCCAGAATCTAAAAAAAATTAAAATCAAAAAAATCATTCAAACATAGGTTTTTTTATACAAAAACACTTACAATATCCAAAAGCAATATCCAAAACAAAACATTGATGAATCAACAAAAATAAAGCTAATAGTATTTTTAAGAGGGAGAGATTGAAGAACCGTTTGTGCCTGGTCTGATGGTTCCTGCGGTGGCTGGTGTGGTGGTTGATGCGGTGGCTGGTGTGGTGGTTGTTGCTGTGGCTGGGGTGGCTACTTGAGAAGCCACAAACGATGCAAACGCGGGATCATTTTTCTTGAGGTACGCCTCCAAGCTTGAGATCCGAGATTGAGCAAGTCGTCGCTCCTCATCACGTCGAGCATTTTCCGCTTCTTGTTCAGCGATCTTCTGATTTGCAGTTTGAAGTTGGTTTTGCATCTCTAAAATCGATGATGAAGAGCTTGCATAACTTTCTTTGCTTTTCCCGTTGTTGAACAACTCGCCAAGTCCAAAAGCATTTCCTTTCTCATATGTTTCAGTAGACTTGAAAAACCAAAACACAAAAACACAAAATGAATCACAACCAATTCAATCACTCAATCATCAATCAACCAATTCAGCCAAAAAAATGAACAGACTGAAAGAATTCAAGTTTTGTTTGCTGAACAGACATAACAAAATACATACGAAACAGACATAAAACAGACTGAAAGAAATTGAGATTAAGAAAAACAGTATACAATGCAAACTCAAAAAAAACCAATGCAAACAGACAGAACACATACACAGCAACAAACAGAACACAGTATACAATGCAAACTCAAAAAAACCAATGCAAACAGACAGAACACAGTATACACAGCAACAAACAGAACCAATGCAAACTCAAAACCTCATGGAAACTAAAAAAAAACAGTATACAGCATCTAACATAACCATCGACCAAGAACAACAAAATAAACCAGAAAACAGAAAACATAAATTACCTTACGAAAGATGTCATTTTTTTCCTCAATGGTGAGGGTCCGATGAGTAGAATGTTGAAAAGAATTCTTTGAAGTTGCAGAACCATCGACCTCCATTTGTAACATCATCTCTTCGATGTTCTTGTCATAATTCTCAGCTAATTTTTTGGCATTGTGATCAACAAAACTTCCATCTGCCCTTATATGTGTTTTGATAAACACTTCTCCAAGCGAGACAGGACGCCCTAATGCTTCCTCCTATAACGATACAAAAACATATTAAAAAACTGAAATGCAATATATAAAATAAACTGAAAACGTTTTACCATTTCTTGTTTAATTTGCAGGTACGATTTCTGGCCGGATACGTGCTTGTTGGGACCAAAACCGCCACGGTCAGAGTTACGACACTGTGTCGCAGTAGAGCTCCTCTCAATAGCATCCGGAGTGTCCCAATGAGCCCACATTTCAGCCCACATTGACCATGATACGGGACACCCAGAAATATTACCTCTGCCCTTGAGTACAATCAATGAGATAGTTTTGTTTCGCAATTTCCGGGGGAAAAAAGCGAATGGGTCTTTCATGTTTGGAATATTTATTATTTATAACAAAGGTTATAGTAAACAAAACCATAACAAAGGTTAAGTTTATATAGTACTAGTGTGTGATCCGCGCTACGTGCGGACGTGAACACAATTTTGTTTTAAAAAATTTTGGTATAATATTATTTTAGTTTTATTAGTATGATTTTTAATGGATTTGTCTCTATTAGTTTAAGAAATGTGGATTGTTTATTCTTAAGTTTTTTTTTCCTTTCTTAATTTTATGTTTATTTATGTATTTGTTTAGTGAGTGATCTACAATTTGAATTTTTTTTTTGTTGACTATTTATTCAATTAGTTAGTTTTTAAAAGTTAAGTTTTTGTCATTTTAAAGTTTAGGAAATTGTATATTTTTTAACCCAACTCAAAACTAATAATATAAATACTTCGAAATAGGGTTAGTTTTATATAGTCCGAAAGTTACTTCGAATACTAATAAAATGAAAGTTAGTTTTGTGAATTTAGAATTCTCCGAACTTTTGAAGAAAAAAATACTTCGAAATAAATCACAGTATTTTTATCTATTTTTACCTAAAACCGAATACTAATAAAATGTTGAGAATTTACTATTATTCATCTTCGATGATTCAGTGTTGGTGATTACAAAATGAATCTAATTTTATTTGAAAAACGATTTAATTTCTATCACTAATTTACTATCAAAATCATCGTAGATGTATAGGTTAAT
>PKML01011395.1:0-12527 GCA_002933935.1 Eutrema yunnanense | reverse complement strand
CAAGTTCAATGGCTGAACTGTGAAATGTCTCTCCTTTGCAGGTCGACTTCAGTTAATCTCATCTGTTATTTACAGTTTGGTGAACTTCTGGTTTAGCGCTTTCTCTCTCCCAAAAGGCTGTCTCAAAGCAATCGAGAAGCTATGTAATCAGTTCTTGTGGTCTGGTGATTTGGAGAAGAAAACAATGGCTAAAGTTTCCTGGAATGCCATTTATTTACCTAAGGCAGAGGGTGGATTGGGATTAAGAAGTTTTCTGACTTGGAATATAGTCCTCCATCTCATATTGGTATGGATTATCTTCTCAAACAAGCTAAAAAGGGCTTGCTTTTGGTCTACTGAAATTAAGAGTGGTGACTCTTGGATTTGAAAGTTCCTATTATCATTAAGACCTTTGGTCAAAATTCTTTTGAGTTGTAAGGTGAGAGAGAGGAATCTGCCAGCTTCTGGTTTGATAATTAATGTGAGCTTATAGAATATGTTGGAGTTTATAGTCTGAGACAAATGGGAATTCCGGTTGAGAGCATTGTGGAACATGCCTTCCTTATGCAAGATTAGCATATGCCGTCAAGATCCAGAAACAGACTGATTCGTGACGTTCGAGATCTTCTAAGACATTCTCAGTCTCCTGAAACCATTAGGGGCTATGATATCTATTTTTGGGGTCATCTTTCTCAAGCTTCCCCTGATTTCTCCACAAAGAAAACCTGGGAAATAGTTCGGCCATCAAATTCGTATAAACCCTGGTTTAAAGCGGTCTGGTGCAAATTTGATGTTCCCAAACACTCCTTCAAGTTCTAGACGGCAAATATTGATAGACTCCCTGTCAAATTGAGGTTGGCCAATTGGAGAATGAATTTAGATCCCACATGTACCATTTGCTCCTTACATCAGGGAACAAGGGATCACTTGTTCCTTCAATGTGACTTCTCGGCTCAGATTTGGCTCCAGGATCTCGCTTGCTTGGGATTCACACCTGACATCTTCAATTTATAGGAAACTATGATGAACTGGTTATTGATTCCATCTAGAAATGGGAAATCAACTCTCCTCAAAAAGCTAGCTGCTCACGCCACGGTCTATACTATTTGGAAAGAGCAGAACAGTAGGATCCATAACAGCATCTCTCTTCCACCGGACAACATCTTCCAGCAGATTAATAGATCCATCTGAGATACACTACTTGCCATGCGGTTTCGTAAAAGCTGTAGTGGTATTCTTTCCCAATGGTTTAGATTTAGCTAATTGCTTCTCGGTTGCTTTGTAACTCTGTGTATCTTCTTCTGATTTTTAATATTTTTTAACAAAAAAAGTTCTCTGCTAATTAGCTCTTGTATTAAACTTTCCTTTTGGTAATAATATTCACATTTTATCCCAAAAAAAACACCAGTTTTTACATATATAGATCAGATTGCCAGTTTTAAAGCTGGGCCAGTTGCTGATCCCGATTTCTTCACTTATTTTGTTTTACATTAACACCATTGAAATAGCTATAATTAATTATATAAGCCACAGTAACATTTTTAACAAAATTTCGTATTTGTAGAAAAGGGAGGAAAACAACAAAGTAAACGTTTTAGTGGCATTTGTGACCAAACACCATCGATCGAAACAATTAGATATCAAATCAAAAAGCTTACGACCGTTTCTGAATTTGTCTTTAATCTGATCATCTGGGCAGCTGAACAATGCTTGATTTCGCCACAGCTTCACCTTCTTTCTTCAGAAAGTTACCTAATCACAAACCCATATGATCACAGAGAGTCTTAGTGACACAAAAACAAACTTGCAGATTATATCAAATGTTGTCATAGTTGTTTGAAACCCTATGAGAAATGGCCAAGATCCATTAGAGCCAAAGTGAGAAACTAACCTCTTCTCGAGATAAGATGGATTCGGGAACGAGGACCGTCGAACATCCAGTTGTCTTCTTCCAAGGATTTAACCTCTTTGTCAAGCTCAGCCATCAAATCAGTTTTCAAAACTGCACCAAGGAAAGCCAAAGATTTGAAAGAAAGTAAAGGTGGTTTTGATCTTTCTCATGTCCCTAATCATTTCTGAGTAATTAGCAGAACCAAATCATCTAATAATGATTGAATACGTAATAAGGAAGATGAATTTGAAGGTGAAGGTGATTCTATAGCAGTCGCAGATCAACCCAATTGAGATTTCCAGCAAGCAATTTTCAAACTTTGGCAATCCTAAGAATAGAGATTTAACACCCAGATCGATGAGAGATTCGGCTACAGAAAAACCCTAATTTTGCAAACCTTAAGATGCGAAATCAAGAAAGGAGTGAGAAAAGTAGGAACTGACCGCGCATGGCTTCGTCCTTTCGCTCCTGCATAGAAGGAATGTCCGGTGGAAAAGGGAAATCGTCAAGACCAGCGGCGGCTCCGCTGCTTCCACCGCCTCCAGCTACGGCGGTCGTCGAAACCGAAGAATGAGCTGGAGATGCGCCGTTCATCACTCAATCTCCAAGCGGGAAAATGATCGTTATCCTCAATTTATTATATCCAATTGATCGCGATTCATTAAGAATTTACTTTTGATTATGTTTTGCCTGAACCGAACCGATTATTTTGGTCAAACCAAACCACACCGAACCAACGGTGACCGGAGACAGACGGATAAGCTTCTTATTTCTAATCAGAAAAGAAAACGAAATCAATGTTCATTACCGTTTACTTTCACACACAGCTTCGTTTTGACAAGATAAGAAAGAAGAGCGAATATACAGACACAAGTATCGCTTCCAAGTTCCAACACTCAAGAATTCTATGTCCTAAAAAACCGACTTCTCTTGAATGTCAAACCGCGATTGGCCATCTCAAGCTGCGACTACTATGATAACAATGAGGAGAATGATACCAAATATCACCATTAGTAAGCACATCTGCATAATCACCAGAAAGACAAAAAAAAAAAGTGAGGAACATGAAAAAAAACACGACAAAGGTAAATAGCGGAATATTGTTTTCCCCTTCTCCTTTTATCATTTTACCAGAGACGAGTTTGATCGTTGTGTTTTGGAGGCTTTCACGAGGTGAGACTTTCCCTGAGCTGTTGCGGAATATGCATTCTCGACATGGCTACCGATATCATCTGCCATAAATAGATTTTTTTAAGAGGATTGAGAATTGGAATCAAAGCATTATTTAGAATTCTTTACTGTTGTTTTTGCTTGAGAGATTTTACCGATCATGGCTCCTTGATCGTTAACCAACACCGCAAGATCTTTAAAAATCTCATTTACTTCTCCGATTTGCTGCTGAACTTCCTGTATTCCCTGTTCTCTTTCCTCTATCAACGCTTCGTTGAAGGAAATTTCGTTGTCAAGCAACACGACTTCTTGCCTTCAGATGAAGAAAGAGAGGTCACAAGCATGAACGCAGAAGTTATTTACAGAGAGATATGCGGCGTCAAACTTACTTACCTTCTAGATTCCATGTGGACACGCTGCTCTTGTGATCTATCATAGCCAATGTCTACCTCACTGGTATAGGAAATAAGATACATCAGTAATAACTTCAAGCCGACTATAAGAAGTAAGAACAGGGAAAGTTTTTTATTGTGAAGAACTACCAGTCAAGAAAACTACAGGTAACATAGACTAAAAGTCAAATAACTTGTGTGCTTTGAACCAGTTTGCTTCCAACAAAAATGGTGTGCTATCAATCAATCTCAAACAGGAAGACACTAAAAACTTTCTCTACAAAGAACATTAGTGATTATCTCTATTGTTGACGTGAAAGTAACTGAGACCGCTTCTTATGATGCAGTTTTTGTTCATACCATGAAGAAAGGCTGCCTTTTGGATCGAAAGGAGTGTAGGAAGTTTCCCTTTCAGCTGCAATCCGCTGTGCCTTCTGAAACTCTTTCAACACTGCTTCAAAATCCTTTGCAAGTTTAGCATCTGCAATCTTCTTGCTTTGCTGCAGCAATACCAATTCCAGAAAATAGTGAATAAAAATAGATACATAACTTTCACAGAATGTGATGTTACGAAGCTTAGTAACAAAACAAATCTCCCATCTTCTAAGTCAGAGAAAAAAAACACTTACAGCAACGTCTCGATGATGATCGGTTTCGCTAGCTTCCTTAAGTTTTGCCGAAGTGTCCTTTACCAACAGCCCGATATGTAACCTTGTCTTGTGCCTATTTGAGCATGCAACATATACAAAGCAATCCTATTTACCGAAGTGTCCATTTTGATTAGCGAAATCCAAAATTATACGCAAATATTGGCTTGCCTCAAACACATAATCAAGGGAAGATATGAAGAACCTATTGAGTTTAGTCTCTACAGTTAAAAATTGGCCTTCAAGCAAGAATCTCAACTTGGGAGATAAACATATGAGAGACAAATCCATACGAGGGCTCATTTCACAACACCCTAAATAATTTGGGGTATGATTTCGCGTGTAAACCTAAAGTAGACTGAGATCAAATGCAGAGGAGAAAAAAAAACCTAAAATCGCGAGACTCACAGCTTGTCACGGAGCCCCGGCGTATCCTTGGGGGTTCCGAGTGTATTAACAAGTCGCTGGAAGGTAGAAACCGCCGTGTTGATCTGAAAGATACCGGAAGCCACCGCCTGTGTTCCATCCTTATTGCCGTTGATCAAATTCCTTTGCGATCTCAACGGCGTCCCAGCTTCCAGATCCTGAAAGCTCATCTCCGGTTTCTTTCGATCTCCCACGATGGAGGGGGAATTAACAACAATCGATGAGAATCTGCAAATGTTGTTCTCGAGATTATAGAGGGATTTTTCTGGGTTTTGTTTGAAGAAAAAGCAAATCAAAATTCGAAATTGCTTCCAAGAGAGGATATTAATTTTTGAACAACAGTTAATTATTTTTGTTATTTGGCTTTATCCAAGTCGTAAAATACACGTGGACTGACCGAAAGAACACGAGAATTGTTCTACGCCTGCGTTCATCTGGACCGTTTACATATGCGAAGACTAAACCTGGGCATAAAAACCGGAATCCAAAACCCAAACTGGAATCATTCCAAAATAATTGGAACCAATCGGTTTCAGTTATGTCCAAAATACCTAATGGTTCTTTTTTATTGATACATAGTGGGTATCAGATAATACCCGGAACCAAACTGATACTCGATCTGATACCTAAATTATTCGAATTATAGTTATATATCCAAAAATATTAAATATATTACGAGTTTTTTGGTAAAAATTTGGATTTTTAGATATATTTTAAACATTTCAGATAATAAATATTTGAATCAGTTAAGATCCAATTTTTCGGATTTTTACCGGTTCTTAAATCTCGGAACCGAACCGATCGAAAACCGATTGTAACCCAATCGAAACCGGCTCAAACCCCTATAAGTTTCTAAATGGGTCCAAACTCTTTCTACCCGAAAGATTTGAAACCGATCCAAATATCCGAATATCCATGACTATCCGAAGTCATATTGAGCAGTTTTTAAAAATGTTTATTAAAAAATTGATGATTTCCTTATAATTAATTAATTTTTTTTTGCCATTAGTTCGAGGTTTTCTTCTTTGTCATGTTTCTATTATCTTCTCAAATTATCTAATCAGCCAAACGGATTTTGTAAACAAAAAAATCTTTGGCATTACAAAAATTAAAGAACAAAGACCAAAGTGTTATAAAACTATAGCATATATATATTTTTATTGGAGCATTTTCAGCTAGAAATGAGATTTTTCTTTATGTAATTATATGTCTGGCAGTTAATTTACATATGGATTATCCTTTGAACTTCAGGTTCATATTTATACGAGGATCCATAATTTTCAATGATAATTCATTTCGAGAAATCTCATCCATTAGCTGTTTATAAATGCTTATGGCATTTGATTTGCAGCACATCTTGAATAGTGATCATTTGAATTTTGAACTTCAAGTTCATACTCATTTGTTCAAGGATTCGAACTATTCAACGATTCTCCCTATAATAATGATATGCAAATCTTTTGATAAGCACATCTTCGACTGATGATTCAATATACTTTATGGGTCTCACTTTTATACAGTGTGGTGGATGCATATATTGCATACCCATAAATTTCCAAGCAAAGAACAGTTAATCTTTGATTGAATCAATTAGATGAAATGAGAGAATTTCATCTTGTAATCATATGGATCTACTTTATAAATGAACCATCATATCCATTTTAAGTGTGAACACAATCTTCTGGATGTTCCACTTACTTTTGATATGAGATTTTTTAATTCTCCCCCTTGAGATGATGACATTTCATGTACATCTATCTCGAATTAAATCCCACTTTAGGATCAATAACATATTCAATTACCCATTTTGGGTTATGTATTATGCATCAAATCTTTTGATGTAGAAATTTTAGTACCCCTTTTCAAGATGATGGATTTTCTTGCCTATTCATCTTGAACAGGTTTTCACATGATGGTTTCATTTTTATTTTATTTTTGTTAAGACATGCTATGTGAGAAAAACATCTGGTTTTTTCACATAAATTCTCAATAATATTTGATATCATTATTACACCGGGATGGCTTAAACCGGTTATGTTATATATTGGTAAACTTCAGGTTTACTTATCTTATACAATTTTGCCATCTTTATGCATGTCTCCATCATGTGCTTTTCTAAAACGTTCGCTCTGCTAGAGCGATTATTCTTTTGGAGAGTTTTTGTTTTTCAAGAGTGTTTTGCTCTTCTGAAACATTTCGCTTTTCTGAAGCGTTTTGCTCATCGGGAGCGTTTCGCTCAACGGGAGCGTTTCGCTCAACGGGAGCGTTTCGCTCAACGGGAGCGTTTCGCTCAACGGGAGCGTTTCGCTCAACGGGAGCGTTTCGCTCAACGGGAGCGTTTCGCTCAACGGGAGCGTTTCGCTCAACGGGAGCGTTTCGCTCAACGGGAGCGTTTCGCTCAACGGGAGCGTTTCGCTCAACGGGAGCGTTTCGCTCAACGGGAGCGTTTCGCTCAACGGGAGCGTTTCGCTCAACGGGAGCGTTTCGCTCAACGGGAGCGTTTCGCTCAACGGGAGCGTTTCGCTCAACGGGAGCGTTTCGCTCAACGGGAGCGTTTCGCTCAACGGGAGCGTTTCGCTCAACGGGAGCGTTTCGCTCAACGGGAGCGTTTCGCTCAACGGGAGCGTTTCGCTCAACGGGAGCGTTTCGCTCAACGGGAGCGTTTCGCTCAACGGGAGCGTTTCGCTCAACGGGAGCGTTTCGCTCAACGGGAGCGTTTCGCTCAACGGGAGCGTTTCGCTCAACGGGAGCGTTTCGCTCAACGGGAGCGTTTCGCTCAACGGGAGCGTTTCGCTCAACGGGAGCGTTTCGCTCAACGGGAGCGTTTCGCTCAACGGGAGCGTTTCGCTCAACGGGAGCGTTTCGCTCAACGGGAGCGTTTCGCTCAACGGGAGCGTTTCGCTCAACGGGAGCGTTTCGCTCAACGGGAGCGTTTCGCTCAACGGGAGCGTTTCGCTCAACGGGAGCGTTTCGCTCAACGGGAGCGTTTCGCTCAACGGGAGCGTTTCGCTCAACGGGAGCGTTTCGCTCAACGGGAGCGTTTCGCTCAACGGGAGCGTTTCGCTCAACGGGAGCGTTTCGCTCAACGGGAGCGTTTCGCTCAACGGGAGCGTTTCGCTCAACGGGAGCGTTTCGCTCAACGGGAGCGTTTCGCTCAACGGGAGCGTTTCGCTCAACGGGAGCGTTTCGCTCAACGGGAGCGTTTCGCTCAACGGGAGCGTTTCGCTCAACGGGAGCGTTTCGCTCAACGGGAGCGTTTCGCTCAACGGGAGCGTTTCGCTCAACGGGAGCGTTTCGCTCAACGGGAGCGTTTCGCTCAACGGGAGCGTTTCGCTCAACGGGAGCGTTTCGCTCAACGGGAGCGTTTCGCTCAACGGGAGCGTTTCGCTCAACGGGAGCGTTTCGCTCAACGGGAGCGTTTCGCTCAACGGGAGCGTTTCGCTCAACGGGAGCGTTTCGCTCAACGGGAGCGTTTCGCTCAACGGGAGCGTTTCGCTCAACGGGAGCGTTTCGCTCAACGGGAGCGTTTCGCTCAACGGGAGCGTTTCGCTCAACGGGAGCGTTTCGCTCAACGGGAGCGTTTCGCTCAACGGGAGCGTTTCGCTCAACGGGAGCGTTTCGCTCAACGGGAGCGTTTCGCTCAACGGGAGCGTTTCGCTCAACGGGAGCGTTTCGCTCAACGGGAGCGTTTCGCTCAACGGGAGCGTTTCGCTCAACGGGAGCGTTTCGCTCAACGGGAGCGTTTCGCTCAACGGGAGCGTTTCGCTCAACGGGAGCGTTTCGCTCAACGGGAGCGTTTCGCTCAACGGGAGCGTTTCGCTCAACTGGAGCGTTTCGCTCAACGGGAGCGTTTCGCTCAACGGGAGCGTTTCGCTCATCGGGAGCGTTTCGCTCAACGGGAGCGTTTCGCTCAACGGGAGCGTTTCGCTCAACGGGAACGTTTCGCTCAACGGGAGCGTTTCGCTCTTCCAGAGCGTCTAGCTCTTCCGGAACTACCCATTATCTATAATAATTTTTAATTTTATGTAGTTCTTCTGGAACTCACATACATAATTTTATATCAACAAAATAAATTAAAAAATTAAACATATATATTCAAGATGCATAACCTTCCACATAATTTACGATAATAAACATAAATTAAAATAACAATAATTTAAAATGTCTTCTGGACGAAACAGTTCTTCAAGAACGCTTTCATATATGTCTTCTGGACATTTTTATTTTAAGTATGTCTTTTGGACATTTTTATTTTAAATATGTCTTCTGGACATTATTTTTGTTATATGGTTCTTCTGGAACCTTTCATAAATGTCTTCGGGACATTTATTTTATGGAGGCAGTGATCCGAGGAGACATAGTCTGCCATATGATCATAAGCCAACCATGTATTTAAATAGGCAGAACTTGCCATATGATCTGAGGAGACGTAGTCTACCATATGATCATGATCGTGAAGGCATAGCCAATCATAACGATCGGTTCGGGGAAAGCAGCAACTATCATCCTGAAAAATAATCCATAAACGTAAAAAGATTTAATATAAATTATGTCTCACCTTTTCGGTATTAAAACGGATCGTCGGATCGAGAGACGATCGTGCTGATAACGTGTTATAAAACTATAGCATATATATATTTGTATATGTGTATGCTATATATATATATATATATATATATATTATATGTGTTGTTTTATTGGTAGGAAAAGGTAAGAGAGAGGTGAGAGAGAATAGTGAGAAAGAGAGAAAAGTGATGTTTTCTTATTGCATCTCTATTGTTTCTTACCAGAGGTACATCTATTTATATTGTGTTTTTAACCGACATAGGTAAATGGTAAGGATGATAATAATTATTCTTTAACACAAAGAAGCATTTTACAACTAAAAATCAATATTGCCAACAACAAACAAAAATCATTTGTAAATTATAATCTCTACTCAAAAATCAAATTCCCACATCATCTCAGAAGTTGAGGTGGCACTTGGTTGACTGGAAGTCAAACCCTCCGGATGAGTTAGAGGAACCCAGTGGTACCTTAAGATGGCACCGTACAATTGGCTTCATCGGCCACATAAGAGCATCTCCAACAATGATTTTTGCTGGGTTTTATAGGCCAAAAAATAATTTTAAAATGGATTTGGAAATAAAACTTTGTCTGAAAGTATCACTCTGTTGAGTTAAATGATACGGTATCATTGTGTACGTGGCAGGATGTTATTGGCTCCGTGTAATTATCAGATAGGGGGAAGAGAGAAAACAAAGATACCGATACCGGTATCACTGCTGGAAACAAATTTACTACAAGTATCATAATAAATCTCAACCAATAAAAAAATATAAAAATTAATAATAAAAAAATGGTTATGAAACTTTGTGAGTTTAATGGGTGCACATGGCCTAACTAAATGCAAAAACAAAACCCTATATTTAATCCTTAGCTTCACGTCGATTCCGTAAACTCCAACATTCCGATCATCTTCAAATTCCCGACGGCCGTGTTCGCCGAGAAAAACTAGGTTTTGGCCTTGGAACACCGTCTCGAGAACCGTCGTGCTCTTGTGGCCTTGGTAAAACGACGGCACAGAGACGGATGCTAATCATTGATCGCTGTAATAAACGACAGCTTCAAGCCTGTCGTAATGGATTCCCATATGGTTGTTCGAGTTTCGGATGGAGAGATTCAGAGAGAGATTGTAGTGGAGGTTGTTGTTGTTGAGATCGAGGTCGAATCTCGTTAGCTCTGCGTCGTGGACTTGGAATTTTACGGCGTTGGAGAGCAGCATGATCCAGACGAGGAATGATGCTACGCAAGTGAAAACGATTAGAGTTACGATGAAGTTTATCACTATAGAGATCGTAGATGTAACGATGCAATAAACGCAGCGTGGAACAACGTCGTCGTCTTGGTTCGCCATTTGTGTGTTGTTAAGATTGCCGTAGAGAAAGAGAAGTCTGAGGGTTTAAAGAAAATTCGTGAATCAATTGTAACAATGAGAGTTTCTTATTTATAAACGTTGTAATGTAACAAGCCTTCGATTTCGATTGTTTCCTTTTTTTAGTGTAAAAAAATATCAAAATAAGAAGATTTCCTTTTTGTTTTTGTTACTACTGTCTTTAAATGGAAATATGAAGTAGCCAACAAAAACAAAAAATGGAAATATTAAATAGTCACGCGTAAAAATATTTATTTATCCCCGGAAGTCATTACACTCACTGCGGAAACAATAACAATTTTAATATATATATATATATATATAAATTAAAAAATTTAAGTATTGTTAATTTGTGAAAGTCTTCTTAGTTAAGTAATTGATCAAATAGTTCATTAATCCCTGTTTTTAGGGGTGTCATAATGATTTAAATGTAATAAATTGATCCAAACCAAACCAATCCATTAATTCAATAAGTTGGAAATTTGAATCATAATAGGTTATTGGTTTAAATAATTATTGGTTTTAATGGTTATTAATTTTAATGAGTTAAGTTAATATGGGTTAATAGTTTCTCCATAACCAAACCAATAAAATCTTTCCTTTCACTCTCACGAAAGTCTCTCTCTCGATCTCTCACAGATTCACAAACACAGAAACCGAAACCAATCAAAATCTCTCACAGATTAAGATTCTAAGGTAATGGGTTTCTCAGTTTTCTGAAACTCGTATCGCACCTCGTATCACACCTCTGGATCTAAACATTCAGTGCGTTTGTTTTGGGTTTTGGCGAGTGATGGGTTTCTTCTATTTCCGTGCAATATTCGAACTTGATAGATGCTAAAGAGGGACACTAAAGGTTGATTTTAACCCATTACCTTAGAATCTCAAGAAATTGATTTACGTGTCTTCAGGTATTCAATTAGTGGTTGCTGTTATTTGAAAATGTTGATTGGTATAAATTTTTTTTTGCTGTGTGGATTGAATATTTGCATGCCTACTTTGATTTGGTATTAACTTCGTGTATATGGTTTTAAACATATCTGTTCAAATTCAGGTTATAGCCGTCAATGAGCAGTTTCCAGGACCTCTGCTTCATGCCACTACCAACTTCAATGTTGTTGTTAACGTCTTCAATCATTTTGTTTTACAGTGATGGCACCATTGGAACAGGTGTTCGGAGTTGTTACGACGAAGGGAAGCGCACGGCGGAGACTTTGACCATGGACTACTACAGAGGCGCTAATGTTGAGGTCTGTGTTTCCTCATTCATAATCGTTGATATATAGGAAATACTGATACAACAAGAAAAGAAATTGACTGATTACACAAACAGGTTTATCAACTGGGGAGGGAGCTTTTAGATTTAATCAACTGGCATAAATGATTAATACTTTATTAAAGAATGAAATGGTAATGATTGTGCAGGCATTAAGAAAAGAACCATTGACTGTTTATGGTGATGGTAAGCAGACAAGAAGTTTCCAGTTTGTCTCTGATCTGGTAAGCCTTTCTACTTTTTCCTCCTAAACTATAATCAAATAAAAACTAAGAAAATGTTCAATTCAGTATATTTCACTAGGAGGTGGTTGAGAATTGATATTTGAGGTTTCGATAGTTAGTTTGATGTCAAATCAGATTGTATTGTAATGTGTGACCGGGATTCACTAACTTGATGTGGAAAAGGATTACCTGAGGCCATATAAAAGGCCAATGGATACAGTGTGACATTAACTTTGGGGATGGATATTACATGACGCAAAAAGGACCAAAATGTCGGGCCATTTAACCTCGGTAACCCTGGTGAATTCACCATGCTCGAGCTCCAAAGGTCTATTTCTCTCTACTCTACTCTGGTCTCTTGTTCCGTACGCATGATTTCTCTCGATCCTTGTATCTGACCCAAATGAGTGAATGGTGTTGTGGGTGCGCAGGTGGTTCAAGAGACGATTGACCCGAACGCCAAGATAGAGTTTAGACCAAACACAGAGGACGACCCACACAAGAGGAAACCAGACATCACAAAGGCCAAAGGAGCTTCTTGGTTGGGAACCAAAGGTGGCTCTACGCCAAGGACTCCCACTTATGGT
>PKML01011366.1:346219-384734 GCA_002933935.1 Eutrema yunnanense | reverse complement strand
AAAACAAATACACAGATCTTAAGCTGATAGAGATAATTAAATTAACTACGAGACCAAATAAAATAAAATACCATTAGATTAAAAAAAATGTTTACCACGTCCGCGCGGATCACACCCTTTCTGATTGAAATTGAAAGTGAAATCTCACTGGCGATGGGGGAAGATGTCGGAGAACACGAGGGTTTTAGAGCAGTGGGTAATGTTTTTTTACATGATAATCCTATTCACAAGAACTCTCTCTCTCTCTCTCTTTCTCTCTCTAAATGTTTGAATCGACGCTCGACCCCATATTTCTTATATTTTTTCAAATCGGCACATATTATCTCAAATGTTCTCATTAATCTATACATCTACGATGATTTTGATAGTAAATTAGTGATAGAAATTAAATTATTTTTCAAATAAAGTTAGATTCATTTTGTAGTCACCAACACTGGATCATCGAAGATGAATAATAGTAAATTCTGAACATTTTATTAGTATTCGGTTTTAGGTAAAAATAGATAAAAATACAGTGACTTATTTCGAAGTTTTTTTTTTTTTAAAGTTCGGAGAATTCTAAATTCACAAAACTAACTTTTCTTTTATTAGTATTCGAAGTAACTTTCGGATTATACAAAACTAACTCTATTTCGAAGTATTTATTTTATTAGTATTCAGTTGGGTTAAAAAAATATACAATTTCCTAAATTTTAAAATGACAAAACTTAACTTTTAAAAACCAACTAATTGAATAAATAGTCAACCAAAGAAACAAAAATTCAAATTGTGGATCACTCATTAAACAAATACATAAATAAACATAAAATTAAGAAAGGAAAAAAAAACTTAAGAATAAACAATCTACATTTCTTAAGCTAATAGAGACAAATCCATTAACAATCATACTAATAAAACTAAAATAATATTATACCAATTTTTTTTAAAACAAAATTATGTTCACGTCCGCGCGTAGCGCGGATCACACACTAGTATATTATAAGAAATCTATCACCATCTCTAAGAAGCAAATCGGGATTAAGCTTCCTAATAAGCGACAACCGATTCTCCGTGTTTTCTATCTGTATTATAAGCTCATACAGCAATAACTAACCTTTGATTGTGGGCTTTTAGAAAGCATCCATCAGCCCTGATAATTGGCCCAACAAGTCTTTTTGGGTGAATCATACTCCCTCTGTTCCATTAACATTGAAATTTAAGGTTTTGCACACACTTTAAAAACAAAGTTACAATACCAAATATAACTTCATTAGAATGTTGTAATTTCAAAATAGTTTTAATTTTTTATGTATTTACTTTAATTAGTATGGATAAAATAGGTAAATTAGCTAAATTTTTACATTGAAAACATAAAATTTCTATTTTTGTGAAACAAATAAAAAATTCAAAACTTCCATCTTAATGAAACAGAGGGAATATTATTTTCGATCAATTTCAACGCATACATAACTTCTTAACATTGAGTTCTTATCGAAACGAGCTTTTATTACTCTTTTATAATCTGTTGAATCTTATGAGACATCAAATCAGTATTTGGAATATGATAATCTTCAGACTCAATTTCACTGTTCGGCTAAATATCATGACTAATTGATACTCTATCTAAAAACCAAAGTTCTAAAAATCGCTAGGCGCTAATCGGGCGGCCAAAGACTGTCTAGCGCCTAATTAATAAATCGGAGGTTAATCAGTGATTAATTTTAGGGTTTTTTAATGTATTTTTAACATGTTAATCCATTATAATTTATAATTTAGATATAATATTGTGTTTAAGATTGGATAAAACAAAGCCCATCAAACCGTCTCGCCTCGTCTCTCTTCTAAGGCGATTTTCAAAGACAGTACAGTAACTTTCTTCGTTTTCTCGATCGTTTCCGGCCGGCGTCGGCTTCTCTGGCGTTGGTCGGCTTTTACTTTCTCTTAGATCTTTCTTGTTTCATAGTTCTAGGTAAATAATAACGGGATTTCGTGAATCCCAAATCAACGCTTGTGGAATTCGACGATTTCAATCATGTCTCTGATCTCGATTATAACACCCAGATTTCATCGCTCGGTACATGAAATATATGGAACCGAAAGTGGCCAGTGCTGTCTCAGTTTGTCGCGATCAGATGTATCGTCGTCATCAATCGATGGGTTTGAAGACTCTTCTCAAACTAGCGCCCTCCTTCTCTCCTTTGTGGAGAAAATATTTCCGATCATAATATGACCACAACCCACGCCTATTTGTGTCGGCTTCATTCCGTCTCGGAACGGTGTCTGTCGTTTCATCATTGGAACGTGTCGTTTCCTTTGTGACTCTAATTTGGATCTATCCAATTTGAGAAATGGAAGGCTTTTTTGGATATGGGATCCAGGAATAAACGATTGCGTTTTCAAGGATATACGGAGTCAAAGCGGGAGTAATATAAAGTCTACATTATTCACAAGGACGCGAATACGGACTAATTGGTATCGTGTCAATATTCCAAAGCATGTAACGGATGCAATGGTCTTTTCTTGTACGATTTGGAAAGCAAAAAAAACAATGCCAATCTGGCATACATATCGTATCAGAGTAAGACGAAGAGAGAAGAAGATAAATAACAGCATACAATGTATGTTAGCGTGTAAGGCTTACCTCGAAAGGAAGCAGCGTCAAAATTTTTGTTCTAATTATTTGTCTTCAGCATATGGCGCATATAGCTGCTTATGCAATAATTTGTACTTCTATGATTTGTATTCGACTTTGTAACAATGTTTGTACTCTGGTTTTTAATGAAAGCAATTTAGTCGGCAAAAAAAAAAAAAAAAAATTGGATAAAACACATGAAAATAAATATTAAGTCTAATATATTACGATTTTCACTAAAAATATAAACATAAGTTGGACTCATCAAATTTTTGAATTAACTAAATCATTAATTTTAAAAAAAAAAAATTGGGCTAGGCGGCCGCCTAGACGAAAATTAATCAGTCTAAGCGGGAATTAATCGGCCAACCGATTTATTGACCCGATTAGTCATAAATCGCAATGGTGTCTTACCGCCTAGCGCCTAGGCAACTAAGTGACCGCTTTTTAGAACATAGCTAAAAACTAAAGTACAAATCAATTTAAAATTCAAAGCTTTCCATCTCATCCTCATCAGGTTCACTTTCATTTTCACTCTCGCTTGAAGTTTCAACACTTATATTGTCATCAGAGACATTATACTCAACATCCTCTCGATCATCTTTTCTTTCGACATTTTAACCATATAAGTCTATTTCGCTATTTTAATCGCTAATCTCATCTACAGAAAGACATAAATTCATATAAAAATAGAGACAGAATGGTATCAGAAATGAAACAACATCTCTGCCTAACAAGAACGTCAAACAATATGGAAAACATAACACTATCAAACTTGACTCTGTGATGAACTCTTACTGGAAATCCTCGGTTCTTAGACATATTTAAGAAACACACAAGAAACAAACTTCTTTACCAAAATCTCACAAATTCTAAATCTCTTCAAATGGCTCAAATTGCACAAAATTATGGTTTAATTTAATTTAAGTTACATTTTGGATTTTTTTTTAAATAGAATGTCCAAAAGTTTTTTTTTTTTTTTTGCCGTATCATCATCAAAGATATTTGATCTTCTCCTATTACAAATGATCAATTGATCGATTCGAATCTAACTATCTATAGTACATGCGATTACAATGAGCAGTTTTCTGGTCGATTTCATGACGGCAGCTCTCCCCGCACCAAATGGCTCCACGAAAGATGATTTTACATGCACTACACCTATGATGGACAACTCTCACAAGAGACTATAACAGACCGTTTAACCTTAAGTAGAAGCCTCAAACCGTTGACTGTTGGGCCAAGAGGCTTCCACATGGTATGATGTGTTAAAGCGATACAAAGTTATATTTTGTATAGTTTCTTAAAAATATCAAAATTTGTGTGGTTTAGGTTCTGATCTTGAAATTGGGTGAGGCCATAGATTGATGGTCATATCTCTTTTGTGGTACAATATACATAAGTCTCTATGGGCCTATAACAAAACCAAAAATTAAAAAGCATAGTAGATCCAGCATAAAGTCACATTATGACTAATTTGTCGATTGCAATTGCGGCAAATGAAAAAGTGTAATCTTGATACTTAATAAACAAAAAAACGGCAAACGAGCTTTTCCCATTTTTTTCTTCTTACTTGTAAAACAAGAAAGAAGCAATCAATAAAGTCTATGTCCCCTTCTTTCCCCGCACAAGTTTTCAATAACATTATCATACAAACACCCAAAAAAAAAGACCTTTAACAAAAAATTATACCGTGGCAGGTACAGAACAGACCAAAAACCGAGATCGGTTTTTAAAGTTGCGGCCAAGACGCAGATCGCTTGATAACCGGGTTCATGAGTTTGTCTTCTTCGAGAGATATCATACCGATGTGTGAAGGATCTTCTAGCAACATTTTGGCCACTAAGTAACCAGCTATCGACCATGTCTGGTATTTCCTAGCCTGTTTCCCTACGTACCGCCCGAGCTTACCGTCGTAATACTCTGGCCAACAGTCTCTGTGAAGACGCGATTCTATGAGGTCAATCGCGCGTCTCGCTATCTGCGGTCTTCCCGTCTTGATGCACGCTGCCGTTAGCTGCCACAGCAGAACTGCACATTGCAGCAGAAACAAAAATGCAGTCAGAATCTAATCGATTGTTTGATTCGAATCGATAAAATTATCACTACACGATATGTCATTCATTATTCAAACCGAAAAACCGAATGCCTTAAACCTATTCGAAATCTCAGTTAAGGTAAATGATAAATGTCTTACTCAATCAGTCTCAAGGGAAAGAAAATAGACCTGGCCACGATCCACCATTGTGGTAGCTCCACCGTGTGTTCTTGGGGTCACAGCCAGTGATGATGCGCCACTCATGGCCCTCGAGGCAAGGATAACAAATCTTGAGGGGCATCTCGCCTACAAGCTCATCCCACCGGTGCTCAAGAAGGTCCATAATGGCCATGGATTGATCTGGAGTAGCCAAAGAAGAGAGTATGGAGACGCAATTGCCGAGTGCGAACCACCGGAAATCCATATGGGCGGGTCCTACATTTCCCACAAAGTAGCCTCCCCGGAGAGGCATGAAATCGAAAACCCACTCCGGTATAGAATCCGGCATCACGTTGAACTTGTTCACCGCTGTATGCGAATATTCCTCTGTCTTGTACCTTCAGAAGAGAGTAGTATGAGTGTAAATGGTTTTGTTTTTGATTAATATATCATCTAAAGCAAAAAAAACAGTATACCTGTAAATGTCATTGAGTTGCTGGTAATCGAGCCAGAAGTAATTGCGCATATGGAAGCTCAAGGCATGAAGTCGCTTAGTGATCCTCTCAATGACCTCTCTGCCATCTCCGTCAGGCTTTAGCATCGACAAGGCACATCTCAGAGCCATGTAGAACAAAGCTTGGATCTCAATTGGATACCCATAAACACCCTTCAATTTTCAAAACAAACAAAAACTAATTATGATAACCAAACATCAATATCTTAATGTGTCTAAAGCTTGATCAAGGATGTCCTTAATTACCATTCTCCGATCAATCATGGAGCATCCGTCAGCACAAAGCAGTGTCGGGAACGTGTCGAACCCTTCAGCTAAGCACAAAGACAGGATCAGTTTCATTCCCTTTTGACACTCTGGTGTCTCTGAGAGAGTCAAATCTCCTGTAGATTTGGTGTAAGCACGAAGAAGGATAATCCACCAGAACCCTGAATCTACAGGGGCCACTCGTCCAATGGCGGTTTCACCAAAATCTGCAACGAGGTGGTCCTTTTCTCGGATAGGATCGTGACGCACCTTGAAGCTTGCAGGCATCACACCGTCTCCTAGCTTGAACCGATCCACACGCTTCTCCGAACCTTGAAGCTGAAGTGTCTTGAGCAAGAAGTGTTTCACTATGTCCGATTCTCCATTCATCAGAAACGCCAGTGCACTCGGTACAAAGTCCCGCACAAACACCTACAACAACAGAAGGAAAAAAAAAAAAAAAACAGAACAAAACATTCAACAATATGTTGGAGCCTGAACTAGTATATAAAAGATTTGAGCCAATCCACTAATTGCCAATCAATCAAACGTTTTACCTGGTCGTAGTTTAAGACCTCGTCGGTAGTATTATCGACAGCTGCTAGAGTACCAACAGGATGACCACGGAAGAAGACCATTGACCTTCTTAGAGCCTCCCAAGCCTCAGCCATCATAGGATGAGGCTCGAAAGAGTTTCTAGCAGAAGAGAGAGGCGTGTCGAGCACCGACCTGCCTCTAGGAGAATCGTGCATACCGTCGTGTCTACTGTAACCAGTCGATAGTTCACTCATTGACCTCTCATCAAAAGATCTCTTCCTTTCGATCTTCAACCTCGGTTTGTCTAACGCTCGAGTCAGATCAAGATCGTCAATCTCCGATAAAGAACAGTGTGAACCAACAGCTCTTAGTCCAAGTGGCTCCATCTCGGTTTTTTTTTTAATCGATCAACAAGTCTTTGAATATTTTTGAGTAGACCAAGATCTAAATCAAAGACCAAAGGTCAACGAGATTATTACAAAGGTATTGAGATTATTAACATCATTCGAATCGAATCTTACCTTAAGCTTATGTAAACCAAAAAAAAAAAAAAAAACTCTTGCGTCGTTGAAACACGCGAAATTAACTTATCCAATAAACACACTCAAATCTCAAATCCGTAGGCAAAATTAGAAAAATCGTTTCAATATGTATCCAAGAAATAAAAATATTTAGCAACATTGCATCTATAGTTTAACGATTTAATGCTTCTTCCTAACTTCTCTATCCAAATAGTGAATTAAAAACATAAACAGATCAAGATCCAAGAACAGACACAGAGTCAACTTTTTTTTTCAAAATCAGTCGAGCTTTGCTCTACAAAAGGAGCAAAAAAAACCAGATCTAAAAATCTACAGAACGGAATCGAAAAAAATGGAAATAAGAAAGAAAAAAAAAATTCAAGTGAGTTTGTTTGTTAAGGGACCAGACCTCCGGCGAAGACGGAGGAAGACGGCGATAATAAACTGAAAAAAGTCGTCGGAGCGGCGAAGTAAAATGATGGTTTCCGATGAAAGTCACCGTGAAATGGGAGATTTATAGGGAGAGAGGGAAGAAGAAGAAAAAAGAAAGAAAAAAGAAGGATTGAGTGCAGAAGCTGCTTATTTATATTGACGGAAGAACGGAACGGAACGGAACGGAACGGAACGGAACGGTAACGGACTTTAAACGGAGTTTTTCAACGGGTCTGGTAAAAAAAAAAGGGGAAGAAGAATTTAAGTTTACCGGTTATTACCGGTCAAAAAGATGAGAAGTCTACTCTACGTGGACTAAACGACGACGTTCTGACTATTCGGCGTTTGTACTATTCTCTTGGAAAACTTGATTTATCGGTTTTCCGTTCTTTTTTATATAATTTTGACCGATACACCAAACAAAGTGTTAGGTGGACAGTACATTTACTAGGCATTAACAACATATTAAAATGAAAAATTAGGTTTTTATTTTTGGTCAAAAAATTATGTTTTTATTATGTAGAGAAATTGACAGCCTCTAAAATGTATATTTATCTCTCCAAGTTGTTAGGGTTATTCGAGGTGTCCCAAGTTCCAATGTCTAAGCTCAATACTAGATCGTGACTAATATATTTACTTTCTTCTTTTACTTTGTTTTTTGATATATATTTGGCATATAAATAGCCAAATTATAACTTTCCATTTTTTCATTTGTAAGATAATTTACTTCCAATTTTTTCATTTGTAAGATAATTTGAAGTGAGTGGAGTTTTTTTTGCAAATTTGTTAGATTAAATGATATCATAAAACACTATAGGGGCATATTGAATCAATGATTTAGGATGATTTTAACTTTTTCTAAATCTTTCCTTATTGGATCTAGCATTTATAAAAAAAAATCAAAATCCAAAGTTATTGGATTAGTCATTTGGACAATTTTTAAAAAATCTCAGCTTATTGAAAATTATAGATTTCATCAATAAAATATATTAAAAATAAATTTGGAATGATTTGGAAAATAATTTATGGTAACAGCCATAAATTGTTGGAAACAAAAACACGCTTGTTGGGCCACCAAGGGTATTATTCACATGGTCTCTTGGCCTTGGGATTAGTCGGCGCTCATGGTTGTGGATCCAGTCAGGATAGATCTAACAAATCTGATGCCAGACTCGGCGTTAGCGGATTCCGTTGACCCGAATTACCCGAGTTATCAAAAAAAATATATATATGGTAACAAATCAATAGGTATAAATACTATCTCACATGATCATATTTGAGAAAATTACCAGAAATTAGAAGATAAAAACGTGAAATCGAAAACGCTTAGACTGCCATTATTTTCTGGAATCATGCAGACGCCGATACTTAACCCAATTGCCAACGGTCCTCCGACGTAGTTTCCATTCTTCTAATATTATTTTATAAAAAAATACACACGCAATAAAATGTTTTATTATCTACAAAAATGCAATTGAGCGATTTTACCAATTTTTATTCTAAAAATGAATACTTACCTAATAAACTTTTGTTTTCACTACTATATAATCTTTTCCCCAAAATATATGAAAAAAACGAGTATTATTGTTATTAGATACGTATATAGTGACCAACCACTAGTAAAATTAGAGTGGAAAGACACAAAATTAGTCTTCCAATTTCAGAATTAATATTTTAACCAATGTACCACAATGAATTAGTTCATCTAGAAATTATTTGTCGTAGTTTACAATTGTCGAATGAATATATAACATTGAAATAATTGTATTTTCCTGCTAAAGATTAAAAAGAACATGGAAAATCCTTAAGGTAATTTTTGTATTTTTCAAATAAATAAATAAAACGGGGTTATTTTGTTAAAGTGGTAAATTTTATTTGTTGTTGTATGGAAACGTTTTTATTTTCAAGCTTGAAGAAAATCTAAACGCGTTGGACCTACATATCCGAGCCAGATTTACTTACTATGGGGGGGGAACATAAAAACAATGTAGACCCAATATTAAGTCAACAATATTAAGTCAATATTATAACTAATATGATTGTCACATTTAGTCACATTCACATAGAATTTGGAGGAAATGGATATACGTGGAGTCATAAATGGTAGAGAAAAAAAAGAAAGAGATATACATACGTGGAGTCATAATTTGACATTATCTTCTTTTCTTTTAAAGAAATAAAATGATCTCAATTTTACTATTTGTCAATATTTTTTTTTATTATTTATTTGTTGTAACGTATCATTAAAGTAAAGACGGTAGGAAAATATATATTTTGGAACAATTAAAACTATTAGAATTTAAAATAGCACAAGTGTGAAATGCAGTATCACATTTTCTCGCGCAAAATATTTAAATATCGACCTTTCACAATTTCATTCGGTGCTGGTCACAAACCACGGTTACTCTGGAAAGCAGCATGACATACAAATTTCTAATTAATCGACTATTTGGAATAGTGATCTCAGTAGTTTTGTTGTTATTAATGGAGCAATATAAAGAGTTGTGTCGTTTCGGTAACTCATAATGGAGCAATAAAAAAAAATGTCAATTGTGGTCAATTCAGTATGAAGCGTTAATAGATGTTTTTAAATTTCTATAAAAATTATCTCAGTGGAGATTTAACCATTCCAAAAGCAAAGGTAGAACAATTCATCTGAAGAAAAAAATATATCTAAAGAATTTTTAGACATACATACGCAAAAAAATATCGTTGTTTACTTCGGATCCCTATTGATGAATCTTTTTTTTGCTAGTTTTTGTAAACCCTTTTGATATTTTGATTATCTTAATAAAGTATTATTCAGCTTTTTAAAAAAAAAACTAACAAGGTTTGATTAATGACCAGGAATATGGAAAACCTATAACTATTTATTAACCTATAATCACGTTCGGGAGGAGGAATGCGTTCATGATTGCTATATTCTTTTTCATTGATATAAACCTATAATAGTACTTTATTTTTCTTTTGCCAACTCCCAACAAGGAACATCATTTTGAATCTCTATAATATTATTTAAGAAAACATTTTTAAAAATGAACTTTGTTTTGTAAGTTATTACGCCATTACAAATAACAAAGAATAATTGAAATAGGAAATGGTATAATTGTCTTTTACAATTAGTGATAAAAATATGGAAAGTATTTATTTTTCATTAAAGATGTTATCTACTATATATATATTTTTAAATAATAATCAATTCATATATATTTAAAGAAAAAAAATATATTCAAAATCTTGATATATTTTTCACTATAGTTTATTATATTTTATTTGAATTTATATCAAAATAAAAGTTGTAAAATATTTTACTAATTAGACACAAGTTTTTTTTTTGTTTTAAGAGTTCATGAACTAACCACAAAACTAAGTCATTAAACGGTGCATAATAATTAATAGAGTTATGTTTTTAAGATTATATGTTTTACGGGTTAGCCCGAATAATATTTTAGTTCATTGCAAAACGGGTTAAATAGATAAATTATTTTGTTTGACAATTGAATCTATAATCATGAGTTATGCATATTATAAAATTCAAATAAAAATAATTTTTCTTAAATTTCAAAACAATTTTTTTAAACAAAATCATCCTGCGCTAATTATAACGCGGGTTAAATCCTAGTTACATATTATAAGCTCTTACAAAGGAGCTAAAAAGAAAAAATAAAAAAAATTACACCGAAGTAGACAAGTCCCAATAAAATAATACAATGTGAGGAAGTTACATGAACACAGCATGAGTATAGAGTAGCATGACCATGAGAGATTACTGCGCTGGATCATCCATAAACTGAATGTATCCAAACCAAGTGGATAGGTAAGTGTCGCTTGATGTTGAGTTTTGATGAGGAGTGATAACCGGCTTGTCTAAACAAGTTAGTTTCCGTCACAAAATGGCCTGAATTTCATGGATTACATGAGCCGAAGGCTTGGTTGCGGCTCGGTGTAATCTTGTGTTTCTTTTCTGTAACATCTTGACCTTCGGTCCGGTATGTTTCCGTTAATTTAATCCCGGTTTAAGTTGATTCTAGATTCTTCTGAAATATTCCATCAGAGATTTCCTTTTTATTCTTTTGCAACCCCAATATCTTTCTTCCCTTTTCAGATAAACACAAATCTTCCTTTTGCATTTTTTTTTCCTTTTTCTTTTAGGAAATCATTTCACTATAAATATCTCTTTTAGTCTAAAAAAAAAACCATAACCTAAACTCTCTCTCTTTCTCTCCTCTCTCTCTCGCGCCGCCTCCCTCTCTATATCTCTCCTCGCCGTCTCTTCTTCTCTGATGCTGGTGATGGATCTCCTCTTCGCTCTCCTTCACCGATGCCAACGCCTCCTCCTTCCTTTTCTTCGCTTCCATCGCCACCACCTATGCCAAGGTGAGGACTAGATGTCCCTCACTTCCTTTCATTACGAGTTTTCCTGTTTTTGATTAGTCTTCTCTTAAACCAAAGCTTCCTCTAAGCAAGCTAATTGATTTGCTAAGAGTTCTTTGTTGATTGTCAATTGACAATATATTATATATCACCATGGTTTTGTAGATCTGTTAATAGGTTATGTTAGATCTGTTTCTAGGGTCTGTTTATGTGTGACTGTTGCTTGATGAACAAGGTATATGAATATGGATTAATGATTGATGGACTCTAATAACCGGTGAAGTGATTGTATGGACTTTGATTCCCTTTTGTTACAACTTGGTTGAAGTCCTGTTGTGGAGTCTCTAGTATAGAGTGATGGTATTGTTGTTTCGTACACTGGACATCGGACTGTCTGTGTGATTGATCTGGTGGGGTGTATGTCACTAGAATCGGGAACCTGGCGAGTAGTAGCTGTTGTATCCTGGAAATCGTCTTTGTGAGTATGGACCCAGCGAACCTTGATGTTAGCCCAGCGTTGTTGGGGCCTAGGCGAACCCCGTTGGGCCCGTCGTGGCTGGCAGAGAGCAATGCCGGTGCCGCGTTTAAGTCTCTAGGGATCTCGGTATCTGTTGATCGCGGGAAATCCTTCATGTAGTCGGTGCTGGTATCGATGGAAAAATCCTATGGGTAGTCGATACTGGATGTCTCTATGGATTGATGTGTGTTTTCCCTTGTGTGAATCGTACCCTAATTGCTTGTGCTTGTTTTAGGACTAGACTCTCATGAAAAGTAATTCGCGTAAACGTGTGTAAGTGAACAGTGAGTCTCGTATGGCTCATCCTCACTGAGTAATCCAATTACTCAACCCTCCTCTTCCCTTTTATCTGTACGGGTTAGAGATGGTCGGCTATGTCTAGTATTTTTGTGTGACCTGGACGTTTTCCTGGCGATCATGTTTGCTCACCACTGGACCCAAACCAGGCGACTCAACCATTTTTGGGTTAGTCTGCCAACCTAACATGCCCGATTTCCTTGGAGGCCCGGGATAGGGATGTTACAAGTGGTATCAGAGCCTAGGATTAGATCCCTTCGGCTCCGTCCTGGAGGGATCACGCCCGTGTTTTATCGTGTTTGCAAAAAATTGTTTTTTTAAAACCTTTTACAAAACGGTTTCAAACCAAAGCACAACAACAATATTTAGACGTCTGATCTGATAGTTTTCCTTTATCTATTTCTATTCTTTAACCCGAGGACTAGGTTCAGGATGCGAGAAACCGCACGGAAGAGGGTTACGCCCTTGACCATGTGGCAGTTTAAGTCCCGCCCTTGGAGTTGCAACAAAGTTACCGCTAGGCGAGATTGGTTACCCGGGTGTGGTCCGGGCGTTACCAGAACGGTTGTTCCGGAATTACCACGCCGTGTAATGCTAGTCTTGACTAGTTAATCTTTGGTTTTATGGCAGCCATTCAATGTGTCTGATTGGGGTTCGGTCTGGTCTAAGCAGCTAGTGGTATCAAAGGGAAGGCTTCACAAGAGTCCCCAGAATTTGTCACGTCGTGGGAAGTCAGGTGAGTGCGATCTCACAATAGCGAGGAACCTAGCCGTATCATCCGAGGAGACTGGAGTGTGCTTGAGTACCATGGTGTATTCGCATTTTCCAGCCGGACTCCGCCTTAGAGGATTTCACAGAGGCGATAGAGTGCGTCAAGTTCTCTGACAAACTTCGTTAAGAGCCTCCTCCCGAGTCATCTGGCGGTGAAGTCGAGACCGATCTGTCGGAAGATTTGAGAGCGATTAGGAAAAAAAATTTCATATGAGTAGAACTTACTTATTTTCAATTCATGATGCATTTAGGATTTTTCTTAAAACTATTTTGGCGTTCCTTTTCGAATAATGTTCTACTCCTCCTTCTTCTACATTAGTAAAAGATGTTTTGGTTTTCAACTTAAACTTGTTTTGGCGATCCTATGAACTCCCTCTTTTACACGTTTATGTCTACCATCCACTATACATTCCTAACCTTAACCTCATCCGATTGACGATCTTGCCTTCAACATTTTTCGGCATTGGTGTTCCACTTGAGTGCTCGACTCATTTCTGAATCTTCTTCTCTTTCGACTTTTAGCTCTCATTTCTTTCCACAATCTTCTTCCTAGGATCCAGGGACGAATCCTCTGTAAGGAGGGGAGATTGTAACATCCTGACCTTCAGTCCGGTATGTTTCCGTTAATTTAATCCTAGTTTAAGTTGATTCTAGATCCTTCCGGAATATTCCAGCAGAGATTTCCTTTTTATTCTTTTGCAACCGCAATATCTTTCTTCCCTTTTCAGATAAACACAAATCTTCCTTTTGCAATTTCTTTTTCCTTTTTCTTTTGGGAAATCCTTTCACTATAAATACCCCTCTTAGTCTAAAAAAAAAAATCCTAACCTAAACTCTATCTCTTTCTCTCCTCTCTCTCTCTCGCGCTGTCTCCCTCTCTCTCGCGCTGTCTCCCTCTCTCTCTCTCCTCGCCGTCGCTTCTTCTCTGATGCTGGTGATGGATCTCCTCTTCGCTCTCCTTCACCGATGCCAACGCATCCTCATTCCTTTTCTTCGCTTCCATCGCCACCACATATGCCAAGGTGAGGACTAGATGTCCCTCACTTCCTTTCATTATGAGTTTTCCTGTTTTTGATTAGTCTTCTCTTAAACCAAAGCTTCTTCTAAGCGAGCTAATTGATTTGCTAAGAGTTCTTTGTTGATTGCCAATTGACAATATATTATATATCACCATGGTTCTGTAGATATGTTAATAGGTTATGTTAGATCTGTTTCTAGGGTCTGTTTCTGTGTGACTGTTGCTTGATGAACAAGGTACCTGAATATGGATTAATGATTGATGGACTCAAATAACCGGTGAAGTGATTGTATGGACTTTGATTCCCTTTTGTTACAACTTGGTTGAAGTCATGTTGTGGAGTCTCTAGTATAGAGTGATGGTATTGTTGTTTCGTACACTGGACATCGGACTGTCTGTGTGATTGATCTGGTGGGGTGTATGTCACTAGAATTGGGAACCTGGCGAGTAGTAGCTGTTGTATCCAGGAAATCGTCTTTGTGAGTATGGACCCAGCGAACCTTGATGTTAGCCCAACGTTGTTGGGGCCTAGGCGAACCCCGTTGGGCCAGTCGTGGCTGGCAGAGAGCAATGTTGGTGCCGCGTTTAAGTCTCTAGGGATCTCGGTATCAGTTGATCGCGGGAAATCCTTCGGGTAGTCGGTGCTGGTATCGATGGAAAAATCCTATGGGAAGTCGGTACTGGATGTCTCTATGGATTGATGTGTGCTTTCCCTTGTGTGAATTTTACCCCAATTGCTTGTGCTTGTTTTAGGACTAGACTCTCATGAATAGTAATTCGCAGAAACGTCTATAAGTGAACAGTGAGTCTCGTATGGCTCATCCTCACTGAGTAATCTAATTACTCAACCTCCTCTTCCCTTTTATCTGTACATGTTAGAGATGGTCGGCTATGTCTAATATTGTTGTGTGACCTGGGCGTTTTCCTGGCGATCCTGTTTGCTCACCACTGGACCCAAACCATGCGACTCAACCATTTTTGGGTTAGTCTGCCAACCTAACATGCCCGATTTCCCCGGTTTCCTCGGAGACCCAGGATAGGGATGTTACATTTTCCTTCCATAATTCATACATTGTAGCCCAAAGTAACAATTTGCATAAAACATTTAATTTAGAGATGGTGGAAGCCGACATGATCCAAATAACAATGCCATAAAGAGATGGGGAAGATATCAACATTGGGTGAGTGAAAATTCCATACATAAATTGCAAAAGTGCAACCAAAAAACAGATGTGAGCGAGATTCCGGTGAATGATACATTGCAAGCAAATATAACCCCGACTCTGGAGTCTATCACAAGTGGATAGCCTATCTCCAACTTCGATGTTTCGATGGGTACATTCTCCTTAAACTCCTTAGATTTGGAGTATTAAACTCCTTAGAATTTGTTATATTTCAATTGGTTTGATTCTTTTTTTATGAACTTTAGAATGTTTTTTTGTTTTGAAATCTGGAGGTAATTCCAAGCCCATGGATAGGCCCAGACTAATCTCCTTTTGATCCAGTATCCTTTTCGCGCAGTTGCGGCATAGATAGCCAAGGAAAATCAAATCCATGACCAGGTAGAGCACGTACATATACCCAAACCACTGGAAGACCACTACTTGATTAACTTTATAATGTTATCTATAGTGTTTTATTTTTTATCGGATTCAGATATCAAATTATCATTTTCTGGGATGGATAAATTAACCATTTTTCGGTCTTCCTTATAAGCCATATGACTCGTAGGTTCGACCCAGCTAACGTATGACTTATCTTTTAATTCTCTTTAGTTACGAATAATAAAAGTCACAAGTCGTTGAAAAAAGAAAAGTAACAAGTCACACAGAAACATTCATAAATGTTATTTACGATTAGAAAAATCAAAGTTGATTGGCTAAATAGCTATCTTGCATTGGAAAATCTATCTCTATAATATTATTTGAGAAGACATTTTTAAAAATAAATTTTGTTTTGTAAGTTATTACATGAAATACCAATACAAATAACAAAAAATAATTAAAATAGGAAATGATATAATAGTATTTTAAATTTATTGGTTATAATATGGAAAATATATATTTTGCATTAAAAATGTTATTTATTATTTCATTTCTTAATTATTTTAATACTATATATTTTAAAATAATAATCAATTCATATATATTCAAAAACAAAAAAATCTATTCAAAATTTTGCTATATTTTTCACTATAATTTATTATATTTTGAATATATATCAAAACAAAAGTTAAAAAATATTTTACTAATTTTATAAAAAGTTAGACACAATAATTTTTTTTTTAATACTTTTTAGATTAACCACAAAAACTAGAGTTATTTAACAGTGCATATTAGAGTTATTTTTTTGAATAGATTATAAGTTTTTGTGGGTTAGCTCGAATAATATTTTAGTTCAATGCAAAACGGGTTAAATAGACAAATTATTACAATTTGACAGTTTTATCTATAATCAATAGTTACTATATTGTAAAATTCAGATAAAAGCAATTTTTCTTAAATTTCAAAACAATTTTTTTTTAAAATTACTCCGCGCTATAATTAGCGCGGGTTAAATCATAGTTATATAACAAGAGAGCTCTCTCTCAATCTAAGGTGTCCACCTCATCACTACCAACTTTTTTAACATTAACACATATTTAAAATATTCATTTAATACATATCTATTTATATTTATCATTTATTTTATTTAATACAAATTATAAAAATACAAAACTTAGTGTGAATAAATAAAAAAAGTGATAATTCGATATTAAGAATCAAAGAAAATTGTAATACTAATTTGATAAAAAAATAATGAAATATTTTATTGAAAACGATATATTGTTAGATTTTCAACCAAAAATTTGAATTGAATATTTATCATATTTAACATGTTAGAATGTGATTATGAAATTAAGAATGTAAAATAGATTTGACTACATATAGTGAAAAAAATAATTTATTCAATTTTGGTCCGAGAATATATAATTTTTTATAATAAAATTTATATCATTTGAAAGTCACAAAAATACTAAAATTTGTGGTAAATATAAGTTTTTACAATTAATTTTACAAAGCAAAAAATAAGTATAATAGGACAAAGATAAGAACAAATAAATAAAATTATGGATAAACGATAGAAGAGAAAATAAAAAAAAAGATTTAAAAGGGGACTAAATGATTATAAATAGTCAGAACTAAATAAAAAATGAGTGTTATGAGATTAAATTCAAAAGAAAATCTGATATTTTTCGAAAGGATAATTATCAGATTTATCTACAAACTTGTTCTAGAAAAGAAAATTAAAAGGATAATTAAGTTTTTTCGAAAATTTATCTACAAACTTGTTCTAGAAAATGAGAAATTAAGTCAAGAATATATTTTTCTTTTCTTTGCTTACATATACCATAGATGGAAGTCGAGTATTTACAAGTAAATTTCATTGGAATCATATAAGAAAAGCCTGATATAAGAATGAGAAAGTGGACCAGTGGTTGCCACACCTCTGCTGCCATCTTACCGGTGTTGAGTTCGACTCCACATGCCCTCCATGTGTGGGGGTATTTGGCTATTGGGCCGGCCTGTTGTGGCCCAAAATGATAACAAAAAACAAAAAAAGTTTGATATTTTTTACATGGCTTAAAATTTTAAAGTGTTATGATATTGTGTTTTCAAAACTAAAATAGTAAAAAAATGCTTGAAAATATTCAAACACTACCGCAACAAAACATACATGTAAAGAGTGATACAAGTTATTTTGTACCATATCGCGAGTGAAAATGCGATTCTACACCATACTTCAAGAAAAACACATGCTTGATAATTCTTTTTCGTATCAAATTCTAATAGTTTAATGGATTCGAAGAATCGAAATATTTAAAACAGTATATGTTTTGTGAAGAAAAAGTCGTGGATGAAGTCCACAATTAAACATTTTTAATAAAAAAAATAATGCATAGTATGTCGTTGATGTTGTTGTATGTACCAAATATTATGATGAATAACACTCCAACAATTTTTTATTTTTAAAGTATCTAAGCGCACAAGGACATAAGATTATGCAATTTTTTAAAAGGACAATTTTTAGCAAAAGAGAATCAAATCAAAACCTATATCGAACTATTTTGGTATTTAGTATGTTGAGTTAATTCTAATTTTTTATTACCCATGAACTATTAACGTGTAATCAATATAAACAAAATATAAAAAAAGTGAAAACAATGGTGACACAAAAAAATATCGCCAAACAATGTTGACATCACAAACACAAAGAAAATACGGTACATTTACTGTCTTAAAAATGATGGCAAGTATAATGTATTTTTTAATCATAAATATAAGGAAAATAGTATATATGTTATGCCAAAAACAAGTATATAAAAATTTAAGAAAATATAAATATTGAATTTATTTAATTAAATTATTAGTGACCAACCAAAACATTAAACGAGACTAAAAACGTAAAAAAAACTAAAAACGTAAGAAAATAAATACTTAAAATGAAATTTAAAAATAATAAATTAGAATTTGATCACTTATCTAATTGATATAAATTATAAGGTGGTTAGGATTTAGGGAAAACATATCGTGGAAGAAAAGCTACCAAAAATGCAATACACGTCGATGAATAAACAAGTCGCATTTATACCCTGAAAAAGTTACAAACAAAAGCATATGTTCATCATGTTCCTTTTGCCCATTGACAAAATATCAATTCATAGCAATATAGCATAATCAAGGGAATGACTCGGCCCAAGTAAAATTTGACCGAACTAAGAGCATCTCCAACCAAAAACCTAAAAACCTATTTTTCAGGATGGATCATCCTCCAAATAAGGATTTGTCAGTGTATTACTACAATGGTGAAACTTGAAATCTATCTTTACAAAAAAAAAATATTACATTATAGTTCTCAATATTAATAATAATTGATTATAGTGATAAAACTTTCATAAATATATTAGATTATAACCCGCGCATCCGCACGAAATAAGGTTTTTTTATAGATTAAATTTTGTAATATACTAACTAGGTTTTATAAAAAAACAATTATTAAATTTTGTATACTACTTAGAAAATCATACTTCGAAACCAAATTACACATAGACCACGATGTGTTTTGGTTAGTGTTTAAAAATCAAACATAAACCGATCAAATCCGATTTTAACAAAAATAAAATCAATTTTAACTATACTCGACCCAAAATAATACCGATCTGATCCAACCCGCTCTTATTCTTCTTCTTCACCCGTAATCAATCACAGAGGGATTTGTAAAGGGACCTGACCCGACCAAACCACATTCATTAAAATCAATTCTTCTTCTTCTTTTTCATCATTGAAAATTTGCAGAGGGATTTCAAAAACTAAGAGTAATAAAAAGAAACCAAAACCAGTTACAATCTAAAGAGAGGAGATCAAAGTTTTCGTTTCATTATTGAATAAAATATTACATGAGATATTAATAAATAAAATAGTATAAAAATATATAAACTTATATATGAATAATAATAAAATACACACAATCTAATTATAGGTGTATGGAAACAGGTTCTTGAAGTGCTTTTGTTTTAATAGTATATATATAAAATATACATTGAATAAAATATTACACAAGATGTTGACAAAAAAACAAAAAATATTACACAAGATATTAATAAATAAAATAATATAAAATTACATAGAAATAATAATAAAATACACACAATCTAATTATAGGTGTTTGGAAACAGGTTTCTGAAGTGATTATGTTTTAATAGTATAGATATAAAATATACATTGAATAAAATATTACATGAGATATTAATAAACAAAAAATTATAAAATAATATAAAATTACATATAAATAATAATAAAATACACACAATCTAATTTGTGCTAAATTTTCTCAGTGTAATATTATTATTGTGTGAAATTCATTTTTATGTTGTATAATATTTCTTCTATATTAATAAATTTATTTTATGTTTATTCTATTTATATGATTTTATATGTAATAATCAGATTTATAAGGATATATTTAAAATATTTAATAATATGGACTAAAATGAAAATAGAAAAAAATTAATAAGATTATTTGTAAGATGTATATAAAATGGTAAGGACTAAAACGAAAAAACAAAAAGTTTTTTTGAAGTTTTGAATAGTGAAACCTCAAATTTGAGGTTTCTCTAATCAAATTTCAAAACTTCAAAATTTGAAGATTTAAATATAGGTTAGAAATAAAGAAACCTTAAGATTTGAAGATTTGAGGTTGTATTGGAGATGCTCTTAACTCCTCTAAAACGAAAAAAATTATGTTGAATAGCTTTAAAAACATTGACAATTAAGTCTTTCATATATATAAATATACATACTATACACTCATATATATACATTTGCCGACAATCGATATATAAGCCAAGAAAAAAAAAACATACGTATTTGACAATATTAGCTTAAAACTAANAATTCAATTAAGAAATTGTAATTTCAATTGAAATCACATCCCCCGAATTTGTAATTTCAATTCAAATCCCCTGAATTTGTAAATTCAATTCAAATCTTAGGGTTCTAGGGCATAATCTACTAACATTATAGAAGAACTAACCTCGTTTTTAAGCTTCAATGGCAGATGAAAAAGTAGAAGAAGAGTTGTCGTTTCCCAGAAGAAGAGCTCTCACGATGGGCGATGAATTCTGCGAATCTTCCGTTTTTGAGAGAAATTTTTTTTTTCCCTCGCGCCTGATTGGCTGCAATTTTTGGCGCCTGATTGTTTTTTTTTTCTTTTCCCTTCTTTTTATTGGGCGAAATTTGTTTTGTTTTAATTGGTCGAAATTTCTAATCCTCCTTTCCGATTGGCCCAAATTTGTTTTGTTCTAATTGGTTGAAATTTGTAAACCTACCTTCTGATTGGATGAAATTCCCTTAATTATCATTGGTCAGCATTTCTTTTTTTAATGTCCTACTTTCGAAATTAGAAGGGCAAGATTGGGATATCACATTTCATTAAAAGGGAAGGGGTATGGCTGAATAACATAGGGTAGAGGTGAATAACTCTACACCTGGAAGGAGAGATGTGATTTTGGCCCCGATCTCCAGGACTTTGAACTATTATTGTTTTATTTTTTTTTATGGTAATTTCGAACTCATTTATGGTTTTGGTGACATGGGGAAATAACCACTAAACCAAATGGGTTGATATGGATAGCTAGTGGGAAGTTTTTGGACCTCCAAAATTGTGCATTCTTTAGATTTTTAGGTCGATTTTCGATTTCTCGCTTAGGAAGAAGGAGATAAATGTTTTTCTGATAAAGAGATATATGGATTTCGGTCCAAAATTATTTTATTAATTTTAATAAAAATAATCACTTTGTTAAATCTCATATATCTCCTTTTTTTATTTTCAGTCTATTATGCGTTTTATACTGATTTAAATTGAATTCGACTAATTCAGAATATATTGTTTTTAGGTTGCAAATTTCGTGACCAAAATTATGCTGAAAATATAATTCCTTAACACCTAATTTATGTAATGGTAAAAAATGGGATAAATGGGTAAAGACTCATAATATATTGTTTTAGTTGGAAAATTTAGTAACCAAAATTATGCTTGAAAATATAATTCATTGACACCTAATTTATGTATGTAAATGGTAAGAAATGGGATAAATGGGTAAATACCTCGCCTTTGTAAAAACCTTTTTTTTATTATTAAAAATCCTTTTCTAAGGATTTAAAACCCATTAACGTTTAAAAATATTTATAAAAACGGTGTCAAATTTTTTTATTTTATTTTTAATAGAAAACGTGTTTCTTGTGGTAAGGACCAAGTATGTTGGGTTGTTGCCCTACACATAATAAGTAGATATATAGTTTATTTTCTTATATCAAAATATACATACATTATATAGTCTATATCCATTAAATTAATAATGCTATAGACCCCGCAATCTAAGCATTTATAATATCACGCTTGCCATTGGTCCTATATCTACTATTTTATCAACCCGTTTTATATATTTCTTTTTATATGTTTTTTCCTAACTAAATTAATGTGAGGAAGTTTGCTTAATAAATTGGTCTTATGTATTTGATGATATACTTATAATTTTAATCATTTGGTTTATATGTCCTACATGGTTATTATAAGACACATGTTAAGGGTCGATCTGTCCATTATAAGACATAAGAAATTCCGCTCTAAATCAAGATAAAAAAAATATGAAACTAAAAGATAATGTTGAGAAAAATAAAACATGTTATATAAATCAGTATACGTTATTATATACAAAAAAATATTAGTCATGACACGCATTATCGACGTTGGCACGCATAACCCGCATTGGATTTTGTAATTGGCGTCTTATATTTTATATATCTTTGATGTAATATGTATCATATTCATAATGGGTTGACAAAAACAAAAACAGTATATTCACTGTGGCGTGAATCGTGCGTTTTAATTTTATAATTACAACCACGTGCACCTAATGCACCCGGTCCATCAAATATTATAGATAAATCTAATCCTCCTATAGTATAAGTTTTTCGGTAACATAATCTAATCCTCCTATAGTATAAGTTGGTGTGTCTGAGTAGCCAATTATGCGAAAATGACCCCAAAACGAGTTTATAATACCTTTTCCTTGTCAAATATGAAATGTAATCTAATGTGTGTCGATTTATCTTCATCGTTTTTTAAAAACAATATATAATGACCGGAGACCATTTCTCTGACGTTATTATGCATACACCTAAACTTTTATTTTATTTTTTTATTATGCTTTTATTTTACAAAAGATTTGGCTTATTCTAGCCTTGGATTCTCAACAAGTTGGGCCTACTCCGGTGATGGCTAAACACTTTGGATACGGTGGAGGGCGATATTACATTGATGGCTCTTGGAAGGAATTTGACAATTTTTTTGGATTAGGATGACACTTTTTTCAGGAGGACGTCGAATGAGTCATAATGAGTGCAATAAATATACGAAGAAGTATCTCCCCCCTACACATAGAACTTGAATCACTCATTTGGGCAATGCACTTCATGATTGCGAATCAGAAGACGGCGATAACTTTTGCAATATACTGCTCTGAGTTAGTGAAGATGGTGTCTACACCCGAGGAGTGGCCAGCTTTTACATTACACTTGGAGGAATTCGAGAAAAGTAAGGAAGAATTTACTTTTTTTTTTCTCTATCTCACCCATTCTATGCGTAAATAACACAGAGGCAAACAAGTTACCACGAGGTGCTCGAGTCTATCCATCAGATTTCATTTACGTAAATTCAGTACCCCAGTTTGGTTTACTAAATCAATATATGTATTTAAGTTGTTGACCAAAAAAATAATTGGCTTATTCCATAAATGATAAAAATTAATAAACACAAAACTGGCCATTTGCGAGAGTGGATAAGAATCTGACGCGGAATCAGAACAACTATAGGTTTTTATAGAGTCGCCTTATCATTATTTCCAACTTCCAAGTACTTACCTGCTTAAAATACTAGTTTCAAAATTAACAAAGTTTAACTTAGATAAGTCAAAATATTTTGAAAATAGCAAAAACAATTCGTAACAAAACTTGGTTGGTGTGCTTAAACCCGGCCCAAACGAAGCCCATTGACAGAGACCAATAACCTCAGGTCCTCAGTCACAAAGCACACAATTCAGTGGACAAGTCGTCGAAGACAGCACTAAAGATCGTGACTCAACATACGTTTCCAAGATCAAATGAGGAAAATGAGGAAAATGAGGAATTGGTTGCACGCGCGGAGCAAATTTCAAACCAATTTGGCTCTCTTGATCGTTTCAAGATTTAACTCATATTGATCACTTTTCACAAGCTATTTTATGATGTACTAAACTCATTGATTCATCCAATATCACTCTTTGTCATGCTATATATATTTGGTTAAGTATTTATACGACAAAGATTTGACCCTCTTTTGAAAAATCATTTCGAAAACTACCCTTTTGTAATTTTTTTCTTTCTCTAAAGGTTATCTGGAAACTTTATCCAAATACAACTATATTTCCATTCAAATCAACAACAAACCTGCCAAAGAAGTGAACCTTGCCATTGAAGTGAACATTATCTCTAGATTTTACATTTAGACTGCAAGTAGATTTGTATTTTGTGAGATAAAATTAGGTGGAATGGTTTATTCACGTGGATCCCATACAAAATTAGTAAATTACCATTTACGTAGAATAAAAAACAAATCTTATTTAAGTGAGTCCAATGGGATAAGTGGGGGAAAAAAATATAATAAAAAAACGTTAAAAATCTAAAAGGCACATGAATATATATATATATATATATAAATTAAATTTGAAAATTGTCAAACTTACGAACCCAGAATAGTCTTTTTTTTGAACTTCTGATTTCATTCATAAACTGGATTACGGCGAAACAAAGAGTGATTCACGCAGACTCTGTTTAGCAAGTGCATAAGCCAACATATTGGTTGGGCGTAGAATGTAGATAAAGGAGATACATAGGAAACGACTAGCTAGAGCTTTGATAACATAAACAATTCTTAGTATTTCCTTAATTTGATCATCACGATTGATGGAACGGATAAGCTCCTGACAGTCGGAGTCCACTTACAGCTTGTTGTAGCCTAGATCTAGGGCGTGTGACAGCGCAGCCCTCATTGCCAGCGCCTCTGCCGTCGAAGGAGACCTCACAAACTCCTCTGTTTTGGATTCTCTATTTTACTTTGTGTTTTGGATTCTTAAAATAAATCCAGCCAAGTCCTGCACAATTCGATGGTTCCTTCCATGCCGCATCTGTGAAACAAGAAATTTGGTCTTAGCTTTGTTGGAGGTGGGTCTCGCGACCCTCCACCTTTCCTAAAAGGCCCACGAACAGGATCGGGATCGGCCCATCCGAGCGATCGGCCCATTAAGCGACCGGCCCGCCAAAAGAATAAAGCCCATCCAGATCGGCCGTACAAGGAAGAATAGGTGGACTGCCACCTAGACCGGTCAGTGCACTCTACCCAACCAAGCGAGCTGTCCTGACCCATCTTCATTCGTTCTGCCCGACCGCCAAATCCGTCCTGACCGACCGTACAAATTAGGGTTTTAGGGGCTCTAAACCGCCATTTAGAACTTAGTATAAATAGAGAAGTACTCTCATTTGTAAAGGGGACCGAAAAATTACTGCTTACTTACAAAAGGACAGTGTAACCATCTCGATTCGAACCGACCTCTTTCGATTATAATACACGTCGACTCAAGACTTTAAACTAATCGTATATAGTAATATCGGCGCGCCAGAAAGAACCGATATTGCTATTTACTTATAAGAAAACAGTACCGCCGTCTCTATTCAAACCGACCTCGTTCGATTACAATATACGCCGACCTAAGACTTTAACCTAAACGAAGTTCTCCGAGCCTTGATACGATAAGATTATAAGTTATATCGGTGTGCTAATAACCGATACAACAAGCTTGCTGGTTGTGGTTGACGTTCAGTGGTTATCACCGGTGGTGTGTCCAGTGGCGGACATAGAAAAAAATTCTACTGGGGTAAAAAAATATTAATATATAAACTATCATCTAATTTATCAAAAATTTGAACATCTTTACTGAAAAAAAAAAGAAATAAAGCAACCACACTGTCGAAAGAAAGAAAAAAATATTGACAACCAAATCTAAAAATTTATTAAAAAATTATTTGAAAAAGAAACGGATGTTCAAATAATGAAAAAGATAATAATAAATCAACAAATTTTTAATGTTTTATGATGTTTAAAAAATAAAAGAACACGGAAGGTTCGAACAATTGACAATGGGATCAAAACCAAATTAAGTAATTGACAATGGAGTCAAACTATTAAATATTAACCAATTTTTCAACATATCTTATATTTTCCCTTTTTTTTACTATATAAAATAAAATTTTAAAAGTGATGGAGTCAGCTTACCCTGACCCCCCCTGCTCTTTCATTGCCTCGTGTAACGATTAGCTTTTGGGCTGATTGCCATTCTTTCGCCTCCCAAACTGCTTTACTAACAATTTTTTCCGGTGAAAAAATTGTTGGAGATGGGCTTAACACTCCTAATTAGCTAGACCCATCTCAGCAAATAAAGTCCATCAATTCTAAGCCCAACCAAAAGTCAACACAAGGGCCCATCGAGCTCGCGCTGACACCCCCACCTACTCCGCACGAAGGGACCAAGGGAGAAGATGACACGTGGAGGTTAGTTCGCTAAACAGTGCGCACCGAGCTCGCGCTGACACCCCCACCTACTCCGCACGAAGAGACCAAGGGAGAAGATGACACGTGGAGGTTAGTTCGTTAAACAGTGCGCACCGAGCTCGCGCTGACTCCCCCACCTACTCCGCACGAATGGACCAAGGGAGAAGATGGCACATGGAGAGTAGTTCGTTAATAGTGCCCTACCTACGTAGCAGTACGGCGTCGAGCTCATCATGATCTACCCACCGTAGAAACTGGAACGCACGTCTCAAGGCATCTTACCAGCGGAAAGTGCTCGAAGCGCCACGTCACCCCAGACACGTCACCCCGGAATCACGGGGAGCAGACATCATATCCTTGTTATAAATACCCCTTAACATGCATTTATGGAGAGGATCCGAATTTATTGCTCTCTCTCACACATTACTCTTTTCGTCCCCCTCTCTCTACACTGTTGTAACAACATTATTTAGAACCCCGAACTGGATTCCCTTCGGAACTAGTTCGAAAGTCTAAATAATTTATCCTGTTTCAACCATAAATACAAAAGACACGGTCCCCGACCTGTTCATCACATACATCCGACCTATCTAGTGTAGCTCCCGAGCAATTGTGAGAGCAGAATCTCACAACCTCAATCCTTGACTACTTTGAGGTTGAAGTGTATTAAAAAGACTTAGGGAAAACTTGTAAGAACTCGAGAGGAATTTGAAAGAGAAATGTTATATGTTATTATTGCCTTTTTACAGTCAAGAATTCGGTGTCTCTTTTACAATCAAGTTCATCTTCGACTTATACAAGTTTAAAAGTACAAAACGTCTCAATCTCATTCAACACGCGGAATTGAATTTGTGATCTTCGGTTAAATGCTCAGCTTGATTCTGGGGAGAACGCATTTAATGTATTTGACCAGCTAGCTGCGAGCTCTCTTTCCCAACGATCTCCCCCTTTTCTGCGTACTCGACTTCTTCCCAGCTCGTGGGTTTGCTCTATGAGGCTTTTCAATGAGCTGGGCTTGATTCATGACCTACTTAATCGAGCTGGACTTTGAGTGTGGAATTTGGGCCCAACAGTTGCCCCCCAATATCTTTAATGATTTATCATTGAGGATGCAGGACTGTAATCTCGGGATTTAATTAATCCTCCAGCTGGAACGATCTCGCAGTCTCGGGCTCCTATTTGATTTCCAGTTTGCTCGTAAGGCGAGTTTGTAGGGATCCTGTAGCGTCTGCGCGACTTTTGAGGGATGTGACAGGACGAGTGGGCGAGTGGGTATAAATGAGCGGTTTTCGTTGCTTCAACTCCCCACGCCGCCTCAGCTCTCACTTACCGAGGTAATGATGTCTTATCACCTTTTCCCTTCTCTTTTTATTATTATTATTTTCACTTCATTAATTGAACTGTCTTCACCTTATTCTTACTTTTACCCGAGATATTTTTCTCTGTAAAAGTTCAGCTTCCATCGTTTCCGGTCGAATTTCCTTCTTTTTCAAACTCGATTTTCTTTGCTTTTTTCTGCAATGGCTTCTACTTCTTAGCTGGATGCTCCTCCTCCCCTTGCCGAGCGATTTGATTCTCATTCGAAGAGCACGATTTCGGCTGCTGAGCTTGCGAATATCTCCTCCTTGTTGATATGCTCAATTTAATACCCTAAATAGTACTAAAGCAGTTGCTGCAGTAAATCAGGGGTCAAACACAAGAACTCAGTTATCACACAATAGATTATATAGTTCTGAAACAAGCTAAATCAGAAGATGTAATTGAAAACAGGATTGCAAGTAAAAGCGTTTGTAAATTCAGTTGGAGGAATATAGGCTCAGGGTATTTCTCAGGAAATCAATGAATGCAGCTAAATTAACTAACATGATTCAGATTAAGCACGGTTCTAGAACTCAAATCACTAAAATATAATTAACCAACTCTCGTTGCGAAAACTATCTAAATCTAAATCCTAGGAATTCCAAATCTCTTTGCGAATCCTAAAGTCTAAATCAGCTTTAAAGTTCAGGTTTGATATGTTCACAAATTAATTAAACCAAATCTCTTTGCGAATAATTAATTTGCTCACCTAGGTTCTATCAGGTAATTAATCGCACTCTCGTGCCTAATCAATTATCCTAAGATCTAAGTTCTAGGTGATCAATCTAGAATTAGCTTTGAGAACAACCTAAGGTGAAGAACTAATTCAGGTAATGAATCCTAACAGATAATCAACCTAGCATTCAAAGAAATCCCTATGAGAAAACCCTAAACCTAACAGGTAATTTACTCAGACTAGGAAATTGAATCAATAATCATGACTGAATAAATACTCAATAAAATAAGAAAGAGTAACAAGATGTTTGAGATCTGAATCTCGGACGAAGGGAAATTCAGACTTGTCTCAAACCAAAGTATAGAAAATAAAGCTTAGCCTCAACAAGTGGCTGTAAAATCCTATTTATAACCTAAAACACGAATTGGGGCTTCTTGTAATTATTAAAGACTTCTGGGGCAAATCTGCAGTTCTTCAAATCTTCATTAAGTCGCGTGTCATAGTCATGCTGCGATGGGTATCGATCGATACCAGGGGGTATCGATCGATACCTGACGTGAAATCAGATACTCAGCGACACGAACTTCAGCCTTGCTCTAAACTGCTCCAGAAAGCTCCAATACTTCCAATAATGCCTCCAATAATGCTCCAAACGTGCTAAGACCTGTAAAAGACTCTAAAAGACTACAAAACACTAGAAAGACTCTATAAAAAGGACTTATATCATGGCTTAAATAGGGTAAAAACCATGATATATCAACTCCCCCAGACTTAGCCTTTTGCTTGCCCTCAAGCAAATAGAAGACTAAACCAGAAAAAGAGGTTTGAAAGCGCGGAGACTCACCTGTTCACGAACCATCGAAATGACCTTCTTTCCAAGTACCCAAATGTCACCTAACCAGCTTTCAATCTAACCACCATGTACTTCTCCGTAGACATTCACAGCTTTTCCAGACTCCATACATTATCCCACAGCATTGTTCAAGTAAAACCTTCATCGCCAGTTTCATCGCTGCAGTTAATGTTCAAGAACCTTCTAGATTCTTTACCAGACAATATCATGACAAGGAACCACCCTTTTTCACACTTTTTGTATCAATTTCTCTCCCCCAGACTTATTTCTTATTATGTTCCATTTTTTTTTTTTTTCAGCTTTGCATATACACATCAAGGTATGAGACGCGAGTATTGATGGTGTTTGCCACCAAATCCCCGGTTCTTCCCTCTCTATGTATCAAAGGATGTAGGCGAATAATGGCATCATAGGAAAATCCTAGCCTCGTTTCCAATCCATTGTGTGATCATTCCCTCTCAAGTAGAATAATGGGATCGCAGAAAATTTTCCTAACCCTCTACTCAGAAGAAAATCATTTCAATCTTTTATGCTCTTATCTATCAACTTATAACAGGGGAGAGAGATACCATAACTCTAAACACATGGGTTCCTTTATCAGATATGAATGATGAATCAAGCTCTAAAAATACTAACCACATTGATGAAGTGCAAAAATTTGGCTCAGGCTTCAGAAGAACTCTGCTGGAGACATGGATATTTTCTAGTCAACTGGTCAGTCCTTGGATTTTTCATTAGTCGATCTAGAGCTGGTCCTGTAACACTGTGCACTCAAAAACAAAATCAAATCAATAGGTTCAAGCACATGATCATTATCTCCAACAGGTTTTGACTCAATAAAACAATTTGACTCGATAAAACAACTGACTCTAAGAAAAACAAAAACAATGTCAGCAGACACCTCCCCCAGACTTGAACAACACTGTCCCCAGTGTTATCTAGCATAGAGTAGGTAAAAGAAGACAAAAGGATAGAAGAAACGTAGAGAAACCAGAAGTTACCTTGCTGGAACATCGAGTATCGATCGACACACAGCCCGGTATCGATCGATACCAGGCTTAAATCGACTTGATGAACCTTATATTCGCGATCGGTGTGGATCGATACCAATGGGGTATCGATCGACACTAAGGCGATTTCGAGTCTGCTCCTTGTTTATCCTGACACAAACACAAAACGAACAAAAATAAAACGAAAAACGACTCAAAAACAGACTCACCAGTGGGTTGCCTCCCACCAAGCGCTCGTTTAACGTCAATAGCTTGACTGTAACGCCCTTCAGGCTGGATAAGAGTGAGAGCTTGTACCAAAACAGGCTCCACAACTCGACATTGCTAGCTTCAGAGTTCTGGTCCATATGTCTTCCATGAACTCTTTTCCCTTCTCTTTCAGCTCCGAAGTGAGAAGAACTCTAGCCTTAGAGAACGGCTTCGAAGCTCCTTTGCACTTGACCTTATACTCAATCGAATTCCCATCACTCTTCTGAGGGATTAAAGTGACATGGGGATTGTCGACCTTGTTGCTCTTGGCCTTCTTTTTTGTTGCCTTAACCTTCTTGACAACTTCCTTGGGGATGCTGGGCTGTTCAGCTGAAAAGTCTGCGACAGTAGGCTCATCAGGAGGCTCTTCCAAAAGATCAACTGCCAGCGACATTCCTGTGACAACCTCGATGCTAGAGACATGTGTGGGAACACTCCTAGGGGAAATGACATCATAATTGACCTCTCCGTCAATGTAAGAGAAAGAGATTCTCGTATTAGACGTGTCTATGATTGCTCCAGCAGTAGCCATAAATGGTCGTCCCAGGAGTATAGGCATACTAGATATCGCACTCATCTCCACAACCTGAAAATTAGTAGGCACCAGACAGTCTCCTACTTTGACCAGCAAACCATGGATAGTACCGTGTGGAAGCGAGGTGGAGTCGTTCGCGAATGTGATAGATACCTCTGGTGATCGAATATCAGCCCCTAACCGCTCTGCAATTGCCCTTGAGATGACATTGACACTAGCTCCTGAATCAACAAGAGATTCTTTGAACTCGACTCCTGAGATGGAGCATGGAACCACGAATTTCCCTGGATCATCCTTTTGGGTCAACTGTCTCAGTGGAGGTGGAACTCTAGCTTTAATGAAGAGTGCCTTAATCTCTTCCTCAGTTTCTCTGCAATCTTTGAAGTGACTTAGCAGAGGACGACACTCTAGAGCTTCTTCAAAGGTTGAGTCAGGGGAAATCCTTCTTACCATCTTCTCAAAGCCACGCAGCTGCTTTGGAGAGATGGGATCTCTGAGGTGTTTAGGAACAGGATTCACCTTCTTGGGTTTGCGAACTCTTTCTTCAATCAGCTCAGGTGTTTTCACATGTTCTGGCTCGTTCTGCGATGGGTGTCGATCGATACCAGGTAGGGTATCGATCGACACTCTTGCTGTTGAATCATCCTTGACAGATTTATCATCACCAAGAGGCTCCACAATTAGACTATCCAGCATAGCCTTGCATCTGGCATCTTCTACCTCCTTCTTAGCCTTCTCAAGAGCTCTGGGATAAGGTATCCTTGATATATAGACTCTCTCTGGAAGTATTTTAGGTACCACGGTCGACATCTCCGGTGTCTCCTCTGAAATCGCCTCAGTATCGATCGATACCAATGGGGTATCGATCGATACACATGTTTTTGAAGTATCCTGTTTCAGAATTATAACCGGCATCGATCGACACTTGTGGGTATCGATCGATGCTATGGCGATTTCAGGATCCTCATCGAAATTTTCTGCACTTGAGGAGATCGCATTGACGTGTGAATGAACTGTCTTTCCCTTGGCATTTGCTGCAGACTGAGCTACTTGCGTTTCCAGCATCCTGTGACTCGTATTTAGTGCCTCGATCCTTCCACTCAAATCGGTGTACATGGTGTCCATCTTACCATTGAAGGTGACTGTCATCTTCTCCTGCCCTTGAACCAGGTGTTCAAGCATAGCCTCAATCTTACTCTCAGGAGCTTTGGGTGGCGGGGATTGGTACCCTCCTTGCTGAGCATAGTTGGTGAAGTTTCGATTGGCGTTGTATCCAAATCGCTGACCCTGAAAATCAGAACCACCAATGTAGTTAACATCTTCCACTTCATTCTCAGCAGCAAAGTGGACGGCCTTTGTTGTCTTTCCCAGCAAAAGACTGTGCATAGAGTCCAGCTGAGCTTTAACTTCAGCGATCTGTAACCCATCCATGTTACCAGCCAGCTTCTTGCGCTCGAAGTCTGCACTCTTGGTGCTACTGCTAGAGGCAAAGTTCTCAATCAACACATAGGCGTCCTCAGGATATCTGGTGTTGAAATTACCATTGCTTGAAGAGTCCAGAGCCATCTGATACCTCCAATCTACTCCTCGAAAGAAGATACCCAGCAGCTGTACATCAGAGTATCCATGATGTGGACAATCTCTCTGGTACGATCTGAATCTCGTCCAAGCAGCCTTGAACGCCTCAGTAGGTCATTGAGAAAATTGGGAGATTTTATTCCTCAGATCCTCAGATCGTGCATCATCGTAGAAGTTGATCAGGAAGGCTCTCTTAGTGTCCTCCCAAGTAGTTAGCGAACCAGGAGGTAGCTGCCTCAGCCAGTAGGTCGCATCTCCACCTAGAGAGTAAGGGAAGAGCTTGCAGAATAGATAGTCGTAGGACACTCCATTGCTCTTGATGCTAGTGAGCAAGTCCTCGAACTTCTCTACATGGTCCATTGGATGTTCATGAGGAAAACCATGAAAGAGATGCTGTCCCACTAGAGTGAAGTAAGCAGGCTTCAGCTCAAAGTCATTCCTCTCGGAAGCAGGAGGACGAATCGCTGACCGATTGGCGAAAAACTGGTCAGGCCTGTTGTACTCACTAATCGTCCTTCCACGAATAACCACGTCATTCCTCGCGTTCCCAGCGACATTTGCAGCGACAACATGAGCAGGTGGTATGACGATCCCCTCTCCATCCAGACGTTGTCCTTGCTCATTGCACAACCGACCCTCTTGGTCTCTGTAAGCACCAGCTGCATCACGAACCAACTGATTGTTGTTCAACTTAGATGATTTCTTTGCTTTCTTGTTTGTGCGTTCCACAAGTGCTAGTTGTTCCAGTGATAGATCAACTAGCTTAGAGTTCTTATTGCTTCTGGTTTCTCGATCAGACATGCACCTGAAAACAGAAAATCAAGAACGTAAGTAACTGAAATATACGTCGGGTATCGATCGATACTCAAGGGTATCGATCGATACTCGGGCGATTTAGACGAATTTCTTAGCTAAAATCTAATGGCGAATTGAGTCCCCGGCAACGGCGCCAAAATTGATATGCTCAATTTAATACCCTAAATAGTACTAAAGCAGTTGCTGCAGTAAATCAGGGGTCGAACACAAGAACTCAGTTATCACACAATAGATTATATAGATCCGAAACAAGCTAAATCAGAAGATGTAATTGAAAACAGGATTGCAAGTAAAAGCGTTTGTAAATTCAGTTGGAGGAATATAGGCTCAGGGTATTTATCAGGAAATCAATGAATGCATCTAAATTAACTAACAGGATTCAGATTAAGCACGGTTCTAGAACTCAAATCACTAAAATATAATTAACCAACTCTCGTTGCGAAAACTATCTAAATCTAAATCCTAGGAATTCCAAATCTCTTTGCGAATCCTAAAGTCTAAATCAGCTTTAAAGTTCAGGTTTGATATGTTCATAAATTAATTAAACCAAATCTCTTTGCGAATAATTAATTTGCTCACCTAGGTTCTATCAGGTAATTAATCGCACTCTCGTGCCTAATCAATTATCCTAAGATCTAAGTTCTAGGTGATCAATCTAGAATTAGCTTTGAGAACAACCTAAGGTGAAGAACTAATTCAGGTAATGAATCCTAACAGATAATCAACATAGCATTCAAAGAAATCCCTATGAGAAAACCCTAAACCTAACAGGTAATTTACTCAGACATGGAAATTGAATCAATAATCATGACTGAATAAATACTCAATAAAATAAGAAAGAGTAACAAGATGTTTGAGATCTGAATCTCGGACGAAGGGAAATTCAGACTTGTCTCAAACCAAAGTATAGAAAATAAAGCTTAGCCTCAACAAGTGGCTGTAAAATCCTATTTATAACCTAAAACACGAATTGGGGTTTCTTGTAATTATTAAAGACTTCTGGGGCAAATCTGCAGTTCTTCAAATCTTCATTAAGTCGCGTGTCATAGTCATGCTGCGATGGGTATCGATCGATACCAGGGGATATCGATCGATACCTGACATGAAATCAGATACTCAGCGACACGAACTTCAGCCTTGCTCCAAACTGCTCCAGAAAGCTCCAATACTTCCAATAATGCTCCAAACGTGCTAAGACCTGTAAAAGACTCTAAAAGACTACAAAACACTAGAAAGACTCTATAAAAAGGACTTATATCATGGCTTAAATAGGGTAAAAACCATGATATTTCACTTGTGCGGACTCGATATCGGCGATCTGCTCATTCCGTCGACTGATAGCTCCCCGGAGAGTCCTCTGGAGGGTTATGCATGCGGTTATGCCGCGTTCTTCCTGAGACGTCGCCTTACTTTTCCCATCCCAGCAGCTATCTCTAATATCATCAGTGATCTCGGACTTGCCCTCCCGCAGCTTATGCCTAGTGCGATGAGGTCCCTTGTCGCACTCTGGGTGCGTTCTAGGGAGTCTGTGATTATTTTTGATACTGAGGTCTTTCGCCAGCTCTTCAATGTCAAGGGGAATTATCATCTTCGCGGGACCTACTATTTTCCGGCGAAGGTCAATCGGTCCATTGAGGGCGAGTTGGTGTTTAGACATTCCTGGGCTCAGATTACTGGTCAGCGTGATCCCTCGGATGCTGATTCGAGCATCCCTTCTGGGGATTTCTTAATTGCTGTTTTCCTTCTGTTCTAATATGGTGACCCCTTTTCTTTTGTGCATAGTCAATTGATTCCTCAAAGACAGTAACAACTGAGGTTCAACGGCTTCTCGACCTTGTCAAGGGTGAGAGTTCCGACTGGAAGGGTTTCTCCCTTGATAGAATTCATCAATCTCGTGAACGCCGATCTTCCGGGCTGTCCGTTGCATCTGCTTGCCGACTGATATGTTTGGGGGGGATTTTTATCCTTTTTGATCAAGAATCGTTTCTTTATTTAGACCCCCTTTGCTTGATTCTGCAGATTCTCCGCCTCTGTCTCCTCTGCTTCAAATTCAAGCTCTGATTCCCGCTCCATCCATTATCCCGAGACTCGAGGCTGTTGCTAAAGATCTAGCTCGTATTGAGGTTGATCCCCCGGTTGGCTCCCAGGTGCCGGATACTGCCCCTGCTACCTCCCAGGTTGATCTTACTCGTAGCGAGAGCTCCACTGAATCCAACAAAATGGTTCCTCCTAAGAAACCGCAGCGCTTTTCTTACAGGGAGAGGATGCGATTGCGCACTGCCCCGACGCCAGCCGGTGCTCTTGATAAGAGGGTCAAAGAGGCTCTTGGTAAGTCCGTCCGTGCTGAGGCCCCGCAACGAGAGGAGGTTAAAAAGGATGGTCATTGCGAGCCTGAAGTTGATCATGGTTATGGTGGCATTCTGCCAACGGGTGATGAAGCCGAGGTCACCCAACATGAGGTTCGAGCTAGGGGTCCTCAAAGGTCAGCTTCCAGGGTGTCTTCTAAAGAACCGAGTCACTCTGCCGAGCATCAATCTCGTTCCAAACGATCTCGTGGCGACGGGTTTGATGGCGAGGATACATCAAGGAGGCATGTGGCACCTCGTTCTCAGGGTGGTGGAGGTATTTCTCCGAATGCCTTTATGTTCGATTTTGACGGACCTGAGGCAATTGTTGAGAACAACTCCTAGCTTGCGAATCTCTTTAGGCGTGTTAGGCCTTCGTCCTGCTTTTTACCATTTCTTAGGAACATGAAGAAGCCTGAGGGCTATATTCAGTTCGCAAGTGCGATGGACCAGGTACTTTTAACTATCTTTAGTTTCCACTGCCTTGGTCTTCCTGCTGAATTTTCGTATTCTTTTCTCAGGCCGTTTTCGCCAACGAGTTGATTACCTCTTTCGAGCAAGATCTCCGTTCTGATACCCACCCCGAGGAGGTGGAAAGGGCAGCTAGGACCATTGCCGACCTCGTCTCTGAAAGGGACGAAATGATGAGGAGAATTACTCGGAACGAGGAGAAGGTGGATGCGGTTACTCTTTTGGAAAGCCAAGTTAAAGACCAAGCTGTTTTGGCCAAGAGATGGGAGGATTCCGCTCGGGAGGCTCAAGCCCGGGTTTCTGTGTTGGAGAAGTTAAGTGAGGATTTGAAGGTGGATCTCCGTGTTGCCGAGGGGCGAGCTGGAGCTGCCGAGGTTGGTTTGCGTTCGGCCAGTGAAAACATAGTGGATTTAAGGGTCCAAGTTGAGAAGGTTACTGAGGGCTCGAAGAAGCTTGCCAAGAGGCAAAAAGAGATGGTGAAGAAGGCTGAAAAGGCTGCGAGGAGGGAGATATCCAAGCAGTATCGTGCCATTCTTTTGGGTATAAAGGATAAATGGGAGAAGAAGAAGATCGAGGTCGATACCGAGACTCAGATTATGGAGTGTAAATCCAATATCCTTCTTCTTGATGACATTATCAGCCAGACCATCAATGATTTTGAGGCTGAAAAGAAGAGCATCCAAGTTGAGAAGCTGAGGTTGGACGCGGAGCTTGCCATCGTCCATGTATCAGATTTTTCCCTGGGTAAAATTGATATTCCTCAGGTATCCGATGACTCGGTTACGCTGCCTGCAGGGCCAAGCGCACAATTGAATGATCAGCTAGACCTTGGTTCTCAGGAGCTTAGGAAGGAGTTTCCGTTGCCCTTGAATCAACCTGCCCCGAAGGATAAAGCAGCTGAACCTGCTTGCTAGAGTTACCTTTACTGTTTTCATCTTTTGTTGTTCTTTTGACTTTGATGCCTGGGGAGGCTTTTAAAACATTTTCTGGTTTGTTTGTTGAACTCGTTTACGCCCTAGTGGGCTTTTTGGTTTGGAACTCGTGCTCCTTTGAGGAGGCTTTATTTACATTGATGAAAAAATCTCTTTTCTTTTTATGGTTATTCATAACTTTTGCCATTTAGAGGCTGTCATTTTTAGATCAAAGACGGTTTTTCAGCCAAAGATCCATGTCGTTTAGAGACCTTGCTCCCATGTCGTTTAGAGACCTCATGAGCTGACCAGACGATTTAAAGACGCAAGGTCGAAGCCGTTTAGAGGCATGCGTGCAACCTAAACAGTTTAGACGTAGAGGTTGTTGTCATTTAGAGACTAGAAAGGTTGTGACTCTGCAATTTAGACGCAAAGTCGAGTCATGCTAACTGGTAGCACGCTTTAGCTCGTAAGGCTGTTCATTTATAGAGTAAAGCTTTTAGCTTGTAAGTAGTAGCTGAAAGGTCTCAGGCTGCTTTTAACAGGCTCAAAAGAAGAAGATTTTTTATTTTAATAGCTGCACCCTTATGAGGTTGCCTACGTACCCTGAGGAGGGATCAAGCCTTTTCGTAGTTCGATTTTTACAAGTGTCTTATTAATGATAGTACTTCTTCAAATTCATGGCATTCCATGAGTTCCTTTCAGGTGTATTGTCGTGCATCCTGGCGAGCTTGTATACGCCGTCCTTTACTACCTCGGAGATCCGGTATGGACCTTTCCAGTTGGTGCCCAGTTTTCCAGCGTTCCTTTCCCTTGTGTTTTCGTAGGTTTTTCGTAGGGCGAGCTCGCCAACTCGAAATCTTCGCTGTTTGACCTTTGAATTATAGTAGCGTGTATTGGGCCCGAATTTAGCACCCTAAATCCAGCCCGAATAAGCATGCTCAACAATGAAGGCTCGGCCCACGACGAGGTCTCATGAGACTGTTTACAAGCTGAAGTAAGAAATGCACAAGTTAAAACAAGCGTGCTGGGAGCAGCGAGCATGCTGGAAGAGACTGAGCATGCTGAAAGCACCGAGCTCGCAGGAAAGGAACGAGCTCGCAGAAAGACAATAGTACGAGCTCGGCTGATATGCTCAAATTAATACCCTAACAGTACTAAGCAGTAGTTGTAATATAGCTAGGGGTCGAACCACAAAGACTCAAGGAGATCACACAATAGATTCTAGATGTTGAATTACGCTAAGCCAAACAGATGTAATTAAAAACAAGGCAGAAATAAAAAGGGTTGTAATTCAATTGGGAAAATATAGGCCCAGGGTTTTTCTCAGGAAATCAATGAATGCAGATAAACTAACTAGCATGATTCAGATTTAGCGCAGTTCTTGAACTCAAATAACTAAAGTATAATTAACCAACTGTCGTTGCGAGAATTATCTAAATCTAAATCCTAGGAATTCCAAATCTCTTTGCGAATCCTAAATTCTAAATCAGC